>CM053269.1:27823985-28264330 GCA_028583415.1 Protea cynaroides
AAAACAGAAAAGTCAATAAAAAATTTATAAACATAAAAAGAAATCTGACTCTATAGGGTCATAGATCAGGCCATCGTATCTAACATATAAAAATATTTAAAGAGATCCATTATGTCTACATACATATTCTTAAGAAAATTTGGTTTAGGGAAGAAATGGTTTACCTTGATGCTTCAGATCTTGCAATACAAGTTGTAGGAGTGTTGAATATAACTTAAAATGTAAAGGAATCGTGAAGAATGAGGAGATTTGAGCAAAAAATGAACGATTTTGGCAAATGGTAGAGGTTTTTGTTGAAACTTTGTTGAAAAGAGAGATCTCAGTCGAAACTTGTCGAAGTTCGATCAAAACTTGGGACTATTAAGGGTCGACCCCTAGTTTCGTTTTGATCACGGTTGATACCGAGATATCTCTCGATCGAAACCAGTGGTGTCGACCGAGTTTGGAACCTTGCTCCATGGTATGTTTCTTGAACTTGCATGAACAAAATTTATTTTGGTGCACTTCTGTTTTTATTGATGTTTACTATAATAAGATTTATGAAATTTTTAGATTGGAAAAAAAACCCTAGCATTTGAAAGTTGTGAAAATCACCCCTGCAATTGGAAATGTGATTTTTGTTCTTGAATTAAAGAGTTGACTTTTTATCATTTTGGAATTAAAATTTTATACTATTTTTAATGGTTTCAAATGGGGGGGGGTGTTTGCTTATTTATGAATAATATCTTAAGTAAACGATACTTAAATGATAGTGGACATAAATAAAGAACAAGTGTTGTTCCTGTGTACTGTTCCCTGCCTTGTACTAGTCTGACTTTTCCCTGCCTTGTACTACTTTGACTTCTAAGGTCGAAACCGAGCTTTAAGAGTCAAAATATACAATTGACATTATATAAAGTGGCCGGATCAGGTTTTGACCAAAATAGTGGTTTTAGACGAAATCTGGGACCATTAGGTATTGAACCTTGGTCTCGTTTTGACCAGGGTTGATACCGAGATATCTTGGTTGAAACCTGGTTTCGGCCGTGATTTAGAACCATGACTGCTTTTTCCAGTGGAAGCCAGTTCAGAAAACGACCTTGCTGATCTTATAGCCAAGCAAAGGGTAGTTAGACTTAAATGGTGTTCCAGATCCTCTTATCCACTGTGAGAAGTTCTTTGGTGTTCTGACTTACTATGTCTTGCTTCTGTACTTTCCATTGTTTTGGGTTGTCTTTTGGCATGCCATATGAGGTTGTACTTTTACTTCAGGATTTTTTAATAAAGTTGTTATTTTCCAATAGAAGGAAAACTAATAAAGTTCTTTCACTTTCTTCCAATTAAATACCATATCGAAAAGTTCCCCTTTTCTTTTTGCTTTGTTCAATTCTTTTGACTTCACTTTCCCCAAGAAAATTTTATTTGTCATCTCTTCCCTTCTGTTCACATCTAATCAAACAGGCCTTATGTTAGGCATGGGATATCTTTGAATATCTAATATTCACCAATACAATTCAGCGCGGCAAAACTGCAAACACTGAGATGGCAGTTGAGATCCCAGCCTAAACACCAAAAAGTTCCTCATCTTGATCGTACCCTGACCTGGTTGGCCTTGTCACGTCAGTCTGTAAAATCAATAATTGTGTACCTGTAGAAGAAAATTGTTGTTAACTGTATAAAGATTTAAAGGAAAGTTTCGTAACCCTAGCGAAGAAAATGTGACACATTTTTGGATCTATTTGATTGTATGAAGTGAACTTGCATTGGAGATAACAATCTTTTGTAATTCCTATTTCCTGTTGTTATCTTCAAATATTTTCATGTGTAGATTCTAATTAATTGGATGCCTCCTGACTAACACATAGCCCAGTGATAACCCCAAGGGCATGGGTAAATCATCTGGCTAGTCACTCATTTTTTGTTTTGTTTTGTTTTGTTTTGCTTTGCTTTGTTTTTATTTTTTTTTTACATATATTTTTATTTGTTTTGAATTGGCTATTAAATATCCAGCTTCTAAGCAGTGTTAACGTAGATATGGTTATATCTTGAATCCTTATTATTTTTTTCATACACCCGAACTATCCCCTTATTTGTGTTTGTAATATTTCTATTTCTTTGGTCATTCATTATGGTTGACGCTGTAATGAAAATAACGTTATACAAACTTGTAATTGGGTTTTTAGAGTTTGTTACTTATTGGTTATTCCATTCTGCACTATTATTTCATAGTTCCAACATGTTGAAATCCTGCTTCTGGGCTTTGTGGAATATAGTTTTTCTTTACTATTTATCCTTCCTTTTTTGTAGATCCACGTGATGACCTTGGTGGAATGGATGTTGCAAGAAAGGTTTGTATTTACCTAACTTCTATTTCACTAATCAAAGTAAAATCTACCTATGCTGAGATAGGTGAAGGCCATTGAGATTTCCATGCTTCTACAAATAAGTGTATTATTGCTGTTATTCTCTCTCTCTCTCTCTCTCTCTCTGTGTGTGTGTTTTCCTGAATAAAATTTGTTGATGTGTATGGGAGTGTCCAACTGTGCAGAGTGGTGAACCTGGTTCAAGTACAAAAAGGATTGTCAATGCACCTTTATGAAACTACATATGTAATTTCAATTACCCAGAGATGAAAAGAATCCTTGCCAAAAGTCTACTGATCAAAGTCCATAAGTTCCTCTAGTAAGCTAATCCAAATGCGAACAGATGACAGCTATGCAAAATTTTGATATGCTATAGAAGTGTCCTTTAAAAATTTCTCATTTCTCTTTCCATACACCCCAAAATGTAGGAAATGCATATTCACCATTTGTGCCTCTTATGAAAGAAAAGCATCGGTAGGTGATGAAAATATATTGCCAAATTAAAGAAGAGTATTTATCTTCCTCATATTGGCTAGATTTTATTTATAACAAATATAAACCAGAAAATTACATAAATATCCTAGGCCTAAGTAGCTGACTTAAACGCTAATGTCGACTTCAAGTTAACACTAAACACAATGGAAATATGATAAACAACACCATACTTAGCACTAAACAGTATCACTAATATATGTTGCATCCTTGGGCCGAATATACTAGTATATTCTAACACTCCCCTTCAAGTTGAACCATACTTCAGCTTGGAACAAACAAGAATCTCAACACTCGCCTCAAGCTGGAGTATATATAGACCTATCAAACAACTCCAGCTTGGAGCAACAAGAACAGATACGAGAAAAACCGGTATTCAATATGTTGCTGCTGGTTTTGGTCTGGTGCTTCTGAGGTTGACACCTGTCAATAAGAAACGAAGAGATAGTAGAGAGAGAGAAGGGGGGGTTGGATAACCTTGTGGCCACTCCGATGCCTAATTTAGCTCTTCGCGGTAAACATATAGAACTCAAGAACAATAGAACTGAGTTCGAGTAGAGTGAGGTTTAAGTAATTTGACTATAGAGAGAGAGAGAGAGAGAGAGTAAATATTCAGAGTAGGATCCTGTTACCTTCGTATCTGTAGAATGGCTTAGAGTGGCATGAATTTTTGGGTGGATCTTTGCAGTTTGCATGGATCTCGAGGCATGTCTCGAGTTCTTTGTGGTGGTTATAACCATAGAGGGGAGTAGGTTGATACATTTGTCGGTCTTACCCCTAGAAATAGGGGACGAGTAGATGAGGGAGTTCTTCTTTGACCATTTGATGATGATCTGATCCGATCATTTAGAACTGCTCCTTAATCCATGCTAGACAGGGGTCTTTGTTGGTTTACGTGTGTAACTAACCTGGAGTGGCTGGTTAATTGTGGTTTTCTTGATATTGTGGTTGCTTCCACGTCTATTAATTGTAGAAAATATCGACAAGGATCAAGGTGCCACCTCGAAACCGAGTTATAGTTTCGGTCGAAACCTGGGATTTTGTTTGGAATACAGAATAGGCCAATGTATTTGGTTATCTGTGATAGAGGAGGGCATACAGTTAATAAGAGAACAAGCAGTTAAAATTGCATCACATTAGAAGTGGTTAGGGACATGCATTGTATTAGATCTTGGGATTTCCAACAGGTGTCTATTTTTGCACTCAACCACTCCATTTTGTTGATGGGTATATGAACAGCTTGTTTGATGAATCATACCAATGGCTTAGCAAAAATTAGAAATTGCACATTGAGTATACTCAAGAGCATTATCAGAATGAAATACTTTAATGGAAATATTAAACTGAACTTTTATTTCTTGATAAACTTTTTTGAATACACTAAGGAACTTGGAACGTTCCTTTAACAAATAAACCCACGTCAATCGGGAATAATCATCCACAAAGTTGACAAAATAGGACAAACCTAATCTATAATGGACATGACAGGGACCTCAAATATCAAAATGAGCTAAGGAAAATAAAGACTGACTCCTTAATTTACTATGAGCAGGGAACGAAGACCGGTGATGTTTTCCAAGTTCACACGCTTCACATTGAAGACGAGAGAGGGACTTGCAACTTGGAACCATAAGTTGGAGTTTGGATATTGATGGATAACCTAACCAGAGATGCCATTGGAGTAGAGAGGAACCACCAGTAAATGTAGTAGTAGTAGTAGAAGGTCCAGTGCCATCTAGTAGTATAGACCAGCCTCATCAAGCCCGCCACCAATTGTTATGAAGGTCCTAAAAAACCCGATAAGAATAGTAGAAAGTGACAGAACAACAAAGGGACTTAGTTGATTAATAGATGATAGACTCAATGGTAAGCGAGGGACATGAAGGACAGATGATAGGGTCATGGTTCTCATAGAGGTAGTGGCTATTCCCTGTTACCGGAGTGGATGATCCACCAGTAAGATAACTAGTGCGGTGTGTGGAATAATAGTTATGGAAGAAAAGATGTTAGACTTGTCACACCCCATTCTGGCTCGACCGGATGTGTGAAGGGGATTGTCCATAGACGATCTCAGCTCACCAAGGATCACACATAAACAGTGTACACCCAAACCACCATCTCAACTATAATCAAAGTTTAAAATCTCGGTTCTCAGAGGTGTCTCGGCCTACTAGAAAACCGAGATCTCGCGGCGTGATCTTGCCAAGACAGTGTAAAACACTGAGACACCTCCAAAAGGTTGTCTTGGTGGCCAAAACTCATTTTTTAGGTTTCATACTTCAGGGGAACCTCATTTCAGCATACATAAACACATTTAGAGCATTAAATTGTAAAAGTTATCACTCTTTGTGGTTGTTTGGGTTTACACCCATGTTTTGGCAGTAAACGTTGAAGTCTATTGTAAACTTAGGCTAATATTGGCTATTGTATTCAATAATTATCTAATATAATTATTCAAAAATGGTAAATGAAACAATAAAATTATGCATTAGAGGAATGAGAAACAAAATAACACTTCATTATAAAACAACCCAAGTATATCATACAAATCATTACTTCATAGTTTAAATGTTCAATACTGGATAATACAATAAATAAATCCTAATTCCTAACTCCCCAATCCCCATGAGCCCATAGTCCACTACTCTACATACAATGTCTAATAATATGTAGAGTGTCGTGGATGCTCCATCGGACTATCATCATACATTTGGGAAAGTTGTTGACGCAAATTGTCTACCAACTGAGCAACATAATCTTCCCACGACATTCTGGAGGCGAAGTATTTCCGGTAGTCTTGCACATGATTCAGAAATATAACCTCAGTAGTTCCTTGAAGGATACCTATCTTAGGGAAGAATGGAACAACGTTTGAAGAACTACTCTGGTGCAAAAACTCTTACGGAAGCACGGATGGAATGGAAAAGACACTGTCCACAAAGTTGGATGATCCACTCTGACTCTGTGCTATTGATGAACAATCGTCAAAGGAAGAACCATATGTAGTGGGATAGGGGACGAAGTTGGTATCAATATAATCATTTGAAGTGTAAGTTGGCCAGTGCTATATCCAGGAACATTCCACTGCTCTTGTCCATTGCCGTAGTTGCTATGCTTCTCCACACTCAATCCTCGTAAGCCAGTAGAGAGGCTATCAACGTCGATGTCCATCATGCTACTGTAATCAGCATCTTCATCCTATTGGGAACGATAATGAGGCCTCCGTGAACACGTTCCAGCTCCACGTGATGAGGATGGTGCACGTGCACCATGGTCCGTATCCTATGTTGCATGAGTGTACTAGCTCTCCCTAGTGTATCTAACATGTGATGCTTGTGGCTCAGGATCAACCCCAATATTGACAATATTGGCTCGACCTCCACCTGGGGTACCACCCCCACTCCTATGAGCACTACCAGTAGGTCTACTACCACTCCAACTCCACTCAGGATCGTCTGTATTAGTGCCAGCAGGAGGGTCAAACGGCACGGGTGACTGTGTATGTACGCGGCCCTCATCCGAGGCTAGAAACTCATCCACATCAGCATCCAACTATCTGGCCAATACGGGGTCAGGCCTCCCCCAGGCTGATCCATCATTGGTACTGCTCTGTCCGGCACCCACTCTACTAATTGATCTTCGTCTTCAGAGTCAAGCTGGAAGATATTGGCGAGCTCGTGCGGGGTATCGTCCTCCTTTTCATGGAACGGGGTTTGTAACCTCAGCCTCATGTTGTAATGCATAAAGACCAAGTCATTTAGCCGTTCAGAGCCAAGTCGATTCCACCTCTTTGAATGAATGAGGTTGAAAGTACTCCAGTTTCGCTTACAGTCAGATGCAACATGTATGAGATAACACTCTAGTTGCTACCTTCTTCAGAGCAGGTGCATCTTTGCCATACGACACCCACCATTCAGCTGCATAAGAACAATAACATATTTTAATTTCATGTCATTTAAACATAATACATAAAACATAAGAATTTAATTTGCTTGCAATTTGCATACCCGGATCAGTAGTGTCTTGGCCAGCCATTGCAGCGGGGAAAGAAAAACTCCCACGGCCTTCCCTGAAGGTTTTAATCTAGATACAATTGAAAATTTACAAATATTTGGAATTACAATAAATGTTTTTGCCATATTTCGAGTAATTGAAGCATACAACTCACCTCTAGATTTGACATTGCCTGCTTGTGGGGATCTGGCTCTAACTTTGCAACCACTAGCTTCACTGCTTCAATTACGTTTACGTTCATCCCAAGTACTTGCATAAGCTGGTACTTGGGGTTCAAATAGTATGCTGAAATATTTGACAGTAGACAGAAGATTAAAACAAATAAAATTTATATTGGTACATAAGTAACACTAAAGTAAATACATCATCGTAACACTAAAGTAAATACATCATCAAATTTACTCACCAGCCTTATGCAATGGATGCATGAGTTGGCTCTCCCATCGGTCATTGATGATCTTTATGTAGTTCTTTTAGCCACGTGGTAAAATAGTTTTAACACGTGTCTTCAATGCGTCCACGGCAGCATAAATGAGTGGCATGGTAGGTTTCTGCTAAGTATCTACCAGTCTCAGCACCTGCACTACAAGATGCAACACCCTAACTTCCACCTTCACGTTTTGCCAAAATTCATCTGAAGCAATGGTAGTTTGTGATTGCACTCCATGGGAGGAAGCTGACTCTCTCCACGCAAACCAGTCCTCAGATGCAAACATCGATCTGAGTCCGGCCATCTTCGCCTCAAAGCTCTTCAATGCTATGAAGTTCGTCGTGAATTTGGTGATGCTTGGTCTGATCTAGTCCCCTCCACATCTCTCCCTGAGCATGTTCAAAGAATAACCATGGTTGTAGATGAAAGTGGTGACTTCTCTTGCTTGCTCAATCACTTTCTTCCCTTTACTGAGCTTGCCCATGTCCTTCGACATCAAATCAATACAATGGGCTGCACATGGAGTCCAGAAGAGACTGTAGTCGGCTCTGTTCATCATCATCTCCCCTGCCTTCTTAAAATTGCTGCCGTTGTCCGTCACAATCTAGACAACGTTCTCAGCTCCCACCTCACCCACTACTATTTCCCACAGCCTATAAATATATTCTGCATCTTTTTGTTTAGCTGATGCATCCACAGACCTAAGGAACACCGTCCTCCCATCACAATAAACCATGAAGTTGATGATGAGCTTTCTGGTAGGAGTCTTACCATCACACAAACGGTTACTCCATAATCTTCTCAATTCTTCTTCTGACTCAGAATCCAGTCTTGTAGTTCCTTCTTATGTTGAGGCAAATAGTGATTCATTAGTTTATATTGATTTGGGCCTTTAATCCCTGTGCTGGCCTTAGCAATTGTATCTAGCATGCTCTGATAGTAGGGGCCTGTGGTGGAGTTTGCTGGGATGCTGTGAAAGAACGACCACCTAGACTAAGCATACCCTACTGACTCCTGCATATGCCGGCTGCAGAGTCAAGTAATAAAGGAGGAAAACGAATATAGATTGCATGGATCACACCTAAGGCCCACTCCTACAGATAGAGCAATGAGCGGAAAGCTTCGAGTCAATCAGAAGTCTCCCATCATTTGGGATGCAAGAGAAGAAGGTAACCTGTTTAGAGATAGACTGAATCGAGCAAGGGAAATGAGGGCATTGGAAGGTCAGATAATCAGCCAAGGGACATACCTACCAAAAAGGCCAAGAAATCAGTCAAGGAAGCAGATAGCCGACCTAGATGATAATCCCTTGATCTTAGGGAATTTGAGCTGTACTCTTTCTCCACGAAGATGAAACAAAAGACAATTCACAGAGTTAGGTATGACAAAAAATAAGGCTCTGAGAGTATTGGTACAAGCCAGAAAGCTGAAGGTACTCTCACCTCATTAATTGCCATATCCATCCCCATCGAAATTTCGACCCGTATCTTCGACATGAATAAAGCCATATCCCTGCGAGTATCACAATCAACATGGTCAACATACTGAGGATTGTGGTGCTCTGAGGCATGCTATACAAGATCTGATAGATATGGGAGAAATTGAGATCCCCCAAGCAAACGCCAATGGAAAACAATCCCCTTCCTCATCACACAGTAAATTTCATAGAATGGGGAGAGGTGTGTTCTGACAAGTGTGCTCCAACTGAGACGGTCGGAGCTGAAATCGAGGGAAGCGTCACATTTGGTGACGAAATGAACATGGTCTCGAATCAAGAAGCAGGGCGTGAGTGTGGGGTATACTCTTTAGAAATCTCGCATGTCACAGTGGTAATGCAACAAAATAATGAAAGGTTGGAAGGGAATACAGCCCAAGACATCAACCTCAGAGCATTCCAAGTCAACAACAACATCCTGGCAATTACAGAATCAAATCCCTCAGGTTTGGATTGGGGTATGCTCCTATCAATCGAGATTTGAAACTGATAGAGGAGAAGCAGAGGAGAGCAATTGATGCATTTTGGAACCTTGAGAGGAGAAAATGTAAGAGTAGCGGTAGGGGTCCAATAAAGGCAGCAAGCAAAGTCACAGAAGATGGCAATCACGGAAGACAGATGAACCAATCTTTCAAATGCAGTTTGGCAGTTTAAATAAGCATGAACAGATCAACCCATACATCAAGAGACTCAACGGACACTTTGTCAAAGAAGGAGAGGATCTTACATTCTGCAGATTCCCTGAACTATGGCTAGAGGTAAACCTCCAGAGACAAGTACCCGGTTTTGAGATATTTTTTGACTGCACCATTGATTGGGTAGAGCTAGAGCAGATCAAGATCCGAAGGCAAGATGAAGAGAAGAAGTCAGGGACGGGGTCAATCAGCATCGGTAACTTGTTTGATGAAGACCAAGTTCTAATGCTCAATGGAGAAGCCCTAGATAGAAATCCTGATCCACAACAGTTCATCCTTCCAATCAAATGAACAATCCCTAACTGAACTTGTTTAGATATTTTTGTCTACCCAAAGGGGTTGTCGTGTAATCATTATAGTATGGCCATGTCTGGGCCCGAAGTCAATGAGTCCTTAGTTAGGTTTGAGTCTTTAAAAAGCTTTGAGTCTGTTCCATTTGGAACCTCCTCCTCTGTACCTCTGTTTTCAAGCATTAATAAAGAAAATCTTTCCAATTATACTACGTCTAGTTCTTCCAATCCCTTTTCTTCGAACTCTAACTTTGATGATGATGAACCTCCTCCTGAAATTCTACAATCCGTCAAAGCCTTGGAAGAGAAGAAAGCCCAACCTGCCGGTGAAGATTTCAAGATGATTAATCTCGGCACAGAAGAGCAACTGAGAGAAATCAAAATTGGCATGACCTTAACAGATGAGGAGACTATCCAGTTGACGGAACTATTGGTGGAATTCCAAGAGATATTCGCAAGGTCTTATGAAGATATGCCGGGCATAGACACAAAAGTAGTGCAACATAGGATATCTCTGATCCATAATGCTAAGCTGCATAAGCAGAAGTTGAGATGGCTGAGACCCGAGTGGACTCTAAAAGTCAAAGAAGATATAATGAAATAGTTTGATGCCGGGTTTTTGGAAGTATCGAAGTACCCAGAATGGCTGGCTAATGTGGTAATTGTGCTTAAGAAAGATGGCAGACTGAGAGTGTGCGTGGATTACAGGAATCTAAATAAGGCCAGTCCTAAGAACGACTTTCTACTGCTAAAGATAGATATCCTAGTTGATAATACGGCTAACCATGCACTCTTGTCATTCATGGATGGATTCTCAGGGTATAACCAGATCAAGATGGCACCTGAAGACAAGGAGAAGACCGCCTTCACCACAGACTAGGGTGCCTACTGCTATAGAGTAATGCCGTTTGGACTGAAAAATGCAGGGGCAACCTATCAGAGGATGGCTACGACGGTACTACACGATCTAATCCATAAAGAGGTTGAGGTGTGTGTGGATGACATGATTGTAAAATCACTTACCGGAGGAGACCATATCACAGCATTGAGAAAGTTCTTCGAGAGAATCAAGCAGTTGAAGCTCAGGCTTAACCCACAAAAGTGTGCATTGGGGTAACGACAGGAAAAATGCTAGGCTTCATGGTTAGTCAGAGGGGAATTGAGATAGATCCTTCTAAGATAAAGACAATATTTGAAATGCCATCCCCATCCACAGAAAAGGAGATAAGAAGTTTCTTGGGAAGACTCCAGTACATCAATCGGTTCATCGCACACCTCACTGCAACGTGCGATCCTATTTTCAAACTGCTAAGGAAGAATCAACCCAAAGAGTAGAACCCCAAATGTTAGGTGACCTTTGACAAGATCAAGACCTATTTGTTAAATCCACCTGTGCTGGCCCCTTTGATCCCTGTAAAGCCATTGCTCCTTTACCTGTCAGTGCTAGAAGACTCCATGGGGTCAATGATAGCCCAACATGATGACGACGGATGAACAGAAAAGACCATATACTACGTGAGCAAGAAGTTTGCAGGCTATGAAGCTAATTACTCACCGCTGGAAAAGACATGTGCAGCTTTAGTTTGAGTAACCAAGAGATTGAAGCACTATATGCTATCATATTCCATCATACTCATTTCAAGAATGGACCCTTTGAAGTATCTATTTGAGAAGCCAGCATTGATAGGGAGATTGGCTAGATGACTCATATTGTTATCCAAATTTGATCACATATGTTACTCAGAAGTCCATCAAAGGGAGTGCGATCGCGGACCATCTATCTGCCCATCCAGTTGAAGATAGTTTTATAAACTTGGAGGATGTAATTCCTGACAAGGAAGTCCATATGGCCGAGGAAGAGATAAAGCAAGACACATGGATGATGTTCTTTGACGATGCAACCAATCATAGAGGGCACGGAGCAGGCGCACTTCTCACAGACCCAGAGGGTGAGTTTGTACCTTTCTCCCTCTTTTTAGAGTTTGAATTTACGAACAACACGGCAAAATATGAAGCTTGCATCATGGGGCTCAAAGTAGCATTGTCCATCAGTATCAAGAAAATGAAAGTCTATGGAGATTCATCTATTGTAATCTACCAACTTAGAGGAGATTGGAAAACAAAAGATGAAAAATTGATACCTTATCAGCAGCAGGCAAGCAGTTTGGCGAAGAGTTTTATAGAGATCGAGTTCGACTATTCTCTAAGGGACACAAATAAATACGTCGATGCATTGGCCACTTTGGCTTCAATGATCAGTGATGATCCTGTCGAACGCACAAGGCCTTTGGTAATAGAAAGAAGGAGACAGCTGGCATATGTAGATGTTGTTGCACTGACAATTGATGGTAGACCTTGGTTTGCACCCATATTGGACTTCGTTAGAAAAGGTATATACCCAATAGAAGTAACATCGGGAAAGAAGAAGTCATTAAGGCGATATGCTACGTAGTTCATCCTCTGTGAAAATATCCTTTATAAAAGATCCTATGATGGGTTACCATTGGTTTGTATCGATGAAGAACAAGCACAAGTCCTCATTGAGCAAATACATCAAGGAGTTTGTGGACCTTATATAAATGCTAGGATGTTCGCGAAGAAGATTTTGATAATGGGGCATTATTGGAATACAATGGAGGTAGACTGTGCGGAGTTTGTGAAAAAGAACCACAAATGTCAGATCTTTGCCAATTTGATACATATACCGCCCACAGAATTACACTCTCAGTTCACCTTGGCCATTTTCAACTTGGGGTCAACTGGGCATGAGTTCATTTTGGTAGCCATCGATTATTTTACCAAGTGGGTAGAGGCTCAATTATATGCCAAGCTCACTACGAACAAAGTAGCCAAGTTCCTCCAAGAGCATATCATCTGTCGGCATGAGATGCCTCATGCTCTAATCTCAGATCAGGGTCAACACTTCAAAGGGAAGTTACAAGAATTGTGTGAAAATTTCAGTATCCAAAGGCATCGTTCTTCCCCTTACAGGCCGCAAACTAATGGAGCAGTAG
Organism: Protea cynaroides; assembly: GCA_028583415.1. Taxonomy (NCBI): domain Eukaryota; kingdom Viridiplantae; phylum Streptophyta; class Magnoliopsida; order Proteales; family Proteaceae; genus Protea; species Protea cynaroides. The sequence goes on from CM053269.1 coordinate 27,836,758, forward strand.
AGGCCGCTAATAAGAACGTCAAGGTCATCCTCCAGAAAATGGCAAAGGCGCACACCAACTGGGCAGATAAGCTACCATATGCACTATGGGCCTACAGAACTTCTAAAATAACCTCTATTGGAGCTACGCCATATTCTTTGGTATATGGTATGGAGGCAATACTCCCAGTAGAAATGGAAGTACCATCCCTGAGGATCTTAATGGAGTCCCAAATCCCTGAAGCTGAATGGCTCCGATCCCGTTATGGAGAGCTGAATCTCATCGACGAAAGGAGGATGAAAGCGGCTGATAATGTAAAGAAGCACCAATAGAGAATGGCTGCCACTTTCAACAAGAAGGTCTGGGTTCGTCACCTGACAGTGGGAGAACTAGTATTGAAGGAACAAAAAACGCCTATCCATGACCTTAGGGGCAAGTTTTGTCCGAATTGGAGCGGACCATTCATAGTGAAGGAAATCTATCCAGGAAAGGCAGTTCGACTGACAGATCTGGATGATGAAGAGTTATAATACCTGACCAACCTCGATCAGGTGAAGCAGTATCATGTTTAACCTCTGCACCCTTTCAAAAAAAAAAAAAAAAAAAACCTGGAGGATGCAATTGGTCACTTCACTCTCAGAAGCCAATAATGAAACTAGACTGTCTCGGATGGACTTCATGATAGGTTTGGGCTGGATTTTCTAATAAGGCTAATACATTCCGCCACTCAGGAATGGTTTCATCATCTCATCATGATTAAAGGAAAGAACTTCCTGCTTTCTGGATAAAATCTTTCATCCGTTCATTTATCCAATGGATTTCCCAAGAGTCACATAATGAGCCCATCTTTTACATCTTTTGATATCTTATCTATCGTTCATTAAATTCAACGGCGTCCAAAGGTTCCAAAGAACCCTTCCTTTTCAAGCCCATGAAGTGGTTATCTCTTTGGAGAGATCGATCATTCTACGTAAACAACCAAAAGATCCTCCTGATGGGAAAACCATCTGGATAGTTTCATATCAGCCACCTTAGGCCTCCATTTTCTCTCACCTATCTTTGGATTTAGAAATTTAGGCCCAAACAAGGTCATACATATGCACGCATTTCATGCACAGCTCATTAAGGTTCTCAATGTGTAATGTAAGAAAGTTCCTACGATTCCCCAACAATTCTGTTGTGAATCGGGATCTTTTTGTAGGTCGTTTCAGTGAGTGTTCAAGAACTTCTATTTGTCAGACAGAATGGCTAAAATGGATAAGGCATCAAGGGAGTGGAGTGGGCGTATGGAACTTGCCGAAGATAAATATTTCCTAAGGGAGGTCCACTTGTACGTCCATCTCCAGATGGTGATAGTAAAGCATGTGCCAAAGTTTGCTGAAAGTGGCTATTTAGTGCTGGGGTTCAAATGGCTCACATGTTCAAGAAGATTTTGTTTCTCTCTGTTATGAGTGGCAAAAATGTGGTTCTCTTTGTCTTTACCCTCACTTGATACAATCTCGGGTAAAGAGGGGTATCTATAAGCACCCTATTTTAGCTATCCCCAACCAAACAGAGCTTACTGGTGTATAGATAGCAAGGGAGGGTAGGTGAATTGAAATTTGGAAAAGTACAGGGGAAGCGAGTGAAACTCTCTCAAACCGATTTTTGATCATTCCATGTGTGCACTTTATGGTATTCTGAGCCAAGCCAAGGTGCCCCCCAGTGTGCAGGAGTCTTGGTGAACACATTCGGAAAGGTTGCGGGTCAATTCAAGTTTTAAAAGTTAAGTGGTGACTTCGAGGCTATTTTGGCGGGCCCCACATTAAGGTCATGGGCTGCAATCTGCATAGATGAGTAGATCGTGGAATTATCTTTGAAACGAGACAAGAATCACTCAATTATGATGTCAAACGAAGATTTTAGTCGGATTGAAAGTGGCTTATTAAATCCAGGGGCTTTTCTGCAAATTATCCTAAATTAAGTATTTATTGGGCAAATTATTATGATTTAAATCGATCGAACTTCATTTGACCATATCTTGATTATCTGACGTCCAAATCCGGTGATTCAAGCGCCACTGTGCTCCATTGTCCGTCCTCTTCAAAGTGGATGTAGAAAATTCTAGGCAGAGGCCACCAGCGGGATTCCATGCAGAGCAACGATCCAAAATGGCTTATGAAATGACAGAGAGAGAAAGGAAAGCCAGTCTCTACCTGACCCGGTTCAACCCAAGTTTGTCCAATCAAATCAACCTCGACCAGCCTTGCCTGACCCAACCCAGACAGGTCCGGACTGAGTCGGGTCAGTCCATGTACGTTACTATATGTACTTATATGATATATAATATATATATTATATATTATATAATATATATGTCTTATATATTATATTATATATATTACTTATATTATATTATTATATGTTTTTATATACATAAGGAGGGGGGAATCCGATAAAGAGAGAGGAAGAGGGAGACACGTAGAGAGAGAGAGAGAGAGGGAGAAAAGAGAGAATCTGGTAGAGAGAGAGAGGAAGAGGGAGACACGTAGAGAGAGGGAGAAAAAAGAGAATCCAGATAGAAAAAGTAAGGAGAGAGAGAGGGGATCGCCAACATACCTGTTCACCCACAACTCCACGCTACACCTGCACATCACCACCCAAAACCGACCCTGACATGACCGAGCTTACCTGCCACCGCCTATCCTTCTTTAAATCCAGCCGCCTGCAACACTCCATATGCCTGCAGCATTCCATATCCCTACACCATCAGCTCCCATATACCCATGCTTTTGTACAGAGAAACCGACACAGCAGTCCAACGTGGCTCTGCTACCAGCCAAACGCCTGTACAGAGAAGCCCACTCCACCTGCTGTACACCCCTGTTCCACCGGCACAGCAGTCCCTTGAGCCACCCGCATGCTCCATCTCCCATTAAAACCACCCAGCCGACGACTCACCACGCCATGCCTACTGGCCGTCTGTACACCTGCATCGACACTCCACGCAACTGATCACCACACGCAACCTGCAACTCCACCGCCTTACACCTGCTCATGACACCTCACCTCCTCTCCCATCCCTCATTAATTCCCCCCCCAAAAACCCACTCTACCACCAACTTGTTTCAACACCCGACCTTTGAGCATGCTGCCACACACTTCACCATCATCAACAGTCCACACAAACCTCCCATGCTGCCACATCCTCGTGCACCGTCATTCCTTCATAATTCCATGGCCGATAACCCCACGCGGCCCAGCCGTGCACCGCACTCCACTAAATCCAATACAAATCGCCATCTCCTTTCCCATGCCCATTAACTCCACTTACCTGTACAGCCATCTACATCTGCATACTCAAACACTCCACCTCCCATGCTTCATTAACACCCAGCTGAAAAACCTGCCCAGCCATCCCATCTTGAGCCCATACCTGTAGCCGCAAACAACATCATCCCCTAGCCATGCTCCACCGACACAGCACTCCACCTCCATCTGTTATAAAACCGCAAGCCACCATTGCTCAAAGGGGAGAAAAAAATCTGCACTTTATTACCTGCAATCAACCCACCACCTCAAACCACATCCCGCAACCTTCACATCCTAGCCGACACCACTCCTACCCTCATCCAACTTGCTGTCCCTTGCTGCGATCGCCACCGATCTGCTAATCCATCTCTCAACCCATCGATAACCACCTGCGACCATTGTTGGCGACCCGATGACCCTCGCGACACTCCTTTGGCGTCACCTCGTCACCATCTTACCGGTCAGTGTGAACTCGAAACCAGGTTGGCCCCTTTTTCTTTTGTTGATATATTATTCTTTCACATCTTTGATATAATATGGTGTATGATATAATCATTTTTAATTTTGTTGTCATATTGTATATAATCATTTTAATATTGTTATTATATTGTATATATTTATCTTGCTATCATATTATGTATAATTATTGTCATATTGTATATGATTATTATATATAATCTTTTTTTTTTTTAAATTATGTTGTTATAGTGGTTTGCTTCAGTGATTTGCTATGGGCTGATTTAACGAGAGTTTTGGTTCAATCCAAATTTAATGTTTGAGTTTAGCCCAGTGCATGTTTTGGTTTGGTTTGATTATATGAGTTGGTTCAATCCTATTCTTGGGCCCGTCTAATTACATCTTGGGTTAGTTGGTCTCATTTCTCATGGTAAAAAACGTTTCTTGGTTGGAATTTGTCTCTTTTTAAATGCTGGGTCTGGGTTGGGCTGAATTGATTTATGTGTTGTCAAACCTGGTCCGGTTTGGTTTGGTTACTTTTAATCAAATCTGGTTTGGTCTAGTTCTACCAATTTTGGTTTGTTTAGCCTAATGCCACCAGAGTGGGCCGGTTTAACCCAGGTCCTCCAATTTGGATTGGAATGGTTTAATTTCCCTAGGGTGGGTCGATTGGGCCCAAACTCACCAATTTGGGCATAGTCGGGCCTAATTTCACCATCTGAATCTGTTTGGGCCTAAGTCCACCTATTTGATCCAATTTAGACAAATTTCATAGATCTGAACCGTTGGATCTTGATTATGAGTGTCCTGAGTGAATCTGAATGGTTGGATCTTGATTATGAGTGTCCTGGATGAATCTAAACCGTTGGATCTTGATCATGAGTGTCTTGGGTGAATCTAAATTGTTGGACTTTGATTATGAGTGTCTCAAATGAATTTGAACCGCTGGATTGCCATCAGGAGTGATTCAAATGAATTTGAACGGTTGGATTATTTGAACTTTTAGATTATCATTTTTGTGAGATATGAACCATTGATCTTGGCTATTTTGATGAGATATGGGTCATTGATCATGATTATAACTTCATGTGAGATCTAACCGCTAGATTGAGGATCTAATATTGTCTACACCGCTATATTTGTGCATTTGTCTTGATTAAAGTGTCATATTGCGCACTGCCATGTTTAGAATGCTTACATTGCTAGCTTTGTGCACAGTACCATGTTTAAATCTGTTTGCTGTATGCCATACTTGAATGATATCTATTGTCGGCAAATAACTTACTTTCTACTACACCCTAGTTGAACTGCCATGCATGTATACTCGATAGAAGACATTCCTAGGTGTTGGGACGTGCATGTAGGCACCCACATCCATGGGAAGGGTAAAAGTGGAAAAGATAAAAGTTTTAATCTAGAAGCATGAAGCCTAGCCCACATTCTAAAATTGAGGTTTAGATTAAGTGTAGCATTAGGACGATCCCTACCCCTCAGCTCATCTTCTCTAGGATACAGGAGCCTAGATAGATGTGATATGATTCCAATCATAGATCTTTTAGGATCATTACTTGGTCCTACGGGACCACCCATATTCCGACCCAAACGGGTCACCCAATGAACATCTTTTTGAACTACGCGGATCCTGATTCTTAAGCACATACCCTAAAATACATAGGTAGTTTGGGAAAGAGACCCAAATACAGACCCACACCCTATTCTTGTGAAACCATTTGCATCCCCTTTGCTTGGCAGGACCATCCTCTTGTTTGGCAGGATCCTCTACCTTATCCCCTTGCTTGGCGGGACCATCCTCTTGCTTGGCAGGATCCTTGACCTTATCCCTTTGCTTGGCGGGACCATATTCTTGCTTGGCAGGATTCCTTACTCATCCACTTGCTTGGCGGGACCATCCTCTTACTTGGCAGGATCCTTTACCTTATTCCCTTGCTTGGTAGGACCATTCTCTTGCTTGGCAGAATCCTTTACCTTATCCTTTTGTTTGGCGGGACCATCCTCTTGCTTGGCAAGATTCCTTACTCATCCCCTTGCTTGGCGGGACCATCCTCTTGCTTGGCAGGATTCTTTACTCATCCCCTTGCTTGGCGAGATCATCTTCTTGCTTGGCAGAATGCCAGAATCTTCTATCTTATCCTCTTGCTTGGTGAGATCACCTCTTTGCTTAGCGAGGTTTATCTATTCCATTGTTGTGCTTGTGAGTATGTACCTCTTTGCTTGGCGATGCTTTTACTTACGAGTACGAATTCTTAGCTCCTTTAGGTTATCTATCATCCTCCATATCCATTTCATCCATCTATATTTATCTGTGATCCATCTAAACGAACTACGTTGTACCTGATTTCCAGGACCTTTGGAATACGTTGGCAATTTGGAAGACTCTCCAAGTACGGTACCACATCTTAGTCTTCTTAGGTCTACTATCCGTATCCATTTCTATGTCCATATCCATATCCATAATCGCTTCGATCCATATAGGCTATTTGGATTCAATCTCAATCATTTATCAAGCATAAACTTCAACTTGAACATTGAATCTAATGAAGCTTAATCATAATCCATATCCATAAACTTTAATCACATTTTATTTCGAACTACATTTTGGATTTGATTTTCAGGACTGAAATACGTAGGCAATTTGAGATGTTTTTGAACGTCTCAGATTCAGTCCATCACCGAACCATCTTTAGTCCGGTTCACTGTATATTGTTTTGCTTGTTTATTTACTTTGAGAACATGTTTGGTTGAACCTAGGTTAGAAGAACTTAGCAACTTGGCATAGGATACCCCATGAACCCTAGTCACATCCATTGACCATGAACAGTCAGAATCATAAAGTTTAAGGAAAGTTGAATCACATAGGAGGCCGATTTTTGGATCGGGCAGCTTTGGGTGCCTAACACCTTCCCAACTGTACCTTAAACGCTTACCCATTCTTTGATAGATCAAAGCCGATATATATTGGGTCTTGTCTTATGATGAGACTACATTTTAGGTCCTAAACCTTAATCTAGGTGGCGACTCCAAATCATTACCGTCCATCAGTGTGGGTGGACAATTGTCCTCACAGTTGGGTCTGGATCATGTTTCATATTCAAACTAGTGTTTTGGGATCCCAAACAAATGATAGGATCCGGTGGATGTGCCATCGATATATCCTCCGCTCAGCACTTAGTCCATTTCAACAAGTTTCTATCCTAAACCGGAGGAAGCATGCTGGTGGTATATCATCCGGTTTATCTTCTGGTTTATCCTCTTGTTCTACTCTGTTGCGAGTTTGGAAGTTCATTCATGGATTCTAACTTAGGGCTTCATCACCTAAGGCCTTCTTTTTGTGGGAAACACAACCTAGGGTCAACCTATGGTCTTAGGAACCAATTTGGGAGAATTTCCCAACCCTAATGGAGGGAAATCATTGAACCCTGACTTGGTTGCCATGGTTCCACAACCGACGATCTATGTTAGTCCCTTTTGAGGAGAACACATACAAGAGAGGGGAAGAGTTCCCCAAACCTCATTCATGGCCTCCATGTGAGTTAGGTATTGAAATGCTAGCCATGAATGAGAAACTTTCATGGTTGATGGGAAGAAGAATGGGAGAAGAACCACGAACAATAAGTGCATTTACTTGCTTGAATGATTGGCTACCTTCTTCAATACACGACCACTTCTCCAATGGCTGTTGGAGCTTTGAAGGAGGGAGAGGAGAGTGAAAAGAGCTGCAATGGTCTTCCAAGAGATGCTTCCACAGATGGGTTGTTGGGAACTTGGGAGTGAGTTATGAACTCATTCCAAGTATTTATAGGCAACCAAATGCCTTAATGGGCATTCATTTCTTTTAAAACCAGCATAATCTGGAAGAAGTGGTACTGAAGGATGATCTCATCTGTTTGGATCATCCGGTGGGAACTAATTTATATCATTTTGATCAGAAAAAGGTTTCCGATCACTTGGTTAAGCCTGGGGGTCTGAACTATGTTTGCCTATGATAGTTTTACCTTACAATTCATATACAAGTATGAGGAATGCATACTCACCTAGAGATAGTAAGCAACATTCAACTCTGGTTTGGATTTCAGTGCCTCACGGTAGGAAGACTTGCAATGGCAATAATCCAATTAGTGTGAGGATTATTAAGGTTTGGTTCTTACAAGACTGACCAATCATATGGGAGGAAGCTTTGGAATCAATAATTCATGGAGTAAATGATCTGGTAGAGAGAAGAGTAGAGTTACCTATATGTGCTAGTGTCGTTGTGGAGATGGAGGCAGATGACTCGAGCTGTTGAAGGTGCTTGAGTATCTGAGCATAATCATCTTGAGGCACAGACACAGTGGAAGAAGCCCCAGGTGCAGATGCAAGAGTGGTGTCTCCAGAAGTCACATGCTCAGAGGAATGATTAGTCATGGTAGTACCTGGTCTGTACAAGCATTCTTTTCCCAACAAGTATCATTGGTGCGGTTTGATTTGCCACAGAAAGTACACAGTCTGGAGGACTTATCCGCTTGCTGTCCACCACGGCCACCTGGTCCACGGCCTCTCCATTGGCCATGGCTCCTTGAGTTGGGAGAACCCCGTCCATGTGTAACAATATTAGAGGAACCATCTTTAAGAGGTGGAGAAAGTAATGGATCATTCGAGATGAGTGACCACAAGCTGAAAGTGAGAAAAGGTCTCACTAAGGGAAGGTACCTTTTCTCCTGCAAGTAGTTGGCTTTGATGGATTGATAGTCAGGATGGAGGTTGGCCAGAAATTTTGCAACAGGGAATTCAGCCCGTTGAATCTTCAATTGCTCTAGATTAATTGTAAGAGCTGATGATTCTAGAGCTCTTCAATGACACCCTTGTAGCTGGTAAAGTATTCATTCAATGTCTTGTTGCCTTGTTTAAAGTTGAACATCTTCTCATACAATTCGTAGTTCCAGGACATATTCTTATCTTGAGAGAAGCTCTCTCGCAAATCTTTGCAGACACCTTTGGCGGTAGAATGAAACATGACATTGAATGCAATGCGATCAATACTGTTTCATAGCCCTATCTTGAGTACTTGTCACACGTTCACTCCTCATATGCTTTAATAGCATCTTACCCTTAGCACGAATATAAGCCTGGATAGCTTTTGTGCCCACAACATGTAGTTAGAAACTCCATTGAGTTTAATGGTAGTGATTTGAATATGCAGACTATCAAAGGGGTGCTTGGAATCAGTTATTATAGAGAGCAGTAATATGCTCCAGACAGCACAAAAGGTAAGCAGGATGTCACCTCAGGCTGCAGAGAGAGGTGACGGGTATAAGTGACATTAGCAGTGTAGAGAAATAAGCAGCAGCATTATATAATACCAGGTATAGGCAACATTACCAGGTGGGCAACAGTAGCAGATAGTAGCAGGATGTTCCAGAGATCAGAGAAACACCATCATAAGTAGTAGGTGGCAACAGTAGGCTGATAGAGATAGGCTAACAGCAAAATTAGCAGGTTGATAGTAGAAGCCCCTAGTTTATCTCCGTAACATCATGAACTAGGGCTGTAAGCAGCATGTAGCCAGCATGGACTGCTATAACAAGGTACATGGATAATCTTCTTGAAGAGATTATCAAACTAGCATTCAAAAGAGGGATCGATTGCTAGTATCTAATTCTCTAATACCATGTGACAATATTAGGTATAAGAAACCAGCAACTTCAGAGAGAGCAGTTTATGGTCGCTCTAGCACTCCTCCACTGCTTTATTTATAATAAGATATTACAATGAATGGAAGAGTGGATAACATCCACTACCCATAAAGAACTAATTCTAGTAGGACGCTTATTGTATAGATAAGAAGACGTGAGGTGGAGAGGTAGAGATAAGAAGAGTTTACAATAAAATAAGAAAGAAGATAAAAATAACTAGTCACCGCTCCTATTGATAAATGAAACCTGAGAAGGTTGACAGCTATTGTCAACCTCATCCTGGCCAACTCCTATACCGATATTGGACCTCTTTGAATGTGTCTGATACTCCAGTATCACATAGGCAACTTAAATAAATAAGATAACATCCAATGGTAAAGTGATGCATGTTATACATGCAGGAAAGTGCTCAATCCTTCCAGGTCACTGTGTCTGAAGTAGATGTTCGTTTTGACTGGCCAAAATTACATGGCTAATGGTTCAAGATATAAATAAATGTAATTATCTGGTAGGGTGGTGTTGTATCATATAAATTATTCTAGGTGGATCATTTTCCTGCTTATTTATCGGTTTGATCTTGATTGAAACTTTTCCATTGGGAGTTTTATTATTTCAGGGGAATTGTATTGGTATGTTTTGGTGTAATGGAATATCTATGGGAAACAGGGAAATATTCGGAGGAGTATCACAATATTCAACCAATCTTTATGAAACTTGGGGAATCAGAAATTAGCTTCTTGGCCTACTAAAACCACCGAAGAACTTGCGTAGAAAAAAAGTCAGCTTACAAAAACAGCCTCTCCACTTTTCGGGGGTAATGCTGCATACATTCTGCCCTTCCCCGGGCCCTGGAGTAGCGGGAGCCTGACGCATTTTTTATTGGCCTATTAAAAACTCCAAAGAAATTGGTTTAAATATCGCACATAAAAGTTGATAAAACTCTGTCAAGTATCCTTCTCTGCAAAGCTACTCAACAGCATGGACAATTCAGGTTATGTCTGACCAAACTTCAACCAAATGGAGTGATTTCAAAAGTTTCTGAATAGTAAATTGTAGATGATTCAACCCTAAAATATCTAATTCAATCAACTTGATTCAGTGGGTTTCAAATATTTGTACTCTGGCTGTAGTTTCTGACAGAAAAAAGGTTACAAAATTTAGGTTAAAATCTGATTGAATAGCAAGAACATAACCTGGAAATAAAGTTCTGAATCAATCCAGATAACTTCCTGCGTCTAATTCAAAGTTCTGAAGTAAATTCTCTACCAAAATTTAAATTTTCATTAAAAAAAAATCTATAGATTTTATAACCTGAGAATTGAAGAGAGAGGAGAACTTGACAGCAGCATAGTTGTCAAGGCGACAAGGGGACCCTAGGCTATGGAGGCCATCCTAGGCACCCGCCTAAGCGTTGCCTAGGCGACCAAGGCGTTCTTGGTGTATTTTTCTTTACTTAAAATATCAATTCTATATTTATGTTTATATATTACATGCAATAATGCAATATGCTACATCAAGAATCAACATTTAAGGCATAACCTATATGAAAAAATAAACAAATAATGATTAAAGCATAGACTGTAAGAACTAAAAAAAAAATATTTATAATTTAAAAAAAAAAAAAACCAAAGCAATAAATTTTATATTTTTGTTACCTCCATGATGCTAAAATAAAGTTCTTGATAGGCTGATACTCACAAGGTAATATCACACTGTAGGTGATCCACTGTCTCCAATCTAGGTAAAACTGTCTAGTTCCTAAATGTACTAACACTTTCGCTGATTACAACCTAGCTTCAGATATTAATAAGGAAGAAAAAAACAATACTTAATTGATTGCAAAAGCAAGAATACAATATCAAAAGAGATGTGAATATATTCAGATGACAAATCTGAGGAACCCAAGAATTTGCAGAGGTGTCGTGTTCAACCTGTTGGTTGCAGTCGGTGTGAACCATGAAGGAATCGACCCAAAAAAAATGGGAGTTGCTAACTTGTAGTAAGTAGCAGAGAAGGAAGAGAGAGAAAAAAAAAGACAAATGCGGTAAAAAAATTGGCATAGCAGAGAAGGGGAGGAGGAGGAAGAAGGAGAAGAAGACGATGGAGGAGAACTGGAGAAGTGTTGGTTGCAGTTGCATAGAAGGAATTGACCAAAAAAAAAAAGGAGTTGCAAACTTGCAGTAAGTAGTAGAGAAGGATGAGGGAAAAAAAAAAGACACAGAGAGGACGAAGAAGAAGGAGGAGGAGCAGAGTGGAGGAATGAGAGACATGAAACAAAAGAAGAAGAAGAATTAGAAGTAGAAAAGAATCGAAAAAAAAAATTGTAGTAGAAGAAGAAGAAAAAGACAAGACCAGAAAAAAAAAAGACGCAGAGAGGAGGAAGGAGGAGGAAGAAGAAGAATCAGAAGTAGAGGAAGAATCGAAAAAAAATAAATAGTAGCAGAGGAGGAAGAAGAAGACGAAAGACCAGAAAAAAAAAGATGTAGAGAAGGAGTAGAAGGAGGAGGAGAAGAAGGAACGGGAAGGAGGAAGAAGAAATGAGAAACAGAAGAAGAAGAAGAATTAGAAGCAAAAGATGAATTGAAAAAAAAATAGTAGCAGAGGAGGAAGAAGAAGAAGACAGAAGACCAGAAAAAAAAACGCAGAGAGGAGGAAGAAGAAGAACTAAAAAAAAAAAAAAAAGAAAACACACATACCTGAAGGGGAGTCGATTGTCGGAACAGGAAGTGGAAGAGGAAGTGGAAGTTTGCACCGTTGCAGCTTGCAGCCCTAATTGTAACGCTAGAGAAGGTTTCTAATTCTTCTCATCTACTCATTTCTCTTTTATAGTTGATGATTCCATGATACATGAGTAGTGTATTATGGTACACAGAGCCAATTGAAAGATTAGTTTTAGAATCAAATAATTAAAAATAAAAATAATAAACATATTTTTTGTTTTCCTACAATGTTAACTAGGCGACCGCCCAGGCAGTCTGGGTGTCCAAGGCGCCCTAGGCGATGCCCAGACTGCCTAGGCCACCGCCTTTCCAACATTCGCAAGGTGGTTGGCCGCTTAGCTCAGATTTTAGCGCCCGGGCGCTTAGGCAACGCCTTGACAACTATGGACAGTAGTGAGTATGATCACCGCAAGCAAAAATTAGCTAAAAAATAGCAGTTGTAGCATTATGGATAACCAAAGGTTTTCTCCAAACTAACAAAATTATCCATTCCTTAAAATTAAAAAAATAGAATCAAAACTTAATTAGATAAAGCCTATATAAACTAGTCTGATTCATTTTAAGACTCCTAAACCGATTATACAAGTATTCCTTTTAGTTACCTAAACAGACTCTTATAGAAAACCTAATAAAATATGTACGTTGGCTTTTATTTGACTGACTCAATTGAGTAATCCTAATAAGGATACAACTCTTCTGCGTTTTCCCCTTGCACGCACAAAACAAAACCTAAAAAAAATATGAAATTAAAGAGAGAAAGACTTCTAAAGACCATAAACATCTGAATAACTGGATAAAGACTCATTGTCAACTATTCCTATGTATATTCAATGACTAAACCCAAAGAAGTGGGCCATGGCCACCAACTCCCAAAAGGGTGGATACAAATTAATTTTACCCATTAGGCTTTATATTCCAGTCTATTTCAAAATAAAACCCCAGATGAACATATCCCAAGCGTAGAAACTTGTATTGAGATTCTCCCACATTAAGACGAGGAGTAGAAGTGTTTGCTCTATATTTAATTTTTTGACTTTTGAAAGCCTCATAATTGTTTTCTGGATGCCAACTAAAGCACAATTAGTTAGATAAGTTTGTTTCATTCTGTAATGCAAATGTAAGGGGATAGAGTGGTTTGTTTGACATGCTTTTCAAGCCAAACCATGTTCTTTCTAGAGTATAGTACTGTGCATATTTATCAACAAAAAGAGGAGGAAAAAGAAGGAGAAAAGCAAATAATTAGAAAAGTTTCCATTTTTTTTTTCTTAAATTAATTTCACTTTAGTTGTAGCCAAGTGTAGCTGAGTCTTTTTCAGCTCATGATCTAAGTATGAGTTTACCCCCAGAAAAAATAAACTCAATTAATAATATTTCTTGGCTTTTGTAATAGGGTTTGATCCTTACTCGACTTCTTGGATGGCGACTTGACTTGAACGACATTAAGGTTAGTGCTAAATGCACTTTTCAATTTTTTTATTGTAATAATCAGATGCATCTCTTTTCATTTGTCTGTTGGAAACCTGTGGTTCAAACAGATTTTGTTTGAAAATAATGGATTTGTTTTAAAATTTTCAGGTTGAAAGCTTGTATCCTGATGAAATGGGCCCTGGTAAAATGTCTGTAGAAGATTTTTTGGCTAATGGGCTTCAATTGCTTGATAAAGAAACTGAGGAGAGAGTTAAACTGGCTTCTTTAAAAGGGAACACACTCCGTTATGTCTGTTCAATTGAGGGATCACGGTATTCTTCTGGTTTTGTTGGATTCAGATTTGTAAAATATCTCATTATTCAATACTCTGAATACAATTTGAATGTAATTACTTTTGTGGACTATTTTATCACACTCCCAGGTCAAGCAGAGAATTATGGCTTTAGTTCATATAGGTTCAAGAGTGAAAGAGTGACTATTCAGTTCTTTTGTTAGTCCTTAGAAACATGAATGTTGATTGGGAAGTCGTTCCATCTATTTCTATTCAATATTTGATTCCATGCTGAATCAAATGTCGATACACAAATGTGTAACACAAGAACGGTATACCTTTTTTGATTTTTTAGATTAAATCAGAAAAAAATTTAGGATCGATACATTTTACCAGACTCTAGCCAACTTTCTAATGCATGACCAGTAGTGTTAATAATGGACATCTATTGCTTGAGAATTAATGATTTTGTTGAAGTAAACCATTGGTCAATTAAATTGTGCATGGGCAACAATCCTGAAAAGTGGGTTTTTAAATTAGATGTTTCGGCTGGTACAATCGTGCGACTCAACACTGCACTCACAATTTTATATGTTGATTGCAGTAGTGCACCGTTAATTTAATATGTTTTAACATTTGATAGCAATCAAATGAAATGATTTTTGAGTCTGATTGAGCACATGATGCCATCACCTGAATGGGTTTTGTGCTGTCATAAAAACCAGAGTGCAGTGCTTATCTGAAAATTATAGGATGTGTTGTCTCCGGGTTCATTAATTTGCAGCTTCAGTGTCAGTCTGTCTATTTACACCTGTCCATCCATAAGCTAGTATTTTGTGTACCCACATGGTAGATGCCTTGCGTTCTTTGAACTTTCATGATAGCATGTTAAAGCTGTTAGTAACGTCTCTATTTTCTGTCAGGTGTCATGTTGGCATTCAAGAGCTACCCAAAAACTCTGCTTTGGGGAGATTGAGAGGAAGCGACAATGTGGTAGGTTTTCCTTATTAATTTCCAAGTCTGCTCTATCATGTTAGATATTATCTTTGAGTATAAATCTGAGATCCCTGCTATGGTAATGCTGAACCCTTGTCTTACCTGGTTAACATATTGATGCAGGCCATGATCCGTTGGGTAGGAATCTTCTTAGGATTTAATTTAGAAATCTTTGTGATTTTTATTTCTATTGATTTAGGTTTATTTCCTATTGGGGAGGCATTATAATTGATAGTTTATTTTATTTTATTTCTATTTTAGAGGTGGCGTGGAATACATGATCCCACGGTTGTGTTTATTTGTTTATTTTATTTTTCATTTAGTTAGTAATTGTAATAAGAGTGTGATTCCTAATAAATAGGCACACTTCTAATAGTTAGAGTCTAATTAGGCTTAGGAGTCTTATTTTATTTTATTTATTTATTTGGATTTATCTTGTAGGCACCCTTCCCCTTTTAGACGTGAATTAGGATTGAGTTGTTTTAGTTTTTTAGAGTTGTTTTCCAATTAGATTGTAAGCCTATTTAAAGGCAGTTTTTATTAATGAAAAGAATTATGGAATGATGAATTGAAAAAAAGAAAAAGAAAAAAGAAAAACAGTAAAAGCTCACGGTTTCCTCTCTCAGATCTTCTCTCTCTCAATTTCTCAACCCACGGATTCTCTCTCTTCTCTCACATTTCTGTTCACTTCCTCTCTTTGACTTCCCTTTCCCCTTGCTGTTTGACTGTTTCTTTCTCCCCTTCTCTCTTGGTGGTTTCCTAGATATCTTCTATACCTGTTGTCCAATCTTGTCTCTTCCGAAATTCCATCCACATTAATTGGTATCAAAGCTTAGGCTAGAGTGATTCCTATGACGTTTGAGCAATTGAAAAAATTGCTTGAAGCCATAAATGACCTAAATGTTAGAAGCGAAAGTCAAGCCACCAATCTTCACAATCTTACCCAAAATGTCCGAGACCTAGATAGGAGAATGGCTAAGTTGGAAAGATGTATGAGTATTCCACTCATAGCAAAAGAACCTACTGTTGCATCAAAAGAAGACCCAACCCCTCCACCTGATATGAAAGCATTAGTATATGAAGCCAATGTCAATAACGAAGTGTTTCTAGTAATTCTTGATGACAAGACAGAATTCCCTAATATTCCTATGGTAGATGGCTACAGTGAAGAGGTCAAAAGCGAGGTTGTGATTGTGCTACAGGCTGAGGTTATGGCTCAAAGAGACAGACTGAGGTTATGGCTCAAAGAGACAGACTGCAACCAGCATTCAAGAAAGACCTCTCCGGTGCACTTGATTTCATTTGTGATGATGTGATCATAGAATATGTGATCCCATCGTCGTTCTTTGACGGACGGATCCCTCGATTTGCAGACTATATCCCTACCATTTGTGTCACCGGGAATTCATTGCGGACTATCATTAGCTGTCTCTGACAAGATTATTTTGTCGTCTCTACAAAATTTAAGGACAAATTTTTTTAAGAGGGCGAGAATTGATGTAGGCTAAGATCCATTGGGTAGGAATCTTCTTAAGATTTAATTTAGAAATCTTTGTGATTTTTATTTCTATTGATTTAGGTTTATTTCCTATTGGGGAGGCATTATAATTGGTAATTTATTTTATTTTATTTATATTTTAGAGGTGGCGCGGAGCACATGATCCCACAGTTGTATTTATTTGTTTATTTTATTTTACATTTAGTTAGTAATTGTAATAAGAGTATAATTCCTAATAAATAGGCACACTTCTAATAGTTAGAGTCTAGTTAGGCTTAGGAGTTTTATTTTATTTTATTTATTTATTTATTTGGAATTATCTTGTGGGCCCCTTTCCCCTTTTAGACATGAATTAGGATTGAGTTGTTTTAGTTTTTTAGAGTTCTTTTCCAATTAGGATTGTAAGCTATTTAAAGGCAGTTTTTATTAATGAAATGAATTATGGAATGATGAATTGAAAAAAAGAAAAAAAGAAAAAAGAAAAACAGTGAAAGCTCACGGTTTCCTCTCTCGGCTCTTTTCTTTCAATTTCTCAACCCACAGATTCTCTCTCCTCTCTTGGTAAGATCTCTCTCTCCTCTCTCACATTTCTATTCACTTCGTCTCTTTGACTTCCCTTTCCCCTTGTTTGACAGTTTCTTTTTCCCTTCTCTCTTGGTGGTTTTCTAGATATCTTCTATCCCTGTTTTCTAATCTTGTCTCTTCTGAAATTCCATCCACATTACATATGTAATCACTTCTTGTGGGCCAAGCATTAAGTATTGCTAAGAAATCCTAAAGCCTCATCATGAAGCTTTGATGATGTGGTGGACCCTTATTAAATCTGCACATTATTAGCCAATGGTTTGCTTATGTACCAAATTTTTGGAAAATGCATGTTGACAAGTCAGGAAGGCCCTTGGTAAGAACATCAGCCCACTGGTCTTCAGATGTGACGAATGGAATGCAAATGAGACCTTATTCTAGTTTCTCCTTGATGAAGTGACGATCTATCTCAACATGCTTCTTTTTATCGTGTTGAACTGGGTTATGAATAATGCTAATGGCAGATTTGTTATCACAAAAGAGCTGCATAGGAAGCTGAATAGGGACACATAATTCTTGAAGGAGACTTTTGAGCCAAAGAAGCTCACAAATACCATGAGCCATAGCCTTGATTTCAGCTTCTGCACTGGAACGAGCGACCATAGCTTGTTTCTTGCTTTGCCAAGTAACCAGATTTCCCCCACCAAATTACAATATCCAGAAGTAGAGCGTCTATCATCAGACAAACCAGCCCAATCAGCATCAGTGTAGGTTTCAATGTGCATATGCTCATGAGGAGAGAAAATGACACCACGATCAGGTGCAGATTTTAAGTAACGTAGGATCCGATACACAACATCCAAATGACTAGAGTAGGGGTCATGCATGTATGTTAACCATGCTGACAGCAAAGGCAATATCTGGTCTGGTATGAGAAAGATAAATCAAACGGCCAACTAATCTCTGATATCCACCATTATCAGCCGGTTCCCATCCTTTTGTGATAGATGGGAATTAGCCTCAAGTGGAGTGTTTAGTAGGCTTGCACCCGATCATCCCTGTGTCAGACAATAAGTCTAGGGTATACCTCCGTTGATAAATGAAGATACCTTTAGTAGAACGAGCAACCTCAATCCCTAGGAAATAAAAAAAGGACCAAGGTCTTTAATTTCAAACTCAATGCCCAAAAAGGTCTTCAAGTGAGAGATTTCAGTAGTATCACTCCCTGTAACCACTATATCATCTACATATACAATAAGAACCGTAGTTAACTCGCCATTCCTCTTGATAAACAAAGTGTGATCAGCATTACTCTGTTTGTACCCCATAGATATCATGGCTCTATGGAAGCATCATAACCAAGCCTGAGGAGATTGATTTAGACCATATAAGACTTCAATTTATAGACCTTACCAGATGTTGGAGGTCCGGAAAAACTATGAGGGACATCCATGCACTCCTCTTCTAATATCTCCCCATGAAGAAAAACATTTTTTACATCTAATTGATGTAAATCCCATCCAAGGTTGACCACACAAGAGAAGACGAAAACAATATTCAACTTGGCAACATGGGTAAAAAAGTTTCCTAATAGTCATGCCGAATGTTTGAGTATAGCCTTTGGTGACTAATTGCGCCTTGTACCTATCAACAGTACCATCAATTTTCTGCTTCACCGTAAAAATCCATTTGCATCCTACTGGTTTCCACTGTTCGAGGTTTCAATCAAAACTTCAAGTTTCGACCGAAACAACTTGGTTTTGAGCTTGGGCGAGATGAAACCCAAGCTCGAAACTGGCCAGTACATGGTTTCGGTTTGAAACCACTGGGTTCGACCAGGTTTCGGTTGAAACCATGGTTTCGACCCATGACTTAAACCCCCATCCCCTTTTTAGACTCGAAACCTACTCGAAATCAGTAGGTTTCGACTCCTTTCTCTGATTTTTTCCCCTCTTTGCTCTCCAACCTCATTTCTCTCCATTTTCTTCCTAAAACTTCATTTCTTCAAGGGATCTTAACATTTGTCAAGGTTATTCAAGGTTCTTCATCTCTCAACTCCTTTCTCTCTCTTCAAGGTAACTCATTCTTTCTATTTTGTATATTTTTCAATGAAATGGTATGTAAACATCATGGATGACTTCCAATTTTTTATATGTTTGATTCTAACACCCGATCTATGAATCCGTGGAAGTACTTTTTTTTTTTTTTTTGACAAATAATTTATTTATTAGATTTTTTGTTTGAAAAAAAAGATTTTCCTACAACTATTTTTTGAAAAAAGTATGTCTTACGCATGTTGTATGGCATTGAATTAAATATATGTTAAACAAAATAGGGTGATCTACATTTTGTAAGGAGAAGAATTATTTTTCTGTTTTTATTTAATTATTTTAATTTTTGGATATTGATAAAATAATTAATTAAATTGAAAATAAATATAAATAAATGATAAAATATTTCTGTTTTCACTTTGAAAATCTTGATAAATAAAATTATTTTTAAAAGTATTGTTATTTTATGGTTGGTTGCTGTTTTATGTAATAAAAGTAATGTGAACTAATTATTTATGATGATTTAAGGGCATTTTAATTGCTGAAAAATTAATAAAATATTTTTAACTTATGGAAAAAATATAAATGCGTTAGAAATTATAATATATTGCTGTTTTATGTAATAATGCAGTGTTAAAATGATAAACCTATGCTGTTTTTTTTTACTTTGAGGTATATTATTTAGTTATAAGATATTATTTATATAATAAAGTGTTGTTAGAAATGAAAATATAATTTGTTTCAATTGTAGTAATTGTTGTCTTCTTGTTCCAACAGTGTAAGTATTTGAAATGGCTGATGCACCAACTCCAAGTGGTGACATTGCATGGAGGCATGGGATACCACTGACTGCTAATAAGAAGCAGTCATAATGTAATTATTGTGGCAAACAGATAAAAGGAGGTGGTGCCACTAGATTGAAGTGACATCTTGCTGGTGGTAACAAGGATGTTATGGGTTGAACGTACCAAGTGAAGTGAAAACGGTTATGACAAGCTTAATGAAAAGTGATATTGATAGAAGAAATAAAAAGAAGGCAGATAGACAGGAGTTCGAAGAGGCTTGTCTGGAGGGCAATTTAGGGGTTAATGAAGATGACATTAGTCTTGACAGTGATGAGGTAGACCAAGAAATGATAGAGGCAGAGGTGAGACAGCTGAAGAGAGCGAAGATAGCAAGTATAAAGCAAAGAGAGATAGATCGACAAAAGCAGTTTGAGAGGACTAGAGGAGCTGGGTCATCTAGAGAGGCAGCAGCAGAGGATGAGGGGAGGAGGCCGAGGCTGAGAAGTAGGGGTGCCCCAGAGATACCTTTTAAGAGGACTCAAAGTGTGAGGACTCCAGTTACTGCACAGGCACCACCACCTTTTCGTGACCCAGATCTTGAGGTCCTGAGGGCGGATCTTGATCTATTTGTCAGACAGGATAGAAAACAAAAAAAGTTGCCCCATTTTTGAACTGATGTCAAGACGAAGGTAGGAGAAAAAATCTCCAAGTGGATGATGTACCATGGCATTGCAGCAAATGCTACCACAGGACCTCACTATCAGAATATGTTGGATGAAATAGGTAGGGCAGGTCCAGGAGTTAAAGGGCCTACAGCTTGGGAGTTGTACAACACCTACCTACCCAGACATAAGAAAGAAATGAAAGAATATGTGGATTCTTTGAAGACACAATGGGAAAGATATGGGGTCTACCAAAAAATCCCTCATCAACTTTTTGGTGAATTGTGATGGTAGAACATTGTTTCTGAAGTCTGTTGATGCATCCAATCGTATCAAAGATTCAAAGTACATTTATGGTCTCTTGAAGAAAGTGGTGATAGAAGTGGGGATAAATCTTGTGATACAAGTGGTTACTGACAATGGTAGTAACTTCAAAAAAGCAGGGGAAATGTTGATGAATAATAAAAAATATCGATTTTTTTGGACACCTTGTGCAGCCCACTGTATAGATTTGATGCTGAAGGACATGGGGGAAATAAAACTGGTGAAAGAGACTGTAGAAAATGCAAGACAAGTATCCATATCCAGCGATGATGAGAACCAAGTCTGGTGGAGACTTGGTGAGGCCATGGTAACGCGTTTTGCAACAAACTACATTGCCCTCAAGAGTTTTGACATGAAGAAATCTAGCTTGAGATCAATGTTTGTTTCAGAGGAGTGGTTTGAGTGGCCTCAGTCTAGTTCTCGAGCTGGTAGAATAGCACATGCAACCATATCCAGCGATAAATTCTGGGATGATGTCAAAAAGTTGTGGCGATATTAGATCCCATTGTGAAAGTGCTGAGAATGGTTGATGGATAGAGGAAGGCTACCTTACCATACTTGTGGGCTACCATAGATATGATGAAGATGCAAGTAGAGGAAGCTTACAGACGCGAAAACTCAAAATATATTGCCATCATCAAAGATCGTTGGGAGCGACAGCTCAAGCACCCACTACACAAGGCTGGTGTGTCTTTACTTGATGTACTTCAGTTTCTCAACTAATTAAAATTACATCAGCTTGCATTGATGTAATTATAATATTTGTCAATTTTAGCATATTATCTGAATCCTAAGTATCAATACAAAGATAACTTGGGAATGCGTCAAGAATTGATAGATGCAGTACAAGAAGTGGTTGCCAAGCTTGAGCCAAACACAAGAACACAGTTTATTGTTTTGCAAGAAGTAAGACTTTTACTTACTTTGTTATCAACATAATTTTTAAGAATTCTATTTTTACTAAGACTATTACCCATCAAAATTGGTTCAGCTCAAAAGCTTTAGAGATGCCACTGGGAGTTTTGGTAGGGCAGCGACTGAATTTGGTTGACAATCAACACCCCCTGGTACGTATACTTGTTTTATGGATGCCAATATGTCATTGTGGGTTTTTTCATCATCTAATATCAGTTTCCTATGCTATTTTGCTGCTGAATGGTGGATCCTATATGGGTCGGAGTCACCCAACCTTCGTGCAATAGCAGTGAAGGTGCTATCACAAACATGCTCCGCCACGGGATGTGAACGAAACTGGAGCACATTTTCGCTTATACATACTAAGTGACGAAACCGGTTAGGTGTCAAAAAGACTGAGTACTTGGTGTATGTGCACTATAATTTGAGACTGAAAGAGGAGCACATACGGTTAAGCAGGGACAAAGATGCTAAATCCCCCATTGAGTTGAGTGAGATCTTTGAGTTGGAGGGAGAGGAAGTTGATCCTTTGAACGAGTGGGTTATAGATTATAGTGAGACTCAATTAGATGAGGTTGGTGGTTGACCAAGTCGACTTATTGCTGGAGCTTTGGAGGTTGATGCGGGCGACTTTATGGCTACTGAGGGTAGAGTCCACTCACAAGCAAGACCTCTATTTCAGACTGGTGATAGTGATGAGAGTGAGAGTGATTGGCCGGTTTCTTCTGGTGAAACACAGTTACCTTCTGCCACCCAGGGTGGTACTAGTACTAGTGGACCTAGTGGTACTGGGGGTAATGATGATGATGGTGGTGGTGATGACAGATATGCTGCTTTACGCAATGAGCCCGATCAGTATGAGCATCCACTGCAGCTAGATCCATTGCCGTCTCCCTTGAGATTCCCAGGGGAGACTCAGTATGATCATGCTATACGGGATACTGACCACGGAGTCCGGCCTAGTGGTAGTAGTAGAGGGTACACTAGAGGATCACGCCAGCGGTTCATGCCACAGGAGGAGATGGATGAAACAGATCCCATGGATATATCGACCATGTCTGGCAGCATGGAGGGGATGCATTTAAGGGAGAGTTCTCAGACTGGAGGGACTGAACATTGCCGTGCACCAGAATTCATGATCACATGGACCTCGAGCCCGGCAATTCCTGAAGAGAGTGGCGGCAAGAGTATCGGTTCGAAGGCACATGGTGGATTTGGATGGTCTACTACTGGGGCTAGTGGGGTTGGAGGTGGTGGGTATGGGGGTTATTCTAGTTCCTACCCCAGCAATCAATTTAGAGATGACTTAGCCTCAGGTGTTGGCAGTGGCACTGTTGGATCATTGTCGTCGACTCCATATTTCAGTATGTTCCTCCGACGACGTTCATGCCTACTCCTGCTCTACCTACACACACATTCGATCAGCCTTACCCTCGACAAGGGTACTTATATTATGTTGATGACTCTATCTACTGGTAGACTGTTGGAGACTATCAGAACAATTGGAGTGATAACATGTCCTGGGATACATATGTGTTGCAATCTGAGGAGCGTTATCGCCACCATCAGTGGCATGTTGCACGTAGTTTAAATGTATCACGAAGCTCCACATGGAATTAATTGATGAGATTTCTAATTTCTAAGTTCAATCATCAATATATTAATTTTTAGTGAATGTTGTTAATTAGTGGCTTAGTAGTTAATAGCTTAGTATATTAGTGACATTTGTGTATTATTTCAGCGTATACTACCAAACATTGATCCACACCACATGTAGCTATTTTTTGTCTTTTTTTGCAAACTAACATTACAAATATGTGTAAAATGGTTTAAATAGGGTACATAAAAAAAAATCAGACCAAAGAAAACATTTTTAAGCCTCGGAACCATGGAGTCAATAAAGCTGGTAGAAAATACCAGGTTTCGGTGGTTTCGCCGAGTTGTGCCGGTTTCGAGCCTGACTAAAACAGGTCTCGAAACCGGCACCTTGATCCTTGCTGGTTTCTTCTATAGAGGAAGAGTGACAAGATCCCAAGTTTCATTCTTGTCAAGTGCATGCATCTCTTCCAACATTGCAATCTTCCATTTGGGATCAGCCAAAGCTTCCTACCATTTTGGAGGGATGGAAATAGAGGATAGAGAGGAAACAAATCCACTAAAAGAAGGAGACAAAGATTCATAAGACACAATGTTAAAAATGGGGTGTTGAGAATAGGATCGTACACCTTTTTGAAGAGTAATAGGCAACTCAATAGTGGAGTCTGAAGTAGGCTTACTAAATGGAGGAGGAACATAGCTCAGATCGAGAGATGATGGTTGGAGTGGTGCAGTGGTAGTAGCGGTATCTTGTTCTTGTTGCCATTTGGACCTTGAACGAGTAAACACCTTTACTGAGGGAACCAGGGGCTGAAATGTAAGGAACATCCCTCAGGGTTGGGTTCGGATTGGTGGTCCAGACATAAATGACCCACGAAGAATATAAACCTGTTTAGAAAATCAGGTACAATTTATTTATTTTTTAACTTCACCCATCTTCTAAACATTGTTTCTCAGGCATTCAACCTACTTTTTGGTATTTAAAATAAAAACACTCGACAACATATCCCATAGGTTCTTAAAACAGGCCAGTAACCTTCTCCTATTACTTACCTCTTTAACTCATCAATTTCCCCTTAGCTCATTGATGCTATACTAGTTCATTAGAAACTCATTTTCTGTCCTAGCAACAGCATTTTTTTTTCTTCTTAAACTAATGCATTTCAGGACTTCTTTACAAGTCTATACAGTCCATTAAAGCAAGAGTGTTCTATCCATCCCATCATTAACATGTTAGCTTCTTAATTCAAAATTTAACATCATTAATTCCATAGACCTTAGACTAACTTGCTGTCCTAATTATTTCTTTGTCGTAGGCTCATGATTGAAATTTCAGTCCTTACAGTCCATTAGTTTGATTCATATATTACCATACTCAATCCTTGCTGTCCAGTGATTAGGTAACTAAAACATATCAAATTGAGGTATAGAACCTTATCCTTGCCTAACATCCCACCATTCGTTTCATTGCTGTCCACACGAGAGTATTACATTCTTATACATACTTGATATCACATAAACATGATAATAACATGCTCTAAATATCATTTCTTACAATAAGATAACATAAACATTATTCAGTCCATCAATTCATCACATAATAGGTATCCTAACTAATCAATCCTCTCAATTTAACCAAACTGAAATATACTTTCACATTCTAACAATTAACACATTGAATACACATCAAGATTTCACTCTACATCAAATAACACTAAGAAGTATCACACATACACATGTACTTTATTAATACATGCATTATAACATAAATAATCTGTTATAAGGGAGGAAAACACTAGTCAGAGTCTCTTGAACATTTGAACACTTTGGCAAGTTGAACTACATTCTTTTCTAGGGCTGGAAAATTACCAAAATGCCATTCACTCCTCCTGTCAACCGTGTAACACTAGCTAACTTAACACCTCAGCTGGCTAGGGTCTTACACGAGAAGCCAGAACCGAAACCTCTGTCCCAGTGTCAGTATCAGTGTCATCATCTGGAGTCTCATCTAGAGTATTAACTAGAGCAACTGGGACAGCAGCAATGGGAAGATTCTCAGGAAGAGACTTAAGAGGTCCAAGCACATCTGTACGAGAACCAGGAGACTCCTCTGAAGAGGTGCAGGAGCCAAAAAGAATGCCTTAGTCTCATGGAAGACCACATCCAAGGAGACAAACATCCGGTGAGATGACGGATGGTAACATTTGTATCCCTTCTGGGTTGCAGAGTAGTTAACAAAAATACACCGAACGCCACGCGGGTCGAGCTTGCCATGGTGGTGATGGTTACGGGCAAAGCATGCACAACCGAACACCTTCGGAGGAACAAAAAATGTTGAAGTGCCCAGCAGTATCTCCATAGGACAACGGAAGTCAAGAACACGTGAAGGCATCCGATTGATGAGTAAGCCGATGTACGAATGGCCTCACTCTAGTATGGGGCAGGGACATGCATTTGCAACATTAAGGACCGAGTAACTTCCAACAAATGACAATTCTTGCGTTCAGCACACCATTCTGAGCAGGAGAATCTACACAAATGGTTTGATGAATAATACCATGCTTAGCCAGGTAGGCCTGAAAAGACCCTTCTGTATACTCTGTTTGGTTGTCTGTACGGAGGATGGTGACCTTTGCAGCATATTGAGTCAGAATCATCCGATGAAAAAGCAGGAAGCAGCGAAATACCTTATTTTTGTGGTGGAGAAAATAAATCCAGGTGAAACGAGTATGGCAATCAATGAAAGTGACAAACCACTTATAGCCAGTTACTGAGACACACCAAGAGGGACACCAAACATTAAAATGGATTAAATGTGTTGAGAATATTACGTATTTCATTTTTTGTCTAGATTCATTGTACTACCTATATTGTACATTTGTAGTCATTGTACTACCTTCATTGTACTACTTGTATTGTACTACCTGTACTACCTCTTTTTTTCTTTGAATTCATTCTCACATTATAAATAAGAGGACTTCTGTCTATTACAGATAAGTCATTCCATCATTCAACATTGTATCAGAGTCAAGTTAGCTCTACCACCAGATCCCTCCGCCACCTCACCACCGCCGCTGCCAGCCCACTACCGCCGACCACCTACTTTCCTTTTTTTTTTTTTTTGCTTTTGTTTTTTTTCTCTCTCCCCACTAGGGGTAGCAACCAGAGAGGGAATCATACAATGATATAGGTACTGCCATTCCTTTTATTCTTCATTACGGATCATTTTTTTATTCTCTTTATTGGAAATCAATTTTTTTTATCAGTCTGGATATTAATAATATGGTTCAGTCTGGTCGGATGTCTATGAGTTTCTGAGTTTATCCCAATAAACGAAAAAGGGGTTGCAAACCAGAATTGATTTCCATATATTATGTTGCACATGGGACAAGTTAGGATATCTGATAAGTGATATTTCTACTTTGATATCCATATATTGTGCTATAACCAAACAGGGAGGCTGTTCATATTGTTTTGGGTGTTTGTTCTTGAATACACAACTCAAAGATAACATCTGAAGTAAACTCTTTCGGGATAAAGAGTTTAAAAATGGATAATCGTACTATTCCTACTAATGCCACTAAACTTGATGGTGGTAATTATCTAATGTGGTTTTGGGCCACCCAACTCTCAATTACAGCTCGGGGATTATCGGGATATCTCACCGGCACCAAGGAAAAACCTCTGACCAAGGACATTGTTTTGGAGAAATGACATGTTGAAAATTCATTGGTAATGCAATATCTCTTCAATTCCATGCAACTTACTATAGCCGAGGGCTATTTGTTATTGGATATTGCTTCACAGATTCGGAAGTCTGCTAATGCAATATCTCTTCAATTCCATGCAACTTACTATAGCCGAGGGCTATTTGTTATTGGATATTGCTTCACAGATTCGGAAGTCTACTAAGGACACCTATTCTCAAGTTGGGAATGCTGCTTTAATTTATGCCATTCAAAAAAGTGTTCATGAAACTATCCAAAAAGAATTGATTGTACCCCAATATTATACTAAGTTGAGGAGTTATTGGCAAACAATTGATTTTTATGATTCTATTCATGCTAAATGTGAAGAAGATGCTACCCTATTTCACAAAAAAGGAGAAATACAGGGTTTATATTTTTTTGGCAGGACTAAATGTGGAGCTTGATCCCATCCGCTCATAGATTCTCAGCAGGGACCCTTTCCCCACCCTCGAACAGGCCTATTCCATGATTTAGTTAGAGGACTAATGACGAATAACAATGTTGTCCCCTTCTGTTCTGGATAGGTCTGCTCTCCAGGCAAATACTCAGACATACAAGAGTTCTCTTGTTTCCCATGATGCTATCAAATGTGAGTATTGTAGCAAGCTCTGGCACACCAAAAACACATGCTGGAAGCTTCATGGCAAGCCGGTAGATTTTGAAGCAAAACGCCAGGAAAAAGGTATGCACAAGGCAAAGTCCTCCCATGTACCTCAGGCACATCAAACTGAAGCAGGTCCTCTGCCACAACTCTCTGCACAAGAACTTTAGATTCTCCGGCATCTCTTTTGACCACCTCTTGTGGCTACAAATCAATCATCCACAACTGCATCTACCAATCCAGGTTCTTTTTTTTGTTCAATCAGGTATTTCTCATGATGGTCATTGTGCTTTCTCTGTCTCTAACCCTTGGATTAGAGACACTGGAGCCACTAAGCACATGACTGGTTCGTCTGAGTCCTTTTATTTATACTCTCCTTCTTCTGGATATAATACTGTAAAGGTCGCTGATGGATCCCTTTCTTCTATATCTGGAATTGGATCCATCCACTGTTCTTCCTCCCTTGATTTGAATTCCGTTCTACATGTTCCTAATTTATCCCCAAATTAATCTCTATTAGTAGTCTTACAAAGTTTTTAAATTGTAAAGTAAAATTTTTTCCTACCTATTGTGTGATTTAGGATTTGGAGAACGGGAAGATGATTGGACATGGTAGTGTGCATGGTGGTCTGTATTTGCTTGACAATGGTTGTTTAGCACCTTCCTCCCATTCCACAGTCAGTACCCTTCAGCAGTTGCACCACCGTTTTGGGCATCTCTCTTCTGCTATTCTATCTCATTTTTTTCCAAAATTATTTAAACAATGTAATAAAGACGAGTTATTATGTGAGGCCCGTGTTTTGGCCAAATGGACTCGTATTTTTTATTTACCTTCTGTTTCGAGAAGTCCTTGTATCTTTGATTTAGTCTATTCTGATGTTTGGGGTCCAACACGGACTACCTCTATTTCTGGTCATAGGTGGTTTGTAACATTTACTAATTGTTACACTCGTACTACATGGGTCTATCTGATGCGTCAAAAAAATGAGGTCTTTGCATGCTTCCGCCTTTCTACAATATGATCAAGACGTAGTTTCAAACTCAGTTGAAGATGCTCCGTAATGACAATTGTAAGGAATATCTTGAAGGATTTTTTCAGCGATACTTGGCTGATAACGGCATAATTCATTAGACAAGTTGTGTGGACACTCCTGCTCAGAATGGCGTCGTTGAAAGAAAGAACCACCACCTATTCGAAACAGCTAGAGTACTAATGTTTGAGACATGTTCCCGCTCAATACTGGAGTGATCCTGTCCTCACTGCAGCATCCTTGATCAACCGCCTTCCTTTTTGAGTTTTGGACAACAAGGCTACCTTGGACATCTTACTTGGAAATTCTGATTTTGTTCTTCCTCATAGAGTCTTTGGTTGTCTTTGTTATGCTCGTAACCATCGTTCCCGTGGCAAGCTTGATCCACGTTGATTAAAGTGCATATTTTTAGGGTATTCTGCAACATAGAAAGGATATAAGTGTTATCATCCTCCCTCTCGTCAGGTCCTTGTTATTAGAGATGTCATTTTTCATGAGCATCTCCCCTATTATCAGGCTCCTCTTTAGGGGGAGACACAGACAGTTGAAGATGCACCTGATATACCTAATGTACTTATATCGGATAAACTTGATGTACTAGAAATAATCCAAGAACAAGTGCTCGATACAGCTGCACCATCCGAGCATCCAACCACTAAGCCACCTTTGCAAGTTTATAGCCGTGCCAAAGACAATCAAGGAAAGGCCACTACCATTCCTGCACATGTCCCTTCGCGAGCCCTGGATCCAGAAACTGAGTCTACTGAATCTTCTTCTGGTAAGGAACTTACTCCTCCTTCTAATCTTGATTTTCCAATTGCACTTCGAAAAGGTACCTACGCCCTACTTCCTATTTCCAGTTATGTTTCCTATGATTCCCTTTCCCCTTCTTTTCGTGTTTTTGTGTTTTCGCTCTTTTCTGTGTCTGTTCCTCGGAAATGGTAGGATGCAATTGAGGATGAAAGGTGGAAAGCTGCAGTGGTGGAAGAAATGAGGGCTCTAAAGAAAAAATAGTATATGGGATCTTGTTCCCCTTCCTGCAGAATCAAGGCTTCTAGGATGCAAGTGGATCTTTACAGTGAAACAGAAACCAGATGGGACTATTGATCAGTACAAGGTTAGATTGGTTGCACGGGGATTTACTTAAACATATGGGATTGACTACCAAGAAACCTTCGCTCCAGCGGCCAAAATGACTACATCAGGGTTTTACTGTCCTGTGCTGTACATCACAACTGGGACTTGCAACAGTTAGATGTACAAAATGCATTCCTTCATGGAGAACTTACTGAAGATGTCTATATGGACTGCCCATCAGGTTTCACAGATGATAGAAGCCAAGGAAAAATCTGCAAGTTGAAGCCATCTCTTTGTGGTCTAAAACAATCCCCTAGAGTATGGTTTGGAAGATTTAATAAAGCTATGGTAGCATTTGGATACGTTCAAAGCAATGCTGACCATACTTTATTTATAAAACATTCCCCTAATACTTTTATTGCCTTACTTGTACATGTAGATGATATCATCATTGCTGACATTAACAATGATGAAATCACAAAATTAAAGGCATTTTTAGGGAAGGAGTTTAAGATCAAAGACCTTGGCAAATTTAGGTTCTTTCTTGGGATTGAAGTTGCCAGATCTGCAAAAGGCATCTATCTGTTTCAAAGAAAGTATGTTCTTGATCTTCTCTCAGAAACAGGGTTACTTGGGGTTCGCCTTTGTGATACTCCTCTCGATCCCAATACCAAGCTAAGGGCAAAAGAAAGCACACCAGAAGACGAAGGAAGACATTAGAGACTTGTCGACAGACTCATATATCTTGCCCACACACGGCCAGATATTGCATTCGCAGTTAGTTTGGTGAACCAGTTTATACACGACCCATACTCTACACATATGGAGGTTGTCTGTCAGATACTGCACTACCTAAAGTCAGCCCCTGGAAGAGGAATCCTGTTATCTCCTAATGACTCTCTGAAAATGGAGGCATATGCCATTTCAGATTCACCAAATAAACAAATCCAGGTAGAGGCTTATACTGATGCAGATTGGGTTGGATGTCTTAATCGTAAGTCTATCTTTGGTTATTGCACATTCTTGGGCGGCAATCTAGTAACCTGGTGCAGCAAGAAGCAAAATGTGGTTGCCCAATCCAAGGAGCGAAAGGCATCACGTAGCTGGGGGCATGGAATATGCGAACTACTATGGTTACAACAACTACTCAAAGATTTGAAGGTTATGTGTAGCCAGTCCATGAAATTATTCTGTGATAATCAAGCAGCCATTGGCATTGCTAATGATCCGGTTCAGTATGATAGGACAAAACATGTTGAGGTAGGCCGTCACTTCATCAAAGAGAAACTAGACAGTGGATAGATCGAGATTCCGTTTGTCAGATCAGAGGACCAACTAGCAGACATCTTCACCAAAGGCTTACCAAGGGAATCCTTCCATATGATATTGTCCAAGTTGGGCATGCATGATATATATGCACCAACTTGAAGGGGAGTATGGAGAATATTACGTATTTCATTTTTTGTCTAGATTCATTGCACTATCTATATTGTACATTTGTATTACCTGTACTACCCTTATTGTACTACCTATATTGTACTACCTGTACTATCTCTTTCTTTCTTTGTATTCTTTCTCACATTATAAATAAGAGGACCTCTGTCTATTACAGATAAGTCATTCTATCATTCGACAAAATGAAAGGGAGTTGCATTGCATTTGTTGGAAATAGGATAAATAGATTGACTATGCTTTGCAAAAATGCAAGCATTACAAACGTCTGACTTACATAGCTTCGAAAACCAAGGAAAAAGTTTGACTAAATTCCTAACAGGTGGGTGACCCAAACGGTGATGCCACATATGTAAAGCTGCTAGTGGACCTGTGGAGGAGGAAAAAGCCTGTGTCGTCAGGGCCGAAGACTTTGATGAGGGCCCAAGAACGTACAAGCCATCAACCAATTTACCATTGCCAATCGTTTGCTTTGTCACAAAGTCTTGGAAAACACAATAAGAAGGAAAGAAAGTGACTTGACAGTTCAAATCCCGAGTTAGGTTACTAATTGAGAGAAGATTAGTAGAAAAATTCGGTACATGGAGAACATATGATAATGAAAGGGAGGGAGAACATTTAATGGAACCCTTCTCAGCAATAGAGGAGAGGGAACCATTTGCAGCCCGAACTTTACCTTTACCAGAACTAGGAAAATACTCAAAAAAAGAATGGGAAGAACCAGTCATGTGGTCGGTAGCCCCTGAGTCAATGATCCAAGGAGTGGAAGCAGAAGAGGTACAATGACCACCGATGGAAATACCTGAATTGGCAAAGTTGGAAGAAAAAGACCTTGATAGGGAGGCAGTGGCTAATGTAGATGGAGAAGGGCTCGACTGAGATAGAAAACAACGATGCTGGTTCATCAAATCATCATGGCCAAAGGGGGCGACATCAACTTCAGTAGTCTCTATTTGATGAGTCTGGGTGGAACCAATATCACGACTTCTCCCACGGCCTTTGCCATTAGCGGGGCTACCAAGGAGTTTCCAACAGTGTTATTTAGTGTGATGTTCCTTACCACAGAATTCACATTTAATGGGTTTTCTATCCAAACTAGGTTGGGAGCCAGAACGGGTAGAACTGCCTGTGTCAGAGGAACCTGTATCAGAAAATAAAGCTGAGCGATCAGGTAGAGAAGGTTGCAACATAGTAGTCTGTCTGCTGTCCTCAGACTGGACCATAGCATAGGCCTGTTCTAAAGAAGGGAAATGATCATGACTCAAAACATGAGCACGTATCTGATCAAACTCCACATTGAAACTGGCCAAAAAAACATAGACACGAAATTTGTCTTCTCTTTTGGTGAATTTTGTGGAATCTGTAGGACAAGAGGCAGAGAAGGCTTCATAATAATCCATCTCTTGCCACATTCCTCGTAACTCAAAATAATACTAAGACAAAGATAACTCCTTTTGCTTTGTCTCATGAATTTTTTTTTGCAGTTCATACACTTGAGCATCATTGCTTGCCTATGAATATGTATCTTTGGCAGCCTTCCATATACTAGCAGCCAAATCTAGCAATAAATAATCTCATTTAATGTTCAGATCCATAGAACTGATAAGATATGACATCACTAGGTAGTTGTCAGAGCTCCATTTGCTTTGATTAGTGACATTAGTAATAGGCTTCTTAGCATTGCCAGTAAGATACCCTGAAAAATCATGGGATGCTATAGAAAGAAAGCAGGAATGAGACCACGTCAAATAATTATTCCCATCCAATTTAATAGAACAATCAAGGAATGTAAAAAAGCTAGAGAAGCTTTGATTGCTAGAGCCCTCGGGAACAGTTGATGTAGTCGTCATGTCTGACATGGCTGAGGCTTAGATAAAACCAATAGATTAATCAAAACAAATCATAGCTGTACTTGACCAATCAAACATTTACTGTGTACATACGATTTCGGTGGAAAGAAATTGAGATATCAAAAAAAGGGGTGAAAATATTTAATAACCCTTGGCGGAAACCATGGTCACCGAGGGGCTGCTGGGAGGCAGAGCTAGGAGAGGGCCGCTGCTAGAATAGGAGGCGGTGGTGGTAGAAGGCCTAGAGGAGAGAGGTGGAAGCGAGAGAGGTGGAGGTGGAAGAGGCCGGCGATAGTGGCAGCAGAGACGCAAGGTTACAAATGTCAAGGGAGATCCTTGCTTTGATACTATGTTGGAATAATGGTTTGACTTGTCTAGAGTGACAGAGGTCATGTTTCATTTATAGCATAAAATGATTTACATGAAATGAAAGAAAGAAAAGGTAGGTGGGGTAGGTTACATTGAACCTAGACATACATTGAATCTAGACAAGGTAGGTGAGGTAGGTTACATTGAACCTAGACATTCCAATAGTGCAAGAGCTGTCAAAATCATAAACTAATAAGATTAAATACCTAATAGAAAAGTAAACACAAATCCATATGAAATCAGAATTATTTCAATATAAAAGGATAAGGAATACTAACCAGATTACGTTGTAATGAAGGGTTTAAATGTGGAACACGATCCACGCAAGTTGCTGTCCAGGTTAGTAGAACAAAACAAAGAAAACAGCAAGAACGGAGAGCATATCGATAGGTAACAGAAAATTTAAGAGTGAAATAACCTGTCGTAACAAAGAGAAGGAAAGAGAGAGAGAGAGAGGGGGGGGGGGGTCACCGTGACAGGAAAGAAAAGAGAGGGGGGGTCATCGCTGTGAGTGAGAGGAGGGAGAATCTGTCATAACAAAAGGGGAATGGGGGATTACCGCCGAGAGAGAGAGAGAGAGAGAGAGAGAGAGAGAGAGGAGAGGGCAGGGGAGACTTGCGTGAGAGAAAGAGGGAATTGAGAGCTTTTTTCTCTTTTTTCTTTCAATAATCAATGCATACTAGTAGCCCAATATATAGGTTATACAATCCTAATCATATACTAACTCAAAAGGATAAATAAAATAAAGAAACTAAATTGTGGGAGGGTCCACGCCTAAAGGGTCCACGTCTCTTCTAATTACAATAAAAGACATAACTAAATAAAAGACTAAATCAAATAGAAATATAAAAAAACATAAATAGAACCAAACAGTTTCTAAAACCAATGCTGAAATAAAATGTAACCAAACAAGTCCTAAAATCAATAATAAAATAAAGGTACTACTGTGATGTCCTCATCAATTCTCCCCGGCTTGGAAAAATTCACCTCCAATGAATAAAGCTCACGTAATCCACTAGCTGCTGCCCCTAACTAGATGATGTCCTCGGAACTCGTCATCGAACCACAAGAGAGTAGGGGAAGGGTAGATCCTATGTCTCCTCTGCTTGTACACTCTAAAAGGTTGGTTCGCCATGATGTCCTCATCAACTCTCCCTGGCCTAGAAGAAGTTACCTTTGGTGAAGAAAAATGGATGTAGTGCTCAAGCATAGCCGAGTTGAGCGCTGTAGCTCCTCAATATAAATCCAAGTACAGTTAATATCCTGTCGTTTGTGCCATTGAACCAAGAACTCTCGGGAACCGCCAGAATGTGTAGCAGGGACTCTTTCATCAAGAATGTCCTAAATCTCCCCAACTTGCTGATCAGATTGGGGTACGGGAGGGGTAGATGTAGCAGGGAGGGAAACAGGATCGGATGCAAAAGTATCGGCAGTGAAAGGAAAGGCATCTAGATTATCAGGATAGACTGAAGGGGTAGTAAAAGGGTCATGGTAAGAAACCAGATCCTCAACATTGAAAATGTTGCTGATTCCAATGTCAGTAAGTAACTCTAGCACATAGGCATTAGCTCTCATTTGTTTAATAATTTTGAAAGGTCCTACACTGCGAGCATGTAACTTGCTCGACTTTCCTTTGACAAAATGCTGCGGTTTAATCCTGACAATTCATTTCATCCTCTTGAAATTCTTGTAGTCGTCGATGCACATCTGCCCTAGATTTATACTGCTCATTACTTAATGTTTTCCTACATTTAATCTCTGCATGCAAATCATGTATGTGCTGCACAAAAGACTCGACTGCCTGGGATATCTTAGAGCTAGACACAACACGGATAAGGTCCATGGGAGTCTTGGGTTGGTGACCTAGACAAATCTCAAAGGGAGAGACCAGTGGTTCGATTCTTGGAAAGATTGTATGCAAACTCGACCGGAGTAAGAACACGATCCCAACTAGTAAGATATTCACCTATAAGACAACGTAACAGATTCCCTAAACTCCTATTTATGACTTCTGTTTGACTATCGGTTTAAGGGTGGAAAGTTGACGAGAAATAGAGTTTAGTGCCTAACATTCGCCACAGAGTATGCCAAAAATGAATAGTGAACTTAACATCCCTATCTGACACTATTGTCTTAGGTCAAATATGATATTTGACAACCTCAAAAGAAAAGTTTGGCCACGACTGAGGCATTAGAAGTCTTTGAGCATGGAATAAAATGAGCCATTTTCGAGAAGCGGTCTACTACCATTAAAATAGAATCATGATCTCTCGAAGTTCTAGGCAATCCAAGCACAAAATCCATACTCAAATCTTGCCATGGGGGTATGAGGGACAGGAAGAAGAGTATACAAGCCAGTATTTTGCTTTTGCTGTTTAGTAGTTTAGCAGTTTGACATGTTCGGTACTAGCTAATAATTCGAGCTACATCCTTCTTCAGAATAGGCCAGTAAAATCGGTCCTCAACAAGGGCAATGGTTTTATTTCGACCGAAATGATCGGCGACTACACCATCATGCAAGTCTTAAATTAGGAAGTCTCTTAATGAAGTCCTCGGAATACACAACTGACTGACTTCCTTTGAAAAGGAATCCATCTCTGATAAGGTAATCTGAACAGGTACAAGAGAGTCTCTACTCAGGGAAGTGAAAGACTCACTAAAATCTGGGCAAGTAGGGTACTACTCCTTTACTTGCTCAAAACCTACAACCTCGATGCTTATGGTGTGGAGTAGTACCTTAAATTGATCTTTGACATTCTGGTGAAGGAAGGGCATGTGTACCCGACTTAACGCTTCAGCGGCAGTATTCTCAACACTAGGTCGATGTTTGTTTGAGTACAAATGTGTACGCTTATAGAAATTCAGCCCATTTTGCATGTATTGGGTTTAATTTCGTCTAAGAACTCGAGTATTTTAATGCCTGGTGATTAGAATATAAAACAAATTCTGGTGACAAAAGGTAGTGTCGCCAGTAGCGCAAGGCTTAGACAACCGCATAGAATTCTTTATCTTAGGTGGAGTACCATTGCTTGGCTTCATTAAGCTTTTCACTAAAATAAGCAATATGATGTCCTTCTTGAACAAGGACGCCTCCAATTCCAATGCCAGATGCATCACATTGCATTTTAAAGACTTTGGAGAAACGTAAAACAGGTGATTCCGTCATTAACTTATTAATTTCAACAAAAGCCTTATTAGCTCCCTTAGTCCATTGGAACTCCCCTTTTTTAATGCAATCAGTGATGGGAGCCATGATGGAACTAAACCAGTGAATGAACCGCCTATAAAAGGTCGCTAAGCCATGAAAACTCCGCACTTCATGGATGTTAGTTTGTTCTGGCCACTTAACAATTGTCTTTATTTTCTCAAGATCTGCAGATATTCCTTGTGCCGATACAATACTCATAAATGTACACTTCTTTAAATTTACAATAAATTTTTTAGTCATAAGTGTTTGGAATACTTGTCGTAAGTGATCCAGATGAGTGGTTTGGGTTTTAATAAAGATGAGGATGTCATCGAAGTAAACCACTAAAAATTTGCTACTGAATGGCCGTAGCACCTGATTCATAATTCTCATAAAGGTACTAGGTGCATTGGTTAGGCCAAAAGGCATGACAAGCCATTCATATAGATTGTCCTTTGTCTTGAAGGTAGACTTCTATTCATCACCAGGTTTAACCTGAATTTGGTGATACCCACTTTTGAGGTCAATCTTAGAAAAGATTCGCTCCAGCCATCATATCTAGCATGTCATCAAGTTTAGGTATGGGAAACCTAATCTTAATGGTGATTTTGTTGATGGCTCTATTGTCCACACGTATACGCCAAGTTCTATCTATCTTGGTCGTGAGTAAAGCAGGTACCCCACAGGGACTAAGACTTTCCCTAATAAATCCCTTCTCAAGTAGCTCATCTACATACTGTTTAAGTTCGGCGTGTTTCTTGGGATTCATTTTGTAATGAGGTAAATTTGGTAGTGAAGAACCTGGAACCAAATCAATAGCATGTTGAATGTCACACATAAGTGGTAAGTCAGGCAGTTCCTTAGGAAACAATTTCTCAAACTCTTTCAACAAAGGTTGTACTTCTCTAGGAGCCTTAGTAATTGGTTGGACAGTACTGTATTACTGTATACAACGACTAGAGCATAAATAACCGGTGTTCCTACACTCGATTTCAAACTATTTCGGTTTCATGATATTGTTAGTGTTTTTGAAGGGGTTTGCTTGTACATACTTTGCTTGTGTTCTGGGACTTACACCTCTTTTGGGGGACTAAGAGATAGTCTAATTTTCTTTCGCTTAAATTCAAAGATATAGGTGTTAAACTTCCCATAATTTGTGACATCTCGGTCATATAACCAAGGTCTACCGAGGATTATGTGAGCAACGTCCATATTTAAGACGATCACACCACACTCTATCCTCATATCCAGCACAGTGGAAGGGAACTAAACACCTTAAGGTGATGGGAATCGTAGACTGATCAATCTAGAAAACCTTGTAAGGTTTCGGGTGTCTTTGGTTTGAGCCCCATTCTAGCAACAACATTCTAGGCAACTACATTCATGCAACTACCACTATCAATGGCGATACGACAATTCTTACCCTGATGGCAGGTGTAATTAATGAAGATATTGGTACGTCGCCAATCATCATTGTTCTTGGGTGTTGACACCGTACACCATACAACTCCTAGTCTAGAACTATCAACAACCTTATTCTTCTCATCCAAAATAATCTTTTTAAGCCTATGCTCCTCATATTCACCTTCTTGGGTATCAACAACCTCATTCTTTACCCTTATTGTCAAGTGGATGTGGATGGTCAATGATTGGCTTTGGAAGTGTAGGACTTGGAAATGGTTTTTGGAAGTTAGACTCCCCAGGTGGGAATCCACTTTTCTTCTGTGGTGTAAACCTCAGTCCCTTATAATTTAAGTGCTATCCGGAAGGTTTGAGGGACATCCCTAACAAGGTGAGGTGCTGGGCGTGACTAGATGTCATAGTTAAGCCCTATCGGGAACCTAGATAATGTCTGCTCGACATCCTCTTGACTCTAGCTTTAGATTTATAATTCGTTAAATTTAGCCATGTACTCAGATTGTCATATTACAACCTGATGGTCATGGGTTCGAATCCTAGAAATAGCCTCTCCACATTGTGGGGGTTAAGACTGCGTACATTATGCCCTCCCCAGACCTTGCAGTAGTGGGAGCCTCATGCATTGGGACGCCCTTTTTTTTTTTTTTTTTTTACTCAGTCACAGACATTTTACATTGTCTTTAAGAAGTTGTCGCCATAGTTGTCAAGGCGTCGCCTAGGTGCCCAAGCTGCCTTGTGTCGCCTTGGAAAATTGGGCTCCTTGGTCGCCTAGGCGGGCGCCTTGGTTGCCTAAGCGCCCAGTCAGGCCTCCATCACCTTGGTTCGCCTTGACGCCTTGACAACTATGGTTGTCGCCTATAGGTGATAGGCAAGAACTCCTTCTTAAGCCTTTCTTGCATCTTTAGTCAAGTTATAATAGGCTCTTGTCCTAGACTTTCCTCTTGGTACTCTAACTCAGCCCAGTAGTCCTGAGCAGCTCCCGTGAGCTTCATCTTTGCAAATTTAAATCGAAACTTTTCAGATTTATAGAAATCAAAATACCTATCCATTTGTCTGATCCATCCTAGGAAAACCTTGACATCTATCTGACCATCAAATGAAGGAACATCAATCTTCACCATTTTCCTAACATCCAATCTCCTATCCCAATGCCCGTAATCTTCATCATCTCCGAAAGAGAGTGATGCCTCTGACCTCGGTATCCTCGACCTCTAAATCCACCTCTAAGCCTACCATGTCCTTGACCTTGGAAATTGTCGCCCATCCTGTCATGGACTTCAACATAATAGTGATGTCTCTCATTCCCATAATTTTCTGGAATAGGGTTGGGATCTTTCATTCGAGGTCTATTTCCTTGGACATTTTGGCCTTGCTGTCCACCAGGGTTCTAAACAGATGCTTCAATGGCAGCAAGCCTATTGGCAATGTTATGGACACTTTGGTTAATAATGTGAAGGCTGGTATTTTGAGTCTCTCGATTAGCCCTACTGGTAGCCAACTCTACTTGGGTAGCTTTTAGGGCTTCTTCATATCGTTGAAGCACCCTTTCAAATTGTTTAGATGTCATAGGGATGTTAGACGGGTTCAACATGTTTTTATAAATTCTACCACTCCTAGTGGAGATATAAGGGTTCACTTTAGGTAGGATTTTTAATCAGCACCTACTAGACACTCTAGCCTAAGTTCTGATACCAACTGATGTAGGACAGCTTAGGGTTTCTAGACTAACCTACTCTAATGCGATGACTAACACACATAAATTACATGCATGACTAACAATATGATAACAGTATGTGATGGCAAAGAGGTTAAGACATCTCAAATTAACAAGCCCTCTTTGCTACAGGATCTTAATTCAGTCCAATACAAAAAATCTG
Organism: Protea cynaroides; assembly: GCA_028583415.1. NCBI lineage: Eukaryota > Viridiplantae > Streptophyta > Magnoliopsida > Proteales > Proteaceae > Protea > Protea cynaroides. The sequence goes on from CM053269.1 coordinate 27,876,557, forward strand.
CAGAGAAAAGTAATGAAGAAAACCACTTATCTTGAAATCTAACCCTTGAAATCACTTGAAACTTGATGGGAAATACTCTTTAGGATGTACTTGAAGACATATCCAAAGTTGGAGATGATCCGATCACAGATGAGAGAGATGTGATTTTTTGAAAACTACCTATCATCTGAAAACGGGACTGGTTTAGTTAGAGCTGGTCGATATGATTTTAATCTTTAATCCCACGAGCTTTCGTTGATCAAATCAGCACTTAATGATATCGCAATTCAGTATGCAATAATAAGAACTTGAAGGAATTAACAGAAGGATAAGAAAACCATAAAACAGAATATTTTGGTTGAGTCTCACAACCTATGAGACTCAACCAGAAAATCAGGAGCTAAACTCTCTTCTTTTTTCTGGTCTAAATCTAACCACCAGCCAGCTTCTACTTCTCTTATTTATAATGAGAATCCTTACAATTAAAATAGGAAAGAGATAAAACTACTAAAACTAAACCTCCTTATAACATAGGAAGGTTTTAATACAATGGAAAGAAAACTTTCTAAATCTGAAAATAGGAAAGTTTCTAAACACTTTTAGGAAACTAAATTTAAGAAAGTTCTTAGTTTCCAAACAATTAAAATTCCAAATAACTAACACTATATTTTAGGAAAGAAATAAAAAAAGAGAAAAAATCTGCGTTGGTACCGTTCACGTGAACAGTACCGCGTGAATAGTGTTCACGTAAACGATCGCGTGAACAGTGTTCACGTGAACAGTGTGGGTTGGGCCCATGTTGACACATCCTTGGGCTGATCCACTCCCGGCTGGTCCTTGGACTGCATCAACTCCCCCCCCACTTAAAAAGAACTCGTCCACGAAGTTTTGTAATGGCGAAGAATGACTACAGAGGGTCGGTAGGCAGATGTTGATCTTGAAACTTAAACCGTGCTTTTGCGACGTTGGAAGAAAATCCATCACTTTGGGTCCACTTTCTTAAGATATTTAAGGTATTACGAAATCAACATGCTCAACATCTTGAGGAAAGTCAAATGGAATCGTCGTATCCATGGGGACGATCTTATTCAATTCTTTGTCTTCCGCAATTTTCTCCATAACACCGTTGTCTTCATCAGAACTGTGGTCACTATTGTCAATCCATAGAGCTTTAGTAAAGGCATCAAAATTATCCACATCTACTTTTGAGTCAATCAATACCATACTGGGATTATATGGATTCCATATGAATCCTCACTATCATCCATGACATCCGTATTAGGAACGTATGTCATCACTTTGCGGTTCACATACCCGTGAACTGGGTTGGCCTCGATTGCGGCAACTAAGGAGTTTACCTTTAATTTTTGTGGACAATCTCTAGCAAAGTGACCATATGCATTGCGATGATAGCATTGCACATCCATAGCTGCTATCATGGGAGTTTTACCTTTATCTGTTGTTGGAGTAGCATGAGATGTAGTCCCTATGGTTTTACTGTTTGGTGTAGGGTGCTTCAATTCATAAGAACTGGAGGTGGGCTTTGGTGTTGACTTCAAAAGGTCCTCGGCTTGGAAAGCTTTATCAACACAGTCGTTAAAACTAACAATATCAACCACTCCCATTTTTTCTCTAATTTCAGGTCGCAGCCCCAAACGGAACCGAGATATCATTTGATCATCATTGTCTCGTGAACCTGACCGTGCACACAATTGGTCAAACCGATGGACATAATCTTCCATACCATAGTGCCTTGTCGAAGATTATTCAGCTGGTCATGCAACCTTCTTTTGAAGGATCGTGGCAAATATTTTTCTTTCAATTCTTCCTTCATTTCCTCCCAAGTAGTGGGTTCTCTACGACTCCTCATGAGACTATATTCATAGTTACGCCACCAATCACGAGCACCCCCCACTAGTTTGGAGCGGGCCAATTGTAGCTTTCTAGGTTCGGGAAGGCTAAACCAATCAAAGTAGTCATCTAAGGCATTCACCAATCTTGAAAGGCTTCGGGGTCTTGTCTCCCATGAAACTCCTTGAGGTTCATCCGTACTTTATGGGTTTGGTAACGGATAGGTTCATCATAGTCGCATAGGATGGGTTGTGGTATTCCTCTCTAGGGACTCTTTGAGGAGCCCTAAGAATACGTCTTGGCATTAGGTTGGCATTAAGGGCTTCCCTTCAGGGGCTTCCACTCTAGCGGGCCTAGGATGATCTAGCTCCTCCAAATTACTCATTCTCCCATCCATGCTATCTAACTTGGCATCCATTTTGGCCAATCGTTGGAGAACCGTATTAACAAGGTCATTGGGATTGTTGGACTGATTAGGAGAGTTAGAACTCTCCTCGCCATGCTCGATACCAATTGATGGCAAAGAGGTTAAGACATCTCAAATTAACAAGCCCCTTTGCTACAGGATCTTAATTCAGTCCAATACAAAAAATCTGCGAGAGAAAGTAATGAAGAAAACCACTTATCTTGAAATCTAACCCTTGAAATCACTTGAAACTTGATGGGAAATACTCTTTAGGATGTACTTGAAGACATATCCAAAGTTGGAGATGATCCGATCACGTGAGAGAGATGTGATTTTTTGAAAACTACCTATCATCCGAAAACGGGACTGGTTTAGTTAGAGCTGGTCGATATGATTTTTAATCTTTAATCCCACGAGCTTCTTGATCAAATCAGCACTTAATGATATCGCAATTCAGTATGCAATAATAAGAACTTAAGGAATTAATGAAGGATAAGAAAACCATAAAAACAGAATATTTTGGTTGAGTCTCACAACCTATGAGACTCAACCAGAAAATCAGGAGCTAAACTCTCTTCTTTTTTCTGGTCTAAATCTAACCACCAGCTAGCTTCTACTCCTCTTATTTATAATGAGAATCCTTACAATTAAAATAGGAAAGAGATAAAACTACTAAAACTAAACCTCCTTATAACATAGGAAGGTTTTAATACAATGGAAAGAAAACTTTCTAAATCTGAAAATAGGAAAGTTTCTAAACACTTTTAGGAAACTAAATTTAAGAAAGTTCTTAGTTTCCAAACAATTAAAATTCCAAATAACTAACACTATATTTTAGGAAAGAAATAAAAAAAGAGTGAAAAATCTGCTGTTGGTACTGTTCACGTGAACAGTACCGCGTGAATAGTGTTCACGTAAACAGTACTGCGTGAACAGTGTTCACGTGAACAGTGTGGGTTGGGCCCATGTTGACACATCCTTGGGCTGATCCACTACTGGCTGGTCCTTGGACTGCATCAGTATGTAATCAGCATTATAAGTTTATAACTCTAGGTAACATGTTTTCAAGTCAGCAATAATCAATTAGGATTCATAGTAGATAAAAAATAAACAACATGTTATGAAGTACTAATGTGCAAGAGCTGTCAAAATCATATAATAAGATTAAATACTTAATAGAAAAGTAAACCCAAATTCATATGAAATCAGAATTATTTCAATATAAAAGGATAAGGAATACTAATCAGATTAGGTTGTAATGAAGGGTTTACATGTGGAACTCGATCCATGCAAGTGGCTGTCCAGGTTAGTAGAACAAATCAAAGAAAACAGCAAGAACAGAGAGATATTGATAGGTAACAGAAAATATGGAAGGGGAATAACCTGTTGTAACAAAGAAAAGGGAAAAGGGAAAAGGGAAAAGAAGAGGGGGGAGGTTGTCACTATGAGTTGGAGAGGGGAGAGAATCTGTCGTAACAGAAAGGGGAATGGGAGATTACCGCCTTGAGAGAGAAAAGGGGAAGTTGAGAAGAGAGAAAGTGAGGGGAGAGAAGAGAGATTGTGAGAGAGAGGGGAGGGGAGGGGAGACTTACATGTGAGAGGAGAGAGAGAGAGAGAGAGAGAGAGAGAGAGCTTTTTCTCTTTTTTCTTTCAATAATCAATGCATACTAATTCCAATTAGAAAAGTAACCTAATATATAGGTTTTACAATCCTAATCATAACTAACTCATAAAGATAAATAAAATAAGGGTTAATTACACAGACATCCCCTCTAGTGTAGTGAAACTACATAGAACTACCCTGCTTTTATAAAGGCTACAAAGAATACCCCTCTAACAATCCTATCATACAATCTCACCCACACCGTTACCTTTAACTTAACTGCAGAGGGTCAAATTTTTTTTAAGACAAAAATACCCTTACTAAGTGCATTTTTTAAAATAAAAAAGAAAATAAAAAAAATCACCAAAAAAAAAAAAAATATAAAAATGAAATTGAAAAGTTTTGAAGGTAAAAAAGTCTTTTTAGCATCTAAAAAGAATAAACCCTTTTAAAAAAAATTGTCTAAAAGACACTTATTAAGGGTATTTTTGTCTAAAAAAAAATTTGACTTTCTGCCGTTAAGTTAAAAGTAACAATGTGGGTTAGATTGTGTTATAGGATTGTTAGAAGGGTATTCTGTGTAGCTTTTGTAAAAGCAGGGTAGTTCTATGTATTTTCACTACAGTAGAGGAGGTGTCTGTGTAATTAACCCATAAAATAAAGAAACTAAATCAGAGGGTCCATGCCTAAAGGGTCCTTGCCTCTTCCAATTACAATAAAAGACAACTAAATAAAAAGACTAAATCAAATAGAAATAGAAATTAAAAAAAAAACATAAATAGAACCAACGGTTTCTAAAACCAATGCTGAAATAAAACGGAACCAAATGGGTCCTAAAATCAATAATAAAATAAAGAAACTGCTGTGATGTCCTCATCGATTCTCCCAGTCTTGGAAGAATTCACCTCCAGTAAATAAAACTCACATAATCCACTAGCTGTTGCCTCTAGCTAGATGATACCTCGGAACTCGTCATCGAACCACAAGAGGGGAGGGGAAGGTTGGAGCCTATGTCTCTTCCGCTGGTACACTCTAAAAGGTGATTCCGCCATGATGTCCTCATCAGTTAACATCCTCCATCAGAAAAGTATATGCACTTTCATACTCTTACTTGTGTTTGGTCTTAGTTAGAATTTGAAGTTTCATTCTTGATCCAGGCTTGAACCTTGTCATATGCTTACATATTTTTTTAACTGTATTTGGTATCACATGGCTTGTGTCTTTTTTACTCAACAAATATGTACTGAACCCAGAGTCAACTTTTTTTTGTTCATTTGAACTAGCAGTTGGAGATTTATAGCAGGTGTTATAAGGACTCCCCACTGGTTATTCAAGGTGCTGGGGCAGGCAATGACACTACTGCAGCTGGAGTTCTTGCTGATATTATTGACCTTCAGGATCTCATTTCTTGAGGGGGAGAGAGAGAGAGAGAGAGAGAGAGAGAGAGAGAGAGAGAGGGAGGAACCATCACACCTGAGCAAGAAGCATTTATTGTACGAGTAGGTCCATTGGGTTTCTTCAGGTCCCGTTTGTAAGTAAATCAGGGTGGGGTGCGAAAGTTTGGAATGTAGAACCCACCTGTGGTGGGGTGAAGCGACAGAGGTGAAGCGACAGAAGAAAACTAAAAGATTGGGAGACTCTTCATTCCTACCCCTAAGTCGTTTGGATATGTTTTACTGAGAATTTTCTGGAGAGAGGTGGGGCCCGTTTATTAATCATCTTGTTCTCAATCTCTTAATCTTAATCTGAAGTATATTTGGTATTCCCATTTTTTCCCCAAAGCTTATTGAGTAGCAGATACCATTTGATAAATATCAATTTGGAATCGTTCTAGAGCTTATTGAGAGTAGAATTGTGTTTGATAGACACTAATTTGGAATCTAAATCTTTATTAAAAAAAAAAAAAATCAATACTCCATATATGTTGTATAAAGAAAGAATGTAAAAAACAAACCCATATGATTGAGAATTCAATGACTCTTTATATCGGGTATAAATGGGAAATATGAATGGTCTATATGCATTTCAGGATGTATATATTGGGTTTCCTTGGTCATATACAACTGTTGAGTGGGTTGAGATGGGAATACTTCAATTCCATTGTACTCATCTACCGAAAAAAAAAAAAAAAAAGGATGATTCTTCTCTAATGGACAAGTGTAAAATTGTCGGTCTAGATTTTTCTTCGTTGAAGAAGTCTACAGTACATCCTTCCCATCTCACAAATGCCGGAGGAAGATTATGAGCCGTATTTTTGTAAACCTCAAAATGAGGTAACCACATGGATTACGCATGGGTTCATTTAAACCAGGTTGTATTAGATACTATAATTTAAAAGTTATAGAAAGAATTTCAATTTAATTAAGAGTAGCATAATTAAGAAAATTTGCATAATTTAACTACTATAAATTGTTCATAAAATTCATTTAATAAAAATGGTTATAGTCAATTTTAAGTTGTTACGTATCAAATCTCTACCAAATCATGTCATCCTTCCAATTGGATTGGCAATCTCTACCCAAACTCTGTTCATCTCAGGAGTTGTTCCAATCAAAGAACCAGAAACTGGCAACACATCATCGTCTCATGAATAAGCATGATCAGTCTCTTGTTCAGGATCCAATGCATCTTATGTCTATATTCTAGCAAATTCCTTGTTGGCAATTTGTTCATCTTTAATAAAAGGAAAATTTATTCATATCACCACTGGACTTAGGTTTAAATACAATCTCTACTGTAAAATTGATAAAAATCACATGTATTACCTTTAGTAGCCACAACCTTGTGACACATAGCCCCACTCTGCTAGAAATCTTCATTTAGTTGCTGATTTCAGTACACCTTCAAAGCAGAAATCTTCATTTAGTTGCTGATTTCAGTACACCTTCAAAATTTGAAGGTAAAAAATATCCTTATTCTGATCGCAAAAGATCTATATTGTCCTTTTGAAACATAAAAGGACAAAAATACCTCATGTTCATCTCCTCTGTCCTTTCCTCTCTCTCTCTCTCACTCTCTCCATATCGTGAACCAGTAAAGAAGATTGAAATCGACAGAGGTCGGTGTGAACTCGACTCGACGAACAATTGAACTTTTCGATCGGGCTACACCCTATCTTGAATGGAGAAAGAAATCTACCGGTCCGAGCATCATCTTGTGCTAATCAGGACCACCAAAGAATAGAAATCTCAGTGGCTAACTTGAGTTGCATGCCATTCGCAGTTCGTCGTGACGAGATGAAACCTGGGTTGTACGATCCGAACAGTACACCTCTCTATAATCGGAGCTGTTCGCCAGTTATATTGCAGTTACATTGACAGCACCATTCCTGCCGAATGTTTGTTACAAAATTACCGAAAGTCAAGATCAATCAGAGAATGCAAAGAAGTATACGCAAAGCAAATAGGTGCGCGGAACATTTTGGAGGTTTATTTAACAATTACCCTTTTGAATTTCTACTTGAGATGTGAGGATTTAAGTCACACACATCAGTTGTTTGATCAAACCCCACAAAAGAATGTCGTTACAGGGAGGGACTTCCTTGATTACGGTATACATTCATCATGTCCTTCGAAATAGCATTCCGTTTGTTTGTAGAAATGATTCATTCACTCGGGCAAGAAGCCAAACCAGTTAACCCTCTCGGCACAAGAGTGTATCTGCATTTTAAATAATTGTTGGTATTGATGTTGGTGCTTGGGCGATGAACGCCATCTGCTTTGTCGGCGTTATCATGGCCAGCAAGCAGGTCATGTCCCCAACGGTTACAATTTCAGCTTCAGTCAGTCTCTTTATTTAATATCTTGAGCATTTAATCCTTATTATTCTCAGTGATGCTTGATTTCTGATTATAAATTGTCTTAACATCCATGTATTGAACCGTCCTCCACCGATTGAACGTTGGAGAAGAGAGGCAGAAGAAATGAGATTTCTAATATAAGGGTTTGGGAGGTTAAATTTGTCATTTATTCCTTTAACAAATTTTGAAGGTTAAAAATATCATTTCATCATTTATTGCTTGTAAATGCAACTAGGGTAAAGTTGACATTTAATTTTTATACTTAATCCCGTTAGCCAAAAGGGGATAGTTGTAATTGTTATGAACTTTACGATAGTAGTTGTACTTAGACCAAGTTTAAAGGTGATATGAGTAAATTTCCCTTAATAAAATTACGAAGAGCACAACAAGAAATGACAATGTATCCCTGAATTTAAGAGGATGGGCATTGACTTCAAAATTCCAAATCGTGCTTTCAACACCCCAAATGCTCGTTATTGGCATTCCTTAAATAAGAATGTGTATGATTAAACAATTCCTTGGGGATCCTAAGTTTTCGTCAGACTCCCTTATAATCACGCAAGTGATATATGTCTCATTTGAATGGTGTCATGTACCCATGAGGAGTCGGATATCCTGAATCTATGGCATAGTACTTGCCTATGACATTGTAACAAAGTAAATAATATATATAGTTAGAGAAGTGACTTAAGAAAAAGATAATTATCATAGCCTATTCTATCTGGGTCGACCCATGAGACGACTCGAATCCACCCAGCAATCGATAACCACAATGATCTACCAACAAATCTCATAGTCTACATTAGCAATATTCACGATAAATAAATGAATAAACATAGTAATAATAGCGAAAGCAATTACTACGTGATAGTCGCTAACTTAATTTTATCATAACATAAGTAGAGTAATGTTATGAATTATATATTCATTGTTTCCACAGGATATTATAATATCCATATAGACATAGTCAAAGTGAAAGAATAAATCTTTCCAACTGTATTTAGATAAATTACATCATCTATCCACAAAAGTAAATCATAAGGGAAAAGGAGAGGGAGAAAGAGAGAGAGAGTATGGGGAGGGTTGCGTTAAGCGTAGACACAATTGCTGTAGGTGCAGCCTTCGCCGTGCTACTAGGTATACTCTTCGCCTACAGAAAAGTCACTCGTCAGCGAAGACTCCATATATTCCGTCACAGAGTAATCTGCATCAGAATCTGAAAACAAGTATCGATACGAGGGGTGAGCTCCCATCCTAGCTAAGTAAGGAATCACGTATTACATGCCATGCACCAAGGTGTATGATGAATGCTAATGTTAGGTCTTGGTAATGTTTTATAGGTGCACTTACTATGTCTACCGTAGCTTTTGTCCCTGCCTATGGCTCGATAGCTTTCACACTTCATGCACAGGGCTAAGGTAGAAACAGGATGCCCAAGTTTCTTTTGTCAAATGGCTTCTACAAGCAGAACTCCCCTTAGATTTTCGGTCCAAGGCGAGCACCTCCCTTAGGCTAGAACCCGGGTAATGCAACCTCCTAATACCTAACATGTGAAATACAGCATGAGAAATGTAACGGGGCTGCACCCCAGTAGAGACCCCCGGTCCCCAATCCCCTGGGCCACCATGTCCCTGCTAAGGTGCTAGTAATAAGTCTGGATCCATGTACCCGTGTATCACCTTCCCCTGGTAACCGCATGTCACACAAGCCCAGGACCCATGTATCCATGCGTTACCTTTCACTGGTACCCGCATGTCACATGAGCCACATATAACAACAATCACAACATCCATCAGTCAAAGCATACATAGTTGTTATAAGACAATGCATACTCAATTATCACAGTTATTGGATGACATGTTCAGTATTATACAATCATAGACATTCACATATGTCTTAAATCTATGAACCCGGCCCCTGACTTGTAGGCATTACAATGTTGAAAAACCTTGAAGCCGACAGTAAGCTTCGTCAAATACCCATGTATGTTTACCTTTTTAATTACATAGATTCCTTATGTTAGTTAAGTATCTTTTAAACTAGCATAGGTGTCACATTCCAATTTCGTACTATTCAGAATGGTGTGATGAATCGCAAATAAACCAACGGTTCAACCAGGATCTCAAATAGGCTGTGTCCGTTTGCTTAAACCATACACATCCACAACCATAATCAGAGTAAATAAACAATAGCGAAAGTTTTATATATTAAATGAACTGAGAGTCTAACTGTGATAGAGTAAATAAATTATCCAATTATTTCCACAAGGACTAAAACATAAATTAAAATAATTAAATCAATTACATTGTTTGTATAATTTAAATCAAATCTAATCGAAAATACAAGAGTTGCACTCGCATGACGAATCATGCGACTCCATCATAACTTCAGCGTCCATCGCCGCCGCATGTCCATATATCGAAGCATTTATATAATCTTCTATTGTGGTACCTGCATCATCAACTAAAAATATTTGACGTCGAAAGGGTGAGCACACATCACGGCTCAGTGAGCAAACAAAACAATGCAACAAACATATGCATGCATTCAATTCATATCTTTGGTCTGGTTCATAAGTTTGCAATGTGCTATAGAAAGGCTAGGTGGCCGCCGCACCTCTATACACGAATGTGTGGAACCGCCCAATGGATCAAACACCATTGCCGCCCCCACATGCACCCACCATGGAATAGAGATAAAGTGCTTAGGATCGCACGGCATCACATTTTCCCTGATGCTCTACTCATACCAACACGTAACCCCTTGTTGGCGAAGGCTTGCAAATTGGGCTCACAACTAACCAATCCTAATGTCAAACAGTGTATCCAAGGCCTCACCCCAGCATCCCTCAATACGTCCATAGAGATAGAGCTAAGGTCCCCCGGCAGAGTCAGACGCTACACGGTCCGAGACCACATCCCCTGATGCCCTACGACGTAATAGTTCTGCTAAGGTAATGGCGATACGACGATGTTAGTGGACAAGACTTGAGTAGAGATAGAGCTAGAGTCTGGTGACCAGGATGAACCACAGTGTCACGTCCTCCCCCTGATGCTCCACTCGCATCAAGTACACTAACCACACACATACATTCACATGCCTATTCTTAGCATCATCATCATCATCATGTTATAATAAACGAAATTAAATATGCATGAACAGTAATAACATGAATAGTGGATGACATGTGATATGCATATTACAATCATATAAGTATAGAATCATTCATAGTATTGGACTCAATAAACGAAAACAATTTATTATTAGCCAATTAGTTTAGGTCTTGTTCCCTCACCTTTGATTGAGTGTAGATCCTCGTTCAAGCTTTATGAATCACTTTTAAATCACTAGAAAGGCCTAACAAGTCGATATATTTTAATTAGAATTAATTCCAATAAGTTTAGATTAACTGAAATCGTAGGGTCGCAGGTAGGGTAGCACCTAGGGTAGCAGTTTTCTACGACCCTAGGGTGTAGGGTCAGACGTGGGGTCGGATACCATTCGACCCTACGTGCGACCACACCCTCCCTGGGACTTCCCGAGGGCATGTGGTCGATCCTATGGTCTCGTAGGGTCGGTTATCATTCGACCCTACATGCGAGCACACGTATTCTGAGTCGACCTTTCATTCTAAAGTCCATTCTTTCATGTTTTGATCATTTGGCTTACTTTTATGGTCCATTTTAAGATTGTTTTATGGCTCAAAACTCCAAGTTTTATACTATTCATTGTCCATAACAATTTCCTCCATGGAATCTCTTGGAACTTGTCCATGGATGGATGATTTGGGTTTCTCCTAATCCTATGTTCTTCATAACTATTCTAGGATCTCTTATTCAGGTAAGGAATTAGGTTCATACCTTTATTCAGAGGTTTCTCTGAAGTTTCCTTCTCTTCTTCTCTTCCTTCTCTTTCTTTTTCTCCCACTTTCGATTAGGGTTGTAAAGGAGTGAAAGAGGCTAAGGAACGTCCTATTTATAGAGGAAAACCCTCCATAATAAGTCACAATGAGTTTAGGAAAGATCTCCTTGGAATTAGAAAAGTTTCCTAATTTTTGGTTTCTGTCTGTCATCGTAGGGTCGGACATAGGGTTGCAGGATCCGTCGACCCTGCACTTCTTAGTCATCCGACCCTACGACTAAAAAGTCATGGGTTGGACTTCTGTTGAGGTAGGGTCGACCCTACCTATTTAGGCATGCGACCCTACCCTCACATTTGCTGTTTTTGGGTTAGACTTCATACCTGGTCCTGTGGTTTCCTCACGCACTTGGTCCACTTGGCTCGACCATGATAGGTAGCCTGGTACAAGGTGATAAGACCGGTTAGTTCAATATGGGTCTTACAATAGGCATGCTCTAAATGCCACTATGCGGGTTCCAAGATAAGCCAGGACCCCGGGGATGGTGCCTCTAGCCAATAGTGGCCAAGGCGGTAGATGGTTCCTGGGGATGGTTCCTCTGGAATTAGCCGCCAGCTAAACCTTATAGTTTTTAGCCAAAGAAGAGCCGGATGACCATGCATTCGGCTCATCCACGGGATGCGCACCTGTCATAACAGTAAGCTCACAGAGAGTAAGGCGGAGGCTCTGTTGGATGATGGTACCTTCGGCTTACACATAAGCCTATCTGCCCCTTGTGGTCATGCGGACCCAAGGCATAGCCGGGGGCTGCCACCAGGAGGATCATGCCTCCAGATATTGTGCCTCTGGCTTAACACCACTAGTGGCAGGGTATCACTAACAGAGTGAGGCGGAAGCATTGCCGGATATTGTTTTTGTCAGCTTTGCCTTCGGCTCAACTCAACCAAACTAGATTAAGTATGGGTCTGGCGGAGGATGGGGCCTTACTGGCCCCTCTGCCAGTTAGACCATACCTGGTCAAGGCATCAATAACTAGAGGCAGAGGAAGTGTCGTAGCCTCTGATATGGATCCATCGGTTGAGTTCAAAAAATCAGACTCAACAGGGACGACACCCTCCAAATGGGGAGTTTTGGCTCCCCAACATCATTAAGCTTATTTGAGTTGGTGGAAAGCACATTCCGACCCTGAGTGAACTTATTGGAGTCATCAGGACTCCATATAATCTCCATTATGGAGGTGGGTGAACAACCTAGCCTTCTTCTAGGGTTTGGGTTGGTCTCCATTAATGGAGACCATAAATGGTGGAACCACTACCATTAAGTCTTCAATCCAACACTCATTAGGGGGGGAATCAAGGCTTGAGTTTGCGCTTGAGCCAAGTCCTCCAACCAACTCTCCAACTCCTCCACTCAATCACACAAGAACTAAAAGGAGACAAGGAGCCATGGGTTCCCTATTTATAGGAACTTGAAGAGAGAGAGGGAGTCCATCTCGGATCAAGCTAGCGATAGTGAGCCGGATGACCCATTCGCTGGTAGTACCGCCGGTTGGGTTAATACCAGCCCTAGACTAGGATTGATGTGCCACATTTGATGGGATCGTACTCGGGGACCACTTAAGGTTCCTTAGCCCCTTCCACTTCCTCATGTGTAGCTCCTAAGCTATGTCCCGATTTACCCATTGGGCCTAAGTGTTGGATGTGTCACGTATTAGTGCAGGAAGACCCGACACAATAGAAATCCAGGTCAGAGGGGATTTCGGATGCGGGTCTTACAATAACTACATACACTAAATTGATAACTAACAACTAACTATATGGTGTATCTGCTGGTCAATGGGAAAATCACAAAATTAGTGACCGCTGAGCTTCTCCAAATACGAGGCAATAATTTGCACTCCCCTCCCAACCAGCATAGACAAATGTAAAATTCTTGTCAGATGAACAATATACATCACATTCTGTGATAGTATTCACTTCCTATTTGTATACGGTATTGGAAAATTTTGAGGTACAAAAGCATCAACATATGTGCCATCAATGGCCTCAATGCAATCCTAATACATACAAGCAGAATCATAAGATATATGGACTACATCTTAAAAAAATAGAATTTGAAATGATATTTATAAAATTACCTTGAAGTAGGGATAGTGCTTTGGATTATTTCTAATATCTTGTGGGAGCACGTTGAATGCTGGCGGTCGAATATTCTCCCTTCCCAACTTCAAGAATGCTTCCAATGCAGTCCTAAAAAAAAAATCTAATTATGGTCTCATCTAAATGTGGGAACCTTTTAGTGAATTTTCTATTACTATCTCTCCCTTGGAGTGCTTGGACGAACATGGCTATTTGTTCATAAACTCTTATATATCGGTTGTCTTTTAGCCAATCTTGTTGTTTCATGAGGTTACATATGTTTATGAACACATGAAGTTCCATCCGGAATTTATTATAAATCCTATTTGTATTATTACCAACCATTATTTCACCAATCCATTCTGCACCTGATAATATACAATTTGTAATACCCTAGTTTCTTGTGGTATTGAGTTGTGGAAGTTTCCCTTTCTTTACAGGGCTTTTTTGTGGAAGGCAGTAGTCGAGGGGCATTTCGATCAATTTTTCCAGTTGTCTAAGTTTTTAATATGATATTTTGTTTTTTTCAAAGGTTGTAAAAATATTTTATGTGTGAATGTGTGTGTGAGTGTGTGTGTATGTGTATGTGTGTGATTGTATTTTATTTTTTCAATTATATTGAATATAAGATAATAGATTTACATTTTTTTTTATTATTTACAACTTCATGCATTTTTTTTTATTAAAAAAAAGAGAATAAGAGCCATGTATCATGAGGTGGCCTCTTGGTTTAAAAAAAAAACCGTAGAGAAGTAAAAGAAGTAAGAGGTGGTAGGCTTTAGAAAAAAAAAAAAAAAAATCAATCCGCAAAGAGAAGAGAAGTGAATACGGTTAGAGATAAAAAGAGATGAGAGAAGGAAACATAGAAGGTGAGGTGACGTTTAAACAGAGGGAAGGAAATGTAAAAGAAGGGGGGGTTAGCAGAAGTTAGAAACCAAAGCGGAAGAGAGTAAGAGGTGAGGGAGAGAAGGAGAAGAAATAGGAACAGAATCTTTGCATTCAGGTATCATTAATTTGCTGTTTTTCTTTAAGTTCGGTTACTGGTGCTGGTGTAGTTTGATTAGAATGGAGAGTGGGAAATGAGTGGAGGGAGATTACTCACTTTCCTCACTCTCTCTTGTTCATTTATTGCCGGTAAGATAACAAAGAAAGAAGATAGAAACCAAAAGTAACGGGAAAGGGGTGAGTTGGGAGTTTGTTATAGAAGAAGTGACACTACAACAAATTTTACCTTTAACGACGGTTTTTTTTCCGTCGTAAAATGTCACAAATAACCTTTTCAGACGGTAAAAAACCGTCATATATAATGGCATTACCGTCGTATGTGTAGCCGTCGTAAATGTTAACGACAGGAACAGCTTGGCGTCTGGAGAAGTCAATTTACGACGGTATTGTAAAACCGTCGCTAATAATATTAATAACGACGGAATAAAACCGTCGTAAAAGGTATAATATATAAGACGGAATTTATTTTCCGTCGTATATAAGTATTAACGACGGATAAATTCGGTCGTAATAAAACGTATTTACTTAAGCTGTGTTTGGTATCATTTTTGTTTTTGATTTTTGTTCAAATTTATAGTTTTAACGGGATTTGGTATAATTTATGACTGCTATTTATGAAAAATAAAAATAAAAACAAGTCAAAATTCAAAAAGAGATCTCAACCTCTTTTTGATTTTTGGTCAAAAATTATTTTTGTTGTGTTTTGCGCAAAACACTTAAAACATGTGTTAAAATAAAGGGTTAAAAAAGTAATTTAGTTTCCTTTTATAAAACCACCCCAAATTAAACCCTCAAGCACTCTTCTCGTTGACGAACGAAAGTAAAGCACAGAGATGCAGACCTGCAACTTCGTCCTAGAGACGACTCTGACGGCAACGATGACGACAATCATTCCAACGGAGGCGACGTCGTTTCTTCAAAGATAGTTCCTGGTTTGATTTATTTGCATAATCCCTATGTATTTGATGTGGGCTCTTTTAGGGTTTCATTCTTCTTCTCAACTCCTTCTCTTTCATCATGCCTCTTGTCTCCATTGAAACTGTGGTCGCTGTCTCCCTTGTTTTCGTTTTTATTATATAATTTTTCCTTCTTAATGTTTTATCTCCCCTCTCCTATTTTTTCTTTCTCGATTGAGATTGGATCACTTGACAGAGGAAGAAGAATAAACGCTCCATGACAGAGGAAGAAGAAGATTTTCAAAATCATTTTTAGACATAGTATGCCAAATATGTTTTTCATTCTACCATCTATTTTTATTATAGCTACCAAACAACATTTTATTTTTAAACAAAAATTATTTTCAAAATGATTTTTGTTAAATAGATAAAAAAACAAAAACAAAAATGATACCAAACATAGCCTTACGTAAATTATGTTGTTATTTTAATTTTAACGATGGTTTATTATAACCGTCCTTAAAATGGTTGGTTTTTTTAATAAAAAAAAATACATAAAATTGATTTGGAAGTGTTTTCCCCCTGTAATAAAAATTCTT
The DNA here is from genome assembly GCA_028583415.1 of Protea cynaroides. Classification (NCBI taxonomy): domain Eukaryota; kingdom Viridiplantae; phylum Streptophyta; class Magnoliopsida; order Proteales; family Proteaceae; genus Protea; species Protea cynaroides. The sequence goes on from CM053269.1 coordinate 27,892,692, forward strand.
ATAATCCACATTTACATACATTCCCCGTACCATGTTCCACACCAAAAACATCATATGAACTTTAACAATCATGATCAACACATTGCCATTAACATTAATAGTTCTCAAAATTTGAATAATTATTTTTACATGACCCGTTTAATAGTAGAAACCCGAAGCACGCTACAAGCTCCCTTGTAAGAATGGTGGGCCTGTGTGAGTGGCAGCATCTGGCTCCTGCATTTCTGTCCTGTTGAGCAATGGATAAAACAAAATCTGCAGCAACCACAGATGGAAGAGGTTATAAATTTATTTCAGCAAGCCATAAAAGGGGTAGGGACAACAATAGAATGCACAAATCAGTTTATAAAGAATTAAGACTATATAGATATGTACAGAAGGTACAAAATCTTGCTGTTATACTAGTAAACTTCAAATTTCAGAAAGAAGAGAGGCTAAAGAAAGAAATGGGAAAAAAAAGTTACATTGATCAATGATGGAATTCTCCACCTAATAGCTTAAGCTTTTTGTGTTGGATAATTCAACATAACTGAAGAGTGCAAAAGATGAGGTGATCACTTGATTAAATTTCAGTTAGCAACATCAATCCTATTCAGCTATGCCACTTTACCTAAAGACCATATCTTGGCATGAAATCAAAACAACAATGAATTATCAGGACTCAATGTTTGAATGGGAACAATAGAACAAAAACAGTGGTGAAGTTGGCAAAAGGTATGGGATGGTTAAGATCAGTCAAATAGTGGGCCTAAGACATCTGCTAGATAGTGCTCACATTACTTCATTTGCACTTATTGCACAATACTGGCCTTCATGGTTTATCTCAAGGTTATCTCAAGGTCAGAGGGTGAATAGATTCTCTTACAACAAATAGAAGAGTGACTTAGAGGCTAGAGAAAGCAAAGGAGAGAATCTCACCAATGGACAATTGCAGTTGCCTTCTCATATACAAGAAATCATAGAACTGGTTCCTCCAACGGGTGTTTCATTTGTAGACTCCAACAAAATTGATATTATAGATGAGAGTTGCATAGGCAGGTTTGTTGCAATCACAATAGAAATTAATTCTCAATTTTAGTATACATGCCTAGGGCCATACTCGACCTCATCAAAACTTACCTAATATGACGTCCAGCTGAATTGGCTTGCAGTTTTCAAAACCCTAGGAATGGGCATCAGCTGACACTTAGGGCAAACCGACCCAACCCAAAGCTGACAACATGTATTACATGTGTTGTGTGCTTGCATGTGTGTGTGTGTGTGTGAGTTCAAATTAATTCAGAGTTGTACTGCTCTAATACACTCACTGTGTTGCGTAGAATTAGAGTTTTATTGAATGCTTTAAACCTACAACTTCTGGTAAATTGGAGCTTAGCTTAAAAAGCACCCTACAATTTCAGGTCCGTATGCTAATTCTAGAAGAATCTGGAGCATCCGTTTTCCACCTATTTAAGAGGGCAAAGCAACAAATCCACATGCTCAGAGAAGAAAACAGAAAGAGAGAGAGAGAGAAGGGGGGGGACAACTACAGTAAGTCTTTAACTCCAATGCCTTATCTATTGAAAACATACCAACTAGCATTGGAGGGACACCATCACCTCCTAAAATACCTTGATCGAGACCATTAATGACCTGCACAAGAAGTAACTGTATTTTATATATGTTGGCATTGACATAAAAATCTTAGTTGCCTCACAATATAAGCTATTTTTCTCGTTCTCCGTTTGGTTGGAGAAGGGTATATAAGGGAACAGGTTCAAAACAAACAAAAACTTGTTGCTAATGTTGGTATTCTTAACCAAGTCAAGAAGCATGTTAGATCTGCTGAAATAAACAAACTTGTTGATAATAAAAAGGCAGTTACTTCCCCTGTAACTTACCTTAATGACAGTTGACCCCCAATGGTTTTGAAAAAGACAGTTACCTCCCCTAAACATACTATTGAAATCCAAATAGACCCACGCCATTAGGAATATTCCATTAGATGGTAATGGTGGGACTCCAATATTTTCTTAAAGATCAAACTGCCCTTTTGAGAGATGAACTACCTATTTTACTCTTACTATTTAATAGGGTTACTATTTTCCAGTCAAACGATTCCCCGATTCCCCACTTGCTCACCACAGTCGAGCTTACATTTTTCTAATTTCCAAACCCTTGAATCACCTTCGTCTTCGGAGCTGTCCGCCGTTGCAAATCCTTGAACATCGAAGTAGTTCTATCCTTCAAAATGTTTCCGCTGAAAGGAAGTTGAAGGGATGTGTTGAATCATTCATCTGCTATCTTTCATTCCATTTGGATTTTTTATGCTTCTAATGTTTTGGGGCATCCCGACAATTATATACCTGCTAATCCGATGCCCACCTCGCCTTATATTGTGCCGGGAACGCTTTGAAGTCTCACAAACTCCATTGCTTTGCTTGAGCAAACCACTATGCTTGGCTGCTTATGGTGCAACAAAAGTGGCATTCAGTGAGTCTTGCTATCTCCCAGTCGTAACTGTACCTTGTGGACTCTAACAAGCTCTCTTCGCTTCTCCCCTAGCTTTAACAAGCCAGCTATGCACCTTGCTCTTATAAGCAAGTAGCTTTACAATTTGTTGTATCAATGAAATTACCAATCAACGAACTGCTAGTTGGAGAGGGGGGGTCCATTACGTGTTAGCTACCTCTAGAATAGCCATACATTCTTGGCCAGGTTTCAGAATGGAAGAGAAGTCATGGAAGGAACTGAATTGGCCATGCACGATGAATGGATGAAAGGGTTCCTTCCTTCCCAACGAATTTCGAGTGAAAGGGGGGAGCGCCTAAGAGAAGGAGCTTTGTTTGTGGTATTTGGATACATTGACAGGGAAGTTTCCATCCATATCAAAAGGGGAGTGGGTCCAACCTTTCCGATTGATCAGAGATCAGCTCTTTTCAATTCATACGGCTTTTGCCCTGCCAACAATGTTCCGCTCTGCTCTACTTGCTACTTACTACTTACTATTGACTAGTGCCCTTAACTTCTCTAACTTGACTTCCAGCTCATTCCCAAATAGGCCACCCTCTCGTCTTGGCCTTTGTTTTCTCTCTGTCACCATTTTCTTGTGTGGTGTGCAGCTGAGGTGGTGGCCACCTCCCAGTCGTCCGTTTTCTAGACTACGCTCTTATCGGTGACGACATTGTCATTGGGGATCAGAAAGTAGCTTTGCCTTACAAACAGTGGTTAGCTGATCTGGGATTCAGTGTCTCGATGCCGAAGTAACTGGTCTTCCGAATCCTCATTACTAATGGAATCGAAACGATCTCTGGATTGATCAAAAGATCCTTTCAATTGGCTAGAATCCGTTACTTGAATGAAAATAGATCTTGTGGCCTAAGCTAAGGATGCCAGCCAATAGAAAACAACCCTTTTTATATTGTGGAGGAGACACACGAAAGGCGGCCAGAGATTCAGACTACGGTCGAAGCCAATTACAAAGGTTCGGAGGAGGATGAGACCCTTTCAATGGTTTCCCGGTAGAACCCCATTTCGCCCAAGTTGTTGCGGAACCGGAAAAAAGAAGCGGTTTTTTGCACAGCTTGCTCATAGTGCAGGTCCCACATAAGACTGCTTTAACCGTCTTTTGTAGAATACCCAGCTTTAATCCCTAGCTTCTCCCCACTGAAATTTGTAGCTCTTTGATAATGGAGAATACGGTTGCTTCTCTTCTTGCTTCGCTAGTATTGATAGGTTATTCCAACTGGTTTAAGGTAGTTCCTTTGAAATCGTGTCGCTGCAAGGACCTTGAAGTTCCCATCTTCCTTCGAAATGCTGCATCTACAAACCTTGAAGCACTGACCGCTTCAAATCTTGAAGCATTGACCGCTGCAAACCCTGAAGCACTGACCGCTGGAAATCCTTAAGCACTGACCACTGCAAACCCTTAAGCACTGACTGCCATTCAAAACCCTACCTGCCGCTGCAAACCTTGAAGCATTGAAGCACTGTAAGGATTGTCTTTTAATCAGCTTTTAATAAGTAGTGACAGTAGTAGGATGCTTCACCTTTGAAACCCCCAAACTTTTTTTTTTGTTTAGATTCTGAATTCTGTTAACCTGACTTTTCTCTTCTTGTTCTGTCATTGTCTTAATTGTGCAACTCTTCCAAATTACCCATGATTCTGTCCAAATTAATGTTGGAGAAACCTTTTCCAAGATTCTGAATTTTTTTTTTCTGATCTGCTTCTTCTCTTCATACCAACCCGTTGCCTTTGCTCATAATTGTTTCCATCTATGTGACCCTATAATAATGGAAAGCGAGATGTGGGTTTTCCATTTGGAAGGATTTTTCTGGATTTGTAATTATAAGGGCTTCCATTGATATCACATCTATCTTAAGATTACCTGAAACTTGAAACCAGTTTGGAGAATAGAGGCTACTTCCTAAACATTGCATTGTACCTTTCGGTTAACCAATTGGGAGAAAGTGAAACTCGAAACAGACTTCTCCCTTTTGATCAAAACCAGTGCTTAATCGAAGACAAAAACGAGTTATAATGGGAGTGCAGTTTGTTCGAAAGATTTTTGCGATCCATTGCAGCAACGATTTTCTTATTCATGAAAATCAAAACCAGTGCTTAATCAAGGAGTTTTGCCTTACTGGTCGCCTGAAATCTCTCCCTTACATCTAAGTCCAACATATCATCTCCGCCCCATAGGAAAGAGCATGAGGGAGAATGAGATTAGGGTTTATTTTAGTTGGGTATAAAAAGGGTTATATTGGTCTTTTAACAGTAATAGGATTTAAAGTAGGGATAAAACGTTGAGGGTAGAGTTGTCCATAAAAATTTAACTTTAACACCGTTAAAAATTGGGGCCGTTTGTCTTTTCCTAAAATGGGTGTTCAACTGTCATTAAGGTAAGTCACAGGGGAGGTAACTATCTTTTTCCCTAAAAAAAAAGAGACAAAATATTGGTGGAAGTAGGAAAGAGAAAAAGATGGAAAGGAATTCGAGAAAGTGTAAGAGGAAAAGGAGAGGGAGGCTGAGTATAAGAGAGAAAATGGGAGGTTTACCGGAAGTAGGAAAAGAAGGAAAAGAGGAAAAAAAAGAAAAGAGAGACCGAGGGGGTAGGAGAGAGGGTGTGTGAAGTTCTATAAGAAAAAAATATTATTTGCTCACACTTATTGTTTGTTATTTTATGTAATATGATAATATGAGAAATAGTGTAAAATTTTATAGGAAAATTAATGTATGATTTTATGTGAAATGTGTAATGAAATGATGTGAATACATGAAAAATGAGGTAAACAAAATAATAAATGAAATGATAAAATCAATTAAGCTATTGGCACAAGGCTGGTGAGCAAAAAAAATGTATAACAAGATAAGTTAATTAATAAAAATAATTAAATATTAGAATCGTGTTTTGCCCCCTTTTCATTAAGGGGTTAGGTAATGAGTCGAGATACGTGGCACCACCCACAAGGGGTGACAACAAATAGTCTGGTCAATTTAAGGACCCCATATTAATTGTGTAAATCATGGCTCACTACAACAACAAGCACAGACCCTAAGCTAAGACATATAGAATGAATTATTAAGGTTGCTCATTCTGCATTTACTAATATTTGTCTTTACTTAAATGTCTATGAATCTTCATACTTCTATCTTATTCATGTCTTTGATAATTAATATCTTTTAGGGAAAAATACAGTTACCTCCCCTGTGGTTTGCCCAAGGTACAAATGTCCCCAAATGTTTTAAACAATTACAAATACCTCCCCTACAATGACTATTAAATTATAACTAAATCCACCCCTTTAGGTATATTCTGTTAGATGCTAATGGTTTATGGTCAATAGTTTTGTAATGACCAAACTAACCCCATTCAAGGGTGAAGTACCTGACTTACCCTTATACAAAATGAGAATTTAATTCTCCCTCATTCATTGCAATCCTCAGTCGAAGCTAAACCCACGACCAAGCCCTCACTCGCAGTAAGGCATGTACAGATGATGTCCCAGATGTCTTGCCTCCAAAGGTAATGAGTTCCCAAAACTCTCAGCCCTCCAAACGGACTGTTGATGTCCCTGACGTCTTAGCTTCTACAAAAGGCAATGAAGTCCCAGACTTCTAGGTGCAATGCATCTCCATTCATTATTTACCCTTAATGAGAAGGGAGCAGCAGACATGGGTTTTAAGTTCATTACTTTATCACCTTCCTTGATCCATTGTGTTCCTTGATAACTCCTCAGGCATGTTGACATAAATTATTTTTCATAATATTTTCTTTTATCTCAGCCATCATTACATTTGGAATGCACTTACATCAAGGAAATATAAAATAATCATAGATTTACCCATGTATAATAGAATCAGCATACTATTTTATAAAACAATCATTACAATCTTCATAACACACACAATTTTAGCATTATAGAATATACCACATGCATAAATTAATCATATGGCAAGTCTAATTACATACAATAGGTATAAATAGATAATTCCCCTCACCTAATTTTGTTGCTTGTAGCCTTTCACCTGGACAACAAGTTAAGTAATTATTTTCTCCACTTTTAGCCCTATAATCATTTGGGCACACATTTCAATTATGTTATTCTCAACTTAAAACTAATTACTTAATAATAGAGTATTTCAGGATTTCTCAGATCGATTTGTGATTGTGTACATAGATGATATTCTGGTTTACTCTAAAAGCGCAGAAGAACATATGGAGCATTTAAGGTTGGTTTTGACGAGATTGAGAGAAAAGCAGTTGTATGCAAATTTTTCTAAGTGTGAATTTTGGCTGGATAGGGTAGTGTTTTTAGGTCATGTTATATTTGCTAAAGGCATTTCTGTAGACCCAGGAAGAGTAAAAGCAGTACTGGATTGGGCAAGACCAACCACTGTAGCAGAAGTCAAGCATTTTTTGGGAATGGTTAGATATTACAAAAGATTTATTGAGAATTTTTCTAGAATCACAGTTCCACTTACCAGACTTTTGAGGAAAGATGTGAAATTCTAGTGGACTGAAGAATGTGAAGAAAGTTTCCAATAATTAAAGCAAAGGCTGGTCACTGCACCAGTCTTAGCGTTGTCCACTGGAACATGAGATATGGTGATATACAGTGATGCGTCCTATAAGGGTTGGCTAGGTTTGTTACAACTAAGTTGTCAAGATTCAACAGACTTAAAAAGAAACAAACAAATACAACATAAATATCAAGAAACTAGCGGAAGTTAGAATGACATTAATTAACACCAAAAAGGGTTACATACATTTCTCATTCTGGTGGCACTATTACCTTACATTAAGAACTTTACTTGCATGCCAACTATTACTAGTTACATAGTTCTTATTCTTTATGTACATACAAAAGCTCTCACTACAGTGCAAAAGAAAATGAGTCCAGTGGCTTCAGACTCTTCACTCGAAAGCTGGGTCAGTTGAGTCAGGACACACCTCCGAGTATTCTCTACCTAGCTCTGAAATCCATCATTTAAATGACAAAATGAGCTTTCGCCCAATGAAGAGAAATTAACTATTTACAACAGAAATCACAAATACTCAGTGCACATATTTATTTAGATCTCATTACACACATCATGGAAAAGGCTAGAAAAATACTTATAAGTTATCAAATACACATGATATACATTCATAAATCTTAGTTAAAACATTCAAGTATTCCTAGGCAAGACAATCAAGTATTTGCTGCATTGCGCTTAATATCTGGAGTCATTAAAGCACTAGTTGTTGTCCTTGACATCTCTCTTAAATAGCTGCATATATAGATGACGTCCCAAACATCTCGCCCCCAAAGGCGGTGAGTTCCCAGAACTCTCAGTCCTCTAAACTGACTGTCGACGTCCTTGACGTCTCGGCTTCTACAGAAGGCAATGAAGTCCCAGACTTCTAGGTGCAATGCATCTCCACTCATTATTTTACCCCTAATGAAAAGGCGATAGCAAACACAGGTTTTTAAATTCATTATTTAATTTAATTATCCTTCTTGGCTTGGTACATGTTTCTTTCATTCTCTAGTCTTGTGCTGGAGGCTTAACTTATTTACAATTCTTTATGCCTTTCTCCAGCCTTGTGCTGGAGGCTCACATAACACTTGAATAATTTAAATTCTCTATTTTTCTTTTCATCATTGAGCCATTTAACTATCCATAGATGTTAAATCATTTCTTTTCTCACATGTTCTTATTAATATGCTATACATGATCATGATGTTCAATTTTCACATCCTTCACAGTCAATATTGCATATATCTAAGTGCACTCATAAGTGTTGGCCTTCATATTGTAATTGTTGGCAAATTGGACTAACTGGGTCCAGTTTGATGAGAGAGAGTGTCTGCAGACCTTACAGGCGATATGGCAGTGAAACAGGTGATGTATTTTTGTTACAGGTGATGTGAAGCATGAAAAATGGAGAGAGACTGTAGAGAGAGAAAGAAGAGAGAGAAGCCTGTAGAGAGAGAGAGGAGAGAAAAATTTATGGGACCCAGGTGTGGGTGGGACCCACTGGTCTTCGGTTGGCAGAGGTCCAGCCTTGGCCGCATGCTAGGCAACAGCCATGGCTTGCCCAACAACAAGGCCCGCAGGCCAAGCCACAGACAAGCAGCAGCTAGGCCTGCAGGCCATGCCATGGCCAGCCTTGGCACTCACAGCCGCGCGCACAGGCACGCGCTCAGCACACCCGCAACCTGTTCGACACATTGTTTAGAGAGAGAAAGCTTCTCTCTTTAGAGAGAAGCACCTCTCGGGAAGAAATCTTCCTGCAGAGTTTTTCTTAACAAAAATTGGTTCCATAGGCCATTAAAAACACTTTCAGGGGCATTTTTGGAAGTTCGTAAGAGTCAAAATACCTTATCAACCGTCAAGATGAAGCCACGCATGTCAGATTCCAGATGGACGATCTTAAACAATGCGGGCTAAGGTGTTTCTCAGACGGAGTCGTTCGATACTCCCACGCATGCGTTGATTGGCCAGACGCAGTTTAATAAAATGCGTCGCATTACATGGAAGCATAGCCATTATCCAGTGTGACGCGTCTATGGTACCGCGACACCATTGATCCAGATCGAGCGGCTGTAGTTCAAGCCGACTTTCGGAGGCGGGATTATTCTGATCCAAGGGATCCTTTCAAATCCTGCCTTTTTGATATTAATCCGATGGCTGAGGTTATTGATTCCTTCCTCAGCCAATCAGGTTACGACACCAAGACGGCGGACGCGGCTATGGTGCTTCGCAGGCGCACCAAATGAAGCCGAAAGATTCCATTTGGAATTTTTTAAATGGCCGAACTTATTTTTGCCATAACTTGATCATCCGGAGGCCAAATCCGACGATCCAAATTGCACCGAGCTAGATTTTTCATGCTCTTTCTATTGAGAATGGTTGGAGAAACCAGTGGCCGCGAAAAACCGATCTGAAGAAGGTTTTTTGAAGAAAAAGAGAAGAACTTCATGGATTTTGATTTTTGTTGCTCTGGAAATTGAAGACAGTCATTCTCCATCTCTGTTCATGCTGATGCCGATACATTGATGTATTTTTGAAGGCTGGTAGAGCTTGGTTGCATATGGCAAGGGATTGATTTATTACCAGAAGAAGATGAACATCGTCAATTATCAGAAAAAATTGGTTGTGAGATTTTCTCATCTCCCTTACTGTTTATTGAATCAATGCATTGTATGTTAAAGTAGGTTGATAATGTTGAATGCCTACGTTGTATGGGAATCTAATGTATGCTAGCATTAGGCAAAGAAAAAAAGGAGAAAATATTGAATGCCTTGCTAGTTTGGGATTTAATTGTAGGGCATCATTATAAGCCCCAAAAATTGTATTAGTTGTGGTGTGTTCAGTGGGTGGTGGACACTGGCTTTATGCCTGAATTCTGGCGTTGTTACGCCCTCTCAGTTTTATGCTGGGAAAATTTAGGATGAGCATCCTTGTCCTGTAAAGGGCTAAAAGTTGAGTATTGAGTAAATACGAAGCCCATTGGGCATTACTCCATGGATTAGCTATCACTCACTGTGGTGGTGAACCACGTAATCTTTCTGTGTTGTGATTTGTTTTAATTATGTACTTTGTGAAGTGCGTGGAATGAATTGCAGGATGGGTGTACAAATCTGGTAGACCTGGCCATTGAGTGGTTGCGAGGTAGATTTGCATACAATTGTGTATAGGGTAATCTTGTTCATTATAAGCATTGAGCAGCAAAGAAATATCAGGGAAAAAGTATTCACACTGATTCACCCCCCCCCTCTCAGTGTCATTCAAGGTCCATCAATTGGTATCAGGGCACCAGGCTCAGTGAAAGCTAAATCAGCATCTGAGAGATCAGAGGGTAGCAATGGCACCAGGGGAAGGTTCACATAAACCCCCATTGTTCGATGGTACAAACTTTGTTTTTTGGAAAAGGCGAATGGAGATATATGTGGGATCACTTGGATTTGATGTTTGGGCTGCAGTTGAATTTGGCTACACTCCACATGATACAGTTGCTCCTAGTGCAATAGACAAAAAGAATTTTGAAAATAATAGAAAGGCACTCAATGCCATTCAAGGTGGTCTGACCAACAGTGAATTGTCCAAGGTCATGGATTGCAAGACTGCAAAGGAAGTCTGGGATAGATTAATAAACATCTATAAAGGAGATATGAAAATCAAGACTATCAAGCTGCAGACATTCAGAGGTTAGTTTGAGAATCTGAAGAAGAATGAAGACAAGACCATTGATCAATACATGAACAGGGTTAATGAAGTGGTCAATTCTATTAGAGGACTTGGTGAAGATTTGAAAGGTCATATTGTTTGTCAGAAGATTTTGAGGTCTCTCACTCTAAAATTTGAGTCAAAGGTATCTGCTCTTGAAGAAACCAAGGACTTGGAACAGGTTACTATTGATGAAATTCATGGAGCTTTAACAGCTTTTGTGATGAGGATTGATCCAGGAACCACTAGTGACAAGCAGGTAGCTTTCAAGGCTATGAAGAAGCTGAAGATTTCTGAAAAACAAAATGAGGAAGAAAGTGAAGATGAAGCCACAACTCATTTCACTAGAAAATTAAAGAAGGGTACAGGTAAATACAAGAACAAGCTTCCTTTCAAATGTTTCAACTGTGGCAAGGTTGGACATTTTGCTGCAAAATGCCCCATGAAGAGTAAGTTTGACAGTGATGATGAAGAAGACAGAAAAAGAAAGTTTAAAGGAAAGAAAAATTATAACTTCAAGAAAAATAAGTCCAGCAAAAGGAGTTTTATCTCTAAGAGAAGCACTGAAACTTCAGATGATGACTCTAATGAAATCTCTGAAGATGAGCCTAGTGAGGCTTTGTTTATGGTTTACATTGAAGCTCAAGAGAAGATCACAGATAAAGGAAAAATTGTGAATTCTATCTCAAGTGGTGATGAAGAGAGAGACAAGGAAGATAATTTTTCAAGCAGTGATGAAGAGGGTGAGATAAATTTTGAGGAAGAACTTGTTGCAGCCATGAAGGAGCTTAAGAAGGAAAGAAAGCATAACAAGCTTGCCTCTCAAGAAGCCAAAAAGCAAAAGCAAGTAATTCAAGATCTGAAAGCTCAATATGAAGAGTCCAAGAAAATTATAGAAAATCTCAATATACTCAGCTTAAACAGGCATCTATAGATTATTCCATGGTGTTGAATGAGAATGCAAGTTTGAAATTTCAACTTGAAGAACAACTTCCTATGGTTGAACGATTTGAAGAATTTGAAAATGATTTTACTCTTCTAAAGACAAAAGTAGCAGAGTATGAAAAAGAAGAGGTTGAGAGACAACAAAAATTATCTCAACATGAAGATTTAAATAAGTCTACTTCAGTGCATCCTAGTAGTAACAAACTTGACAGGATTATCAATGCTCAAAAACCTTCCCACATCAAGTTTGGCCTTGGTTTTGATAAAGGACAGACATCAAAAATTACAAATTCAAAGGAAAAAGAGCCCATATCTTTTGTGAAGGAAAATGAAAAGGGTAAGGACCCTATAGTTCATTGTCAAGGTGGAAACAAAATTTCTCTTCCTAAGACTAACTATGCAAGGCCAAGACAAAATACATGGCAAGGAAAGAGAATGGAGTATGACAATTTCTACAGAGAAAACTATCCCAGTGCACCACAGAGACAGATGAGATACATGGAAACTGTAAGGTCAAGACCTTATTTTCAGGGTTACTGCTACAGATGCAACAATTTTGGACATAAAATTGCTACCTGCAAATTTAACATGAGAGATGTAAAATTTAAAAGTAGAAATCAATTTTCTCCCCTTGAAGAGAACTTTGTAGATTGTTACAATTGTAATAACTTTGGGCATGTAGCAAGGAACTGTAAAACCATTTTTCCTCTATGTCACATTTACAGAGACAGCATAGCAGGACAAGAAGAGAGGCTCCAAGACAGAAACATGTTGAGAAGGCATCATCACAGAAGAGAGTTTGGGTTCAGAGGGGACGAGAAAGAAAGAGACAGCTCTTTGGTTGTGCGAGACAGCTTTTAAAGCACAAGACAGCTCTACACCATGGATTCTTGACAAGTGGGTGTTCTAGTCACATGATTCAGACAAGTAAAAGACTTCAGAAGCTTCAGAGTTATGAAGGAGGTTCAGTTAAATTTGGCAACAATGATGGTGCCAAGATAGTTGGAAAGGGGAGCATCAGCCTCATTAATGGAAATATAAAATCTCATGATGTTCTCTATGTTTCAGGTTTGAAACATAACTTATTGAGTGTCAGCCAGATTTGTGATAGGGGTCACAAAGTGATTTTTAATGATCAAGGATGTGAGATCCGAAAGTCTGACAGTGGAAAGTTGATGGCATCAGGAAAAAGAACTTTTAGAAATCTCTATATTCTGTATGAAGAGTTTGAAGAAAATTGTATGATGAGTTAAGAAGAGAAAACATGGCTATGGCATAGAAGATTGGGACATATTGGCTTTGAAAATCTGTCCAAAATATCTAACAAAAATGCTGTGAGAGACATTCCTTCATTGAAAAAGCCTTCCAATGATATCTGTGCATCTTGTCAGAAGGGGAAGCAGACAAGAACATCATTCAAGCCTAAAGAATACCACACTACTCAACCATTGAAGATAATTCATACAGATTTATGTGGGCCAGTGAGAACACAAAGCATTGTAGGAGAAAGGTACTTCATTCTTTTTATAGATGACTACTCTAGAATGACTTGGGTAATGTTCCTGAAACATAAGTCAGAAGCTTTGGCTAGATTCAAGATCTTCAAGACTCAAGTTGAAAATGAGACAGGGAAGAAAATCAAGTGCCTGAGATCTGACAGGGGAGGAGAGTACACCTGGATTGACTTTGTAGAATATTGTTCTGAGAACGGCATTAAGAGACAGACTTCAGCTCCTAGAACACCACAACAAAATGGTGTTGCAGAAAGAAAGAATAGAACTGTTCAAGAGATGGCCAGAATTATGTTAACTGAAAATGACATGGGGAATAAATTCTGGAGAGAAACAGGGGCATACAAAGAATATATGTTCGAAATAGGTGTATGTTGAGGCCACATGAAGACAAGACACCCTATGAACTATGGTTTGGTAAGAAGGCCACAACAAAGCACTTCAAGGTGTTTAGTAGTAAGTGTTATATCAAGAACACCAGTCATGATCTAGGAAAGTTTGATGATAGGGCTGATGAAGGAATATTTCTTGGCTACTCTACCTCTAGCAAAGCTTACAAATGCTACAATAAAAAACTTGGTAAAATTGTTGAAAGTACAGATGTGAGAGTTGATGAGCACAAGAATTCTCCTACAGGATCAAATAATGAAGTTCCTATTTTTGAAGACCTGGACACTGATCAGAATGACAATGAAACAGAAAAGGAGCAGGATGTTACAAATGTGCCAAGACAGAGAGCTGTGGTTGAGACGGAGAAAGAGAAGAGCGTCGATTCGAGGCGAGATAGGCGGAACAAAAGTGGCTCAAGAAGGGTAAAAAATAATCATCCTGAGCAATTAATTCTTGGTGATCCATCTGCTGGGATGCAAACAAGAAAGGTGAGACAACCAAAACAAATGTTTTCTTTACTATCTCATATTGAACCAAAATCAGTTGCAGAGGCATGTGAAGATGCTAGTTGGCTCAAGGCAATGAATGAAGAGTTGGATCAAATAGAGAAAAATAAAACTTGGGAATTGGTGCCAAGGCCAACAGACAAGAATGTTATTGGCACTAAATGGGTCTGTAGGAACAAGCTCAATGAAGATGGCAAAATTGTAAGAAACAAGGCCAGATTAGTTTGTAAAGGATATGCTCAGGTTGAGGGCATTGACTTTGAAGAAACATTTGCTCCTGTGGCTAGGTTGGAAGCTATCAGGATGTTTCTTGCTTTTGCAGTGCACAAGAACTTCAAAGTTTATCAGATGGATGTCAAGTCAGCTTTTCTGAATGGTGACTTGGAAGAAGAGGTGTATATAGAGCAACCAGATGGATTTCAACTGAGTGAGGACCCTACACTTGTTTGTAAACTGAAGAAAGCATTGTATGGGTTGAAGCAAGCACCAAGAGCATGGTATTCAAGACTGGATACTTATCTCTGTAAGTTGGGTTTCAAGAAATGTTTGGTTGATAGCAATTTATATGTTAAATCTATGGATGGCAATCAGACAGTTGTAGTTGTATATGTAGATGATATCATCTTTGCAGGCCAAAAGGATGAATTATGTCAAAACTTTGCTCAGAGAATGCAAGATGAGTTTGAGATGTCCATGATTGGAGAGCTATCTTATTTTTTAGGTCTGCAGATAAGTCAGTTGCAAGATGGGTTCTTTTTATCTCAGACTAAATATGAGAAGGAAATGTTGAAGAAATTCACAATGGAAGACTGTACACCAATGAGCACTCCAATGATGACAAGTTGTAAGCTAAGTAAAGAGGATGACTCCCTCAGTTGATAATACTATGTATAGGTCAATGATAGGAAGTCTTCTCTACTTGACTGCTACTAGACCAGATATTCTTCAGTCTGTGTGCATGGTAGCTAGATTTCAAACTGGCCCAAAGGAGACACATGTGGTAGCTGTGAAGAGGATCTTCAGATACTTAAAGGGGACAATGGAGTATGGTCTCTGGTATGTAAAAAGCAAGGATCTGGTTTTGTCATCCTACTCAGATGCAGATTGGGCAGGTTGTGTTGATGATAGGAAGAGCACTAGTGGAGGTGCCTTCTATCTTGGTAGGAATTTAGTGGCTTGGCACAGTAAAAAATAGGAGTCAGTATCATTATCTACTATAGAGGCTGAATACATTGCAGCTACCTCTTGTTGTACACAGGTTTTGTGGATGAAACAAATGTTGAAGGATTTAGGCATTGAGTCAGACAAGCCTATTTCAATGTTCTGTGACAACACAAGTGCTATTAATATCTCTAAAAATCCAGTTATGCACTCCAGGACGAAGCACATAGCCATTCGGTATCACTTCTTGAGAGAAAAGGTCTTGGAAGGAGAAGTTCAGTTAGAGTTCATTCCTACAGCAGAGCAGATTGCAGATATCTTCACAAAGCCACTTCCCAGAGATCAGTTTGACTACTTGCGACAGAAATTGGGAGTGATTATCTTCCCCAAGCATTGAGGAGCTTGGAGTGAGGGGGAGCAGGGTTTGCTTGTTCTATTTTTTTTTTGCTCCCTATGTAGGACTCAGGGGGAGTCTGTTGGTATTTTTTTTGTGTTGCTATGGTGATAAGTTTATGTTTTGGAGCGCCCATAGGATTGGGAAGATGCCGTGGGCACTCCTATGTGGCAAATCCCTTTGTTCTTGTTGTCAAAAGGGGAGAAATGTCTATGGATTGAGTAGGGATTGAGTAGTTGCCAACAATTCCAAAGGGGGAGATTGTTGGCCTTCATATTGTAATTGTTGGCAAATTGGACTAACTGGGTCCAGTTTGATGAGAGAGAGTGTCTGTAGACCTTACATGTGATATGGCAGTGAAACAGGTGATGCATTTTTGTTACAGGTGATGTAAAGCATGAAAAATGGAGAGAGACTGTAGAGAGAGAAAGAAGAGAGAGAAGCCTATAGAGAGAGAGAGAGGAGAGAGAAATTTATGGGACCCAGGTGTGGGTGGGACCCACTGGTCTTCGGTTGGCAGAGGTCCAGCCTTGGCCGCATGCTAGGCAGCAGCCATGGCTTGCCCAGCAACAAGGCCCACAGGCCAAGCCACAGACAAGCAGCAGCTAGGCCTGCAGGCCATGCCATGGCCAGCCTTGGCACGCACAGCCGCGTGCACAGGCACGCGCTCAGCACACCCGCAACCTGTTCGACACATTGTTTAGAGAGAGAAAGCTTCTCTCTTTAGAGAGAAGCACCTCTCGGGAAGAAATATTCCTGCAGAGTTTTTCTTAACAAAAATTGGTTCCAGAGGCCATTAAAAACACTTTCAGGGGCATTTTTGGAAGTTCGTAAGAGTCAAAATACCTTATCAACCGTCAAGATGAAGCCACGCATGTCAGATTCCAGATGGACGATCCTAAACAATGCGGGCTAAGGTGTTTCTCAGATGGAGTCGTCCGATACTCCCGCGCATGCGCTGATTGGCCAGACGCAGTTTAATAAAATGCGTCGCATTACATGGAAGCACAGCCATTATCCGTTAGGACGCGTCTATGGTACCGCGGCACCATTGATCCGTATCGAGCGGTCGTAGTTCAAGCCGACTTTCGGAGGCGGGATTATTCTGATCCAAGGGATCCCGTCAAATCCTGCCTTTTTGATATTAATCCGATGGCTGAGGTTATTGATTCCTTCCTCAGCCAATCAGGTTACGACACCAAGACGGCGGACGCGGCTATGGTGCTTCGCAGGCGCACCAAATGAAGCCGAAAGATTCCATTTGGAATTTTTTAAATGGCCGAACTTATTTTTGCCATCATCATCCGGAGGCCAAATCCGACGATCCAAATTGCACCGAGCTAGGTTTTTCATGCTCTTTCTATTGAGAATGGTTGGAGAAACCAGTGGCCGCGAAAAACAGATCTGAAGAAGGTTTTTTGAAGAAAAAGAGAAGAACTTCATGGATTTTGATTTTTCTTGCTCTGGAAATTGAAGACAGTCATTCTCCATCTCTGTTCATGCTGATGCCGATACATTGATGTATTTTTGAAGGCTGGTAGAGCTTGGTTGCATATGGCAAGGGATTGATTGATTACCAGAAGAAGATGAACATCGTCAATTATCAGAAAAAATTGGTTGTGAGATTTTCTCATCTCCCTTACTGTTTATTGAATCAATGCATTGTATGTTAAAGTAGGTTGATAATGTTGAATGCCTACATTGTATGGGAATCTAATGTATGCTAGCATTAGGCAAAGAAAAAAAGGAGAAAATATTGAATGCCTTGCTAGTTTGGGATTTAATTGTAGGGCATCATTATAAGCCCCAAAAATTATATTAGTTGTGGTGTGTTCAGTGGGTGGTGGACACTGGCTTTATGCCTGAATTCTAGCGTTGTTACGCCCTCTCAGATTTATGCTGGGAAAATTTAGGATGAGCATCCTTGTCCTGTAAAGGGCTAAAAGTTGAGTATTGAGTAAATACGAAGCCCATTGGGCATTACTCCGTGGATTAGCCATCACTCACTGTGGTGGTGAACCACGTAATCTTTCTGTGTTGTGGTTTGTTTTAATTATGTACTTTGTGAAGTGCGTGGAATGAATTGCAGGATGGGTATGCAAATCTAGTAGACCTGACCACTGAGTGGTTGTGAGGTAGATTTGCATACAATTGTGTATCGGGCAGTCTTGTTCATCATAAGCATTGGGCAGCAAAGAAATATCAGTGAAAAAGTATTCACACTGATTCACCCCCCCCCCCTCTCAGTGTCATTCAAGGTCCATCAATAAGAACACCATTAAAACAATAATATCCGATACCACCTAAATTATAACGCCCCCAACTCAAGGCTAGGTATATTACAACTAAGCTGTCAGGATTCAACAGGCTCAAAGAGAAACAAACAAATAAAGCATAAATTTCGAGAAACTAGTATAAGCTAGAATAATATTAATTAACACCAAAAAGAGCTATATACATTTCTTGTTTGGGTGGCACAATTGCTTTACATTCAAACCTTTACTTACATGCCAACTATTAGTTACATAGTACATATAGAAGTTCTCACAACCGTGCAAAAGAAACTGAATTCAATGGTCTCATAAACTTCTTCCCTTGGAAGCTGGGTCAGTTGAGTCAGGATACACCTCTGAGTGTTCTCTACTTGTCTCTGAAATCCATCATTTAAATGATAGAGTGAGTTTATATTCCATGAGGAAAAATAACTACTTACAACAGAATTCACCCACACACACTCCCAGAGCATATATTAATTTAGATCTCACTACACATAATATTGAAAAGGCTTGAAGCATGGATGTAAGTTCCATAATAAATGTTACTCAAAAGGAAATTCTAGGCAAGTTGGTCTGATGTCTGCTGCAATTACATCATAATTGGAGTCGTTAAGCACTAATGTCCTTGACATCTTGTCTGAATAGCCGCATGTACAGATGACGTCCCAGATGTCTTGCCTCCAAAGGCAGTGAGTTCCCAGAACTCTCAGCCCTTCAAACGGACTGTTGACGTCCTTGATGTCTCAACTTCTACAGAAGGCAATGAAGTCCTAGACTTTTAGGTGCAATGCATCTCCATTCATTATTTACCCTTAATGAGAAGGGAGCAGTAGACATGGGTTCTAGGTTCATTACTTTATCACCTTCCTTGATCCATTGTCTTCCTTGATAACTCCTCGGCATGTTTACATAAATTATTTTCCATAATGTTTTCTTTTATCTTAGCCATCATCGCATTTGGAATGCACTTATATCAAGGAAATATAAATTAATGATAGATTTACCCACGTATAACAGAATTAGCATACTATTCAATAAAACAATCATTACAATCTTCGTAACACACAATTTTAGCATTATAGAATACACCACATGCATAAATTAATCATATGACAAGTCTAATTAGATACAACATGTATAAGTAGGTAATATCCCTCACCTAGTTTTGTTGTTTATAGCCTTTCGCCTGGATAGCAAGTTAAGTAATTCTTTCCTCTACTTTTAGTCCTACAATCATTTGGGCACACATCTCAATTATGTTACTCTCAACTTAAAACTAATTACTTAATAATAGATTATGTTTAGAATAATTTTTTACATTATTTCCAAGGTTTGAATTAGTATAGAGTTACAATTCTTAAAAATCCCTTTCACAAGAAAATACCCTAGCTAGACCGGTTGAGGATTCTCTTAGTCTAAGACTGGTTAAAATGACTTGCTGAAACTGACCTAAGTTTCTTTTATTCTCATGGTCCTTTTAACTTGAATTTTTCTTTAAAAAAAATTAAGGTTGTGCACACTAGATTTTCTTGTTCACTATAAATTTCACCCTTTTTATGCTCTAAGTTGGTCTACACTATTAAGCAGTCCTAATCTGATATTCCAGAATTCTATGAGGCTGGATTTCCATGTATTTCAAGTTTAAATAATAGAATTATTGACTTGCATTCATTTTAGGGTTTATTATAACTGAAATAAAAATTTTCTTCCATTTACCTTGACAAGTATGCTTCAATATACTATGCTGCCCTATGACACTTCAATTAGAGAAGAAACTAGAGTTTCTAAAGCTGAAATCCCTGTTCTACCAATTTCATATAGCTAGGATTTGGAAATTCCAATGATGGAAATTCCCTTGGTCGCAACATGCTTAAATCCTAAACCTAGGTAGAAATAACAGAGTAAATAACCCTATGCAGATATAGTTTGAACCATCTTAGGTTTTAGGGTTCTATTTTCCCTTTTATAGCTCCTTCCTCTTATGTGAATAGCCAAGATGAGTGAGTGAAAGATGAGAGAGAGAGAGAGAGAGAGAGAGAGAGAGAGAGAGAGAGCATACCGGTTCCCTTCTTCTTCTTCTTCCTCTTCTTTTCCTTCCCGATTTTCTTCTTTTCTTTTCTGCCTTCCCTCTTCCTCTAACATAACTAGAATGGAGAATCCCCTCTTTACATTTTGCATATATATATATATATATATATATATATATATATATATAAAGTAATTAGTTGTAATTAAATTAAGTGGAATGACTCACCTACCCTTACTTAAGGTTTTCTAATTCCAGATTTGAAATTTAATGAATAAGATGCAACGATACCCTTCTTATTTGTGTATTGATTATACCTAAGCCCTCCTATTTTCTTAATTTTACACATAAACCCTTCAAGTACATAATTCCCTTCTTATTTGTCCCCAATTTCTAAATTCTTTTATTTCCTTCCCTATCTTTTTATATTTTTCAATTACAACCAAAGCCAAAACTATAAGTTTTATTTTAAGACTTACCGCACATCCAAATGACCAACTAACCTTGTGGGGCCCACTTATTAGCATAACCCAATTATGTAACCACACAACGTACATTATATACCTACACACTTCACAAGGAACAAAATTATAGTTAACTTTTGATATGATTATACATATACTATTAATATATTAAAATTTCTACTCTCTTACCTCAAATTAAGGGATAAAATTATCAAAATACCCCTGAGTATAAAATTCAACAGAAAATGCCTAAATAGGGAAGGAAAACATTGGAAAATTAATACCACAAGAATTGGGGTATTATATCCTTCCCTCCAAAAATTAAATTTTGTCCTCGAAATTCGAAATCATACCTAAATCACTGAACAATTGGGGATATCTAGATCTTATTTCTTTTTCTCGTTCCCATGTAGCTTCCTCTTCTGAATGATTTTGTCACAATACTTTTACTAAGGTTACTACTCGGTTCCTCAGGTTATGCTCTTTTCGGTCCAAGATTCGAATTAGAACCTCGTCATAAGATAGATCTTCTCTTAATTGAAGAGGTTCAAGCTGCACTACATGGGAAGGATCACTAATGTATTTCTTTAACATTGATACGTTGAACACACTATGTACCCCTGACAAAGCTAGTGGTAAGGCAATACGGTAAGCCACTGGACCAATTCTCTCCAATACTTCATAAGGCCCCACATATCTCGGGCTCAATTTGCCTTTCTTCTCAAATCTTATTACTCCTTTTATATGAGAAATTTTCAAGAACACTTTATCACCAACTTTAAATTCTATATCTTTCCTTCTGATAGTTGCATAACTCTTTTGTTGACTTTGGGCCGCTCAAATTCTCTTTTGAATAAGCTCAATTTTATCACTTATTTGTTGGACTAGATCCGGTCCCAACAATTGTCGCTCACCCACATCATACCAACACACAGGGGACCTGCATTTTCTACCATAGAGAGCTTCATATGGTGCCATTTTTATAGTTGCTTGATAACTGTTATTGTATATAAATTCCACCAAGTTAATATGTTCTTCCTAGTTTCCTAAAAAATTGTTAGATTGCATGGAGTGCAAGTGAGTATCATTTCAGACAGGGACCCGAGGTTCACATCACGATTTTGGAGAAGTTTACAATAAGCCTTGGGTACCGAGTTACATTTCAGTACAACCTTTCATTCCCAAACCGATGGGTAATCTGAGAGGTTATCTAGATCTTGGAAGATATGTTATGGGCCTGTGTTAGGTGAAGTGAAGAAATTCTGTTTGCTTCATCAGTTTAAAACTGCTTGGGTAATATTTCTATTCAAACATTCTTACAAACTCCGCCCAAGTAGGAGTATGTCCATCAGCCTCTGGAATTTTCTTCGATGTTTGCCACCAGATATCAGCTTCACCAAGGAGAACATGGTTGGCACAAATTACTTTTTGAGCTTTCGTACACTATAACTTCGAATATCCTTTCCATGCTCTTAAGCCACTCTGCAGCTTGTAAAGGCTCATTTGTGGTACCTCAGAAAGTCTGAGGATTTTGTTTGTGAAATCTTTTTAATACTTTCTCCATCACTCCCATCTGGTCTTATTGAGCAGGCTGTCCCACAGGTATCCCACCTCTTGCAACTTGTTGTTGCATGAATCCCATAAAGCTGTAAATGCTCCCATCATATCTTGTAGGGTCCAGGCTGGTGCAGGAGTAGGGGTAGGTGCTGGTGCAGGAGCAGATACAGAGGCAGGTGTAGACCTTCCTATGGAAGGTGGAGGCGGGGGTAGAGGAGACTCCCGTACTAAAGTATCATCCCTTGCTCTAGTCGATGATAGCTGAGTACATCTCTGATATGCCATTTGAGACATAAAACAAAATACCTCAATTATGTACTAACATCAATAAACACCACTAAATACCAAAAGTTATACAAGATATAATTTGCTCTTGCTCAAAACTTCCAATTGGAAAATGGTTCCAACTTTATCAACTCACAATCTATGCTATGAAGGTCCTAGAAAGACGTAAAGAGTCATTCTTTAAACCTCAAAATTTCATATTTTGATAAGAGACTAGTATTTGACACTTACTCTGGTATCCTTCTCAAAAGACTTATAAACACCCATCACCCACTATGTTCTTATTCATTATGCACCTATTTTACTAATTATCACTTTTTATAGCTTATTCCAAGTAGCCACTAGATTTAAGCCTCTTACTCTGATACAACCTATTTAAGCATTTTCTGTTGAATTTTGGACTTGGGGCTATTTTGATAATTTTACCCCCCAATTTGATGTAAGAGATTAAAAATTTGTAATATAATAATAGTATATGTATAATCGTATCGGAAGTTAACTAGAATTTTATTCCTTATGATGTGTGTAGGTATATAATGTATGATGTGTGGTTACATGGTTGCGTTATGCTAATAGGTGGGCCCCACAGGGTTAATTGGTCTTTTGGATGTGGGGTAAGTCTTAAAATAAAACTTTATAGTTTTAGGTTTGGTTGTAATTGGAAAATATAAAAGGATAGGGAAAGAAATAAAAGAATTTATAAATTGGGGACAAAATAAGAGAATTATGTACTTAAAGGTTTATGTGTAAACTTAAGAAAATAGAATGGCTTAAGGATAACCAGTACACAAATAAGAAGGGTATCATTGCATTTTATTTATCAAACCTCAAATCTAGAATTAGAAAACCTTAAGTAAGGGTAGGTGAGTCATTCCACTTAATTTAATTATGACTAATTACTTAATAAATCAAATAACATTATATATATATATATATATATATATATATATATATATATATATATATATATATATATATATATATATATATATACATATATACACACACACACACACACACACACATATGTACACAAAACGTAAAGAGGGGATTCTCCATTCTGGTTACGTTAGAGGAAGAGGAAAGGCATAAAAGAAAAGAAGAGAACCGGGAAGGAGAAGAAGAGGAAGAAGAAGAGGAAGAAGGGAACCGGTATGCTCTCTCTCTCTCTTCTCTCTCTTATCTTTCACTCAATCCTCTTGGCTATTCACGTAAGAGGAAGGAGCTGTAAAACGGAAAACATAACCCTAAAACCTAAGATGGTTCAAACTATTTCTGCATAGGGTCATTTACCCTTTTATTTCTACCTAGGTTTAAGATTTAAGCATGTTGAGACCAAGGGAATTTTCATCATTGGAATTTCCAAACCCTCTCTATATAAAATTGGTAGAACAGGGATTTCAGCCTTGGAAACCCTAGTTTCTTCTCTAATTGAAGTGTCATAGGGTAGCATAGTATATTGAAGCATACTTGTCAAGTGAAGAAATTTTGAATTTCAATTATTATAAACCATAAAATGAATCCAAGTCAGTAATTCTATTATTTAAACCTGAAGTACATGAAAACCCAGCTTTATGGAATTCTGGAATATCAGATTAGGACTGCTTAAGATTGTGTAGACCAACTTAGACCATAAAAAAGGCAAAATTTATAGTGAACAGAAAATTTGGTGTGCACAATCTTAAATTATTTTTAAAGAAAAATTCAAGTTAAAAGGACCATGAGAATAAAAGAAATTTAGGTCAGTTTCATTTCAGTAAGTCATTTTAAGCAGTCCTAGACAAAGAGAATCCTTAACCGGTCTAGCCAGGGTATTTTCCTGTGAAAGGGATTTTTAAGAATTTTAACTATATACTAATTCAGAACCTGGAATTAATAAGCCCTCGCAGGTTAGCCCTCGATGAAGTACCTGACTTTCTTTTTGTTCTTCATTTGCTGCTTCTTCTTCTTCTTTTCTTCCATTTAGAACACCACTGCAAACTTTGCCCCCTTTTTTTTAAAGCTTTGTTCTTATTCTCCTCTTCCACCTACAACACCATTGCATACCTTTCTTCCTTTTTTTAAAGCTCCTTTTATGGTTTTTTCCTCTATGGTTTTGTCTACATTAACCCAAGTTTTCTCCTTTCTTTCCTCCATCCTTGATTTTCGTCTATCCTTTTCTCATTTTGTAATAGATCTTATGGTTATCTCCCCTTCTCCCCCATTCTTCTTCTATTTCAAATTAACTTTTTAGAAGCAGCCACTCTCAATCCCTATCATTCCCAAAACTAAGCTCGGTTAGAAATCAAACCATGAATATCTATAGTGTCTACAATTTTATCCGTGCCCTTTTAACATAATGCTGTATAGAATTTAGTATAGTATTACTTTTGGAGTTCTCAGTGTTAGAATGGTACTTTTTATCTTATTAGTTTGATGTCAATAATGTATGTAGATTATTAAAATACTACTTGCTTGCTTGCTTTCTTGAAAATTATGTATTATTGTTATGCTTGATTCATGCTAGTTAAAGGCTTCGTTGAGTACAGACTGTTATGTGGTGATGTGTCCCTGTACTCTTAATTGATTGGGAAATCCATATCACCTGAGTCCTTATATCCTAGAGCTCTAGGTTCATAGTGACCTGAACCAAACACTCACACAACCTATGTTAAATATCTAGGTCATCATCTATTAGTTTTCCTTTGTTTGCTCTCCATAAATCATAATTACAAGATTTTACAGTAGTTTTGATTAGTACATGGCTTCTTATAGTTCTTGGAGCTTGCATAGTTTTGACCATTAAAGATGGTTTAACCCATTGAATTTTGTAGAAGGTGCTTTGATCACCAGACGATCATAGGGATGGAATTTCCATGTCATCCACTTTGCCATCTATTGTGACTTCCTGACTGAACTTCGTATGAAACCTTCTACCATATGTTGTATGTTTTAGGTGCTGATTAGCTGTCTAATGCACAATAGCTAGAACATCCAGCATAGATGGCATGTGGCACAATGCACAATGGGGAGAACCTCTTAACAGTTCTGAGTATAGAATTTATGAATAATTCTATTCATTTTACTCCCACAGTTGCACAGAGGGGTTACAGCTTCCTGTCACAGGCAATTATTATATCTCTCCCCCGTTTTCCAGATCCAACATCTTCTTTTCTTATTTACATCCACGGCGGGGGTCATTTATTTCTGTTGTTGTTTGCTTTTTCCAACTCACTAGTCTGTTGTCAGTTTTGATGTTGTTGCCAGTTTTGATGTTGTGCCTTTCCAGATCCAATATCTTCTTTTTCCTTATTGTAATGAAGTTCTTCTGACTTATCACAAAAAGGCCGAGATAAAAAGAAACTTTAAAATTTAATAAGAAAATGCTTTTCTAGAATATAAAAAAAATGAAGGCATGGCATTTTTCAATTGACAACTTTTATTTGTGTTTCTAAAAATCTGTACAGTTGAACTCCTATTTTTCACACACTTGGATTAAAATTTGTTGTGTATCATTATCTTTAGGATTGTGCAATGCATAGAGGGTCCTACAAACTATTACTTCCTCTACATTTTTCTGTCTTGCAACTTCATTATTTCAAGTTAGATAAACATACATTTACTCCATGATTATACATGGGTTCCTATTTTCTGCAAGGCCAGTTGGATTGAAAGGAAGCATTATTTACATGGGTTCGTATTTCCTGTATAACTGTTCATATGTTTTGAACTATGCATGACTATCGATTTTGTGTACAAAATTACTAAATGGGTGACCGATAAGCATTATTTATCACTATGAAGAGCATACCGAAGTAAAGAATGTGGATCCAGACAAGTATGGTTACCTTGATGATGTACACGACGCATTCTGTTGTGTTGAAAGAAATCCCAAGTGGGAGAATAGTCTATTTTAGTGTGAAAGCATTATTACCAAATGGGGCGGAGCTTTCACTTCAGTCAGACAGTGGTGTGGTGAACATGTTCATTGCATATGAAGAAGAAAGACAACCCATACACTGCTATGTGTTTGGAGTAGAAGTCAAGGAACAAGATTCAAGAGAGTACACCATAAATGGTACACTAATGAAATGATGGGAAGACCTACCCCCACTGTTGTGAAGAGCCCAGTTGTACAGAAGAGTCCTATTGAAAGGCATGTGCAGAAGACTCTTGCCAATAGGAACAAGAGTGCTTCACAGAAAACCACTACTACTGGGACTAGCTACCAGTAACATAAAGACAACTAGTCTTATAGAGGTCAACATTAGAAGCAGTGGAAGGGATGATATGAACATAAATACAGATGGCAGAAGTCATGCCACAATAGGTGCATCCACTAGTAAGAGTGGTGGTGGTAGTGCAATGAAAGAGAAGAATGTAAGCAGTAAAAGGCCAGCAAGTGGGGGAAGAAGGGAAGTTCAAGGTGTTCTAAATCTCAGCAACTCAACTGAGGCTGAGTCATTAAAAGAGTCAACAGATGTGGATTAAGATCAGCTAGGTGGTGATGTACAAGATAATTCTGATGACATTGAAGGAGCTGAGAGTGATGGGGAAGAGGATGAAGGATCTGAGGAAGGTGGGCAAGATAATAGTGAAAATATGTCAGCTTATGAGGATTGGAGACTAACAAGATAATGATGATAGTGAAATTTTGAAGATGGAGACAGGGTTAGTGTTTGACAATGTCACTGCATTCAGAAAACATCTTCAAGTGAGCAGATGGATCATAACAAAAGGACCTGTTAGAGAGCAGCTGAAAAAGAGAAGGATGGACCTGCACAAAATAAGACCGTTCAAAAGGTTTCTTATGCTTCTCCTTCTTGTCTTATGAATTTTTAGTTTATATTGCTAATCCTTTTAAAGCATTTTATAGTTACACTTTCATTTTGTATGTGTTTTATGTAGAGGCCAAGATCAGCAAGAAATGAAGATGATGTATCATCTTCTCAGGTTCAAACAAGGCCCCAAATAGCTGGAGAGTCATCAACTCTATTGTGCAAGACAAACTGAGGGAAAAGATGGCAAAGAAGGATGAAAGGCAGAGGGAAAAAAGCAGGAGGAAATGAGGGATTTTGTATATGTTGCTGTTTTTTCAGGACAAGAGTTGGTGAGTTTTATAGCAAACTTCTTTACTTTTTATGCTGCTTTTTTTTTATGGAATTTACTTGAAAAACAATGTGATGGGAATTGGAATTTTAGATGGTGTTAACTATGGAAATGGATTTTGTATATGTTCCTTTTTGTAGCACTCGGATTACAGTTCTTCTTTTTGGAATGGATTTTGGTCCATTGAGGATGATTTAGAGTGCTACTCATGCTGTGATCGTATTCTTCAATGAAATGCAGAATTGTTCCCATAAAATTTTCTGAAGTAGATAGATGCTCACTGCTCTAATTACCTATAAAAATGTTCCCAGGTTGTTTTATTCCAGATTTTATGAAATGGATATGGAGACTAAACTGGACATTATAGGTTGTCTTATTCCACATTATTGTTCTGGTTTCAAGCCATAATTAGCAATCAATGGTAGACCTTGTTTTATTTTTATTTTTTTCCTTGTTACAGAGGTAATGATGGAAACCATTGAATGGAAATCTTGTTACTAGAACGTTGTGAAAAACAATACCTGTTTAAACCAAAGTTCAAACCAGGTTGGATGGAGAGTACCTGTTTATAATTTTGAGAAAATCATTGAGTTCTTGTTTCTAATTTCTAATTCCGAATCTGTTACTTAAGTACAAGGGGTTGAGAGTCCGACTGAGTTGTATGGAAGTGGGGCTCCTAGTCTTGAAGATTCAAGAAAAAAATTCTGGTTTGTACACTCAAATCTGCCACGTGACCAAGACTGAAATTTTTGAGGACGGGGTGAACCGACTTGTCCTTTACTCGCATGTCAAGAATAGAAACCCTAGAATGAGCAAAACCCTAAAATATAGAAAAAAAAATTTGATGGAACAAATCTCTACTAAGGAAAACCCTAAAAGAAAACGATGGAACAATTTAGTTCCCTTACCGGAGGAGTGTTGATGGTTGCCGAAGTGAAGGTTGAAGCTAGCCAGAGAGATAGTTCTTATTGCTCACTAGAGAAGCTAGCTAGAGAGATGAGTTCCTATTGCTTACTGGAGAAGCAAGCTGGAGAGATTAAATTTAACACCGTTAGAAAAAGGGGACACTTCTAATTGTTTGAAACATTTGGAGGAATTTGAACTTCGGGCAAACCACAGGGGAGGTAACTGAATTTTTAGCTAACAAAACATCCTAGGGTAGAATTGTCCATATAAGATTAAATTTAACACAATTAGAAAAAGGGGACTGTTGTAATTGTTTGAAACATTTAGGGGCATTCGTACTTCGGGCAAACCACAAGGG
Source organism: Protea cynaroides (assembly GCA_028583415.1). Taxonomy (NCBI): domain Eukaryota; kingdom Viridiplantae; phylum Streptophyta; class Magnoliopsida; order Proteales; family Proteaceae; genus Protea; species Protea cynaroides. Next base: position 27,921,255 of record CM053269.1, read on the forward strand.
ACGTATGTAAGACCCGCACGTCACCAATCCAGTTTAACCTTATGTTCTCGTGTCGTGACCGCTCTTCCCATCATAATTGACTCAAGTGAACCAATTGTATGAAGAAGCCACAAGATGAGGTAAGCAATTTAGTTGGTATGGTTGACTGTTTAAGTTTGTGTGGAAGCAACCAGTCAAAAACTAAAAATCAGTAAATTTTGGGCCTATGGTGGCAGTTTTGAGGGCTATGGTTGCACCTATGGTCGACCGTAGTGAGACTGTATGACCTATGGTCGCATGTTTTGGTGGTATGGTCGACGGTTTATGCGACCGTATGATCGACCGTACGAACCAAGAACTGACCCCATGTTTAGGAAACTTTCCTAATTTAAGGAGGACTCTTTCCTAATTAAAGTGGGACTCTATATGGAAGTTTTTCCTCTATATAAGGGACGTTCCTTAGCCTCTCTCACTCTTTTAGAACCCATATTGAAACTCTAAACCTAAGAGAGAAAGAGAGAGAGGAAGAGAAGGAGAAGGAGATTTGGAGAAGAAGGCTGAGAGGAAGGTTTTGTAGAGAAGAGTTCTATCTCTCTACAACAAGCTTAAGGTATGGACTTGACTCTACATGATAGATCAGATAGGATAGGTTCCTTCCCATCAAATTGATGTGTTGAATCTAATGTAACAATTTCGGTTATGGAATTTCTAAGCAAACATGAGAGAATAGGTTAAGGATAATTGATAAGGATAAACTGTGATCAAATGCCATAGAATGATTTTAGGATGAATCCAATTGATGATCCACGAGGAGAAACTCATATGAAAAGTAAAAATTAATTTGACTACCTATGGTCGTAGCTATGGTCGACCATAGGATGAGAAAAGAGTCGACCATAGCCATTCGGGAAGAATTCAGGAACCATACGGTCGTAGGTACGGTCGCATGTAATGCAACCATAGGGTATCGACTGTATGTCCTTCGGTGGCATATATTGCGATCATAGGATCGACCATAGCATCGATCGTAGAAAAATAGCAAGCGTATTTTAAGACCAAACAAGGTTTTTGACTACTGTAATTTGGTAAACTTGAATCCTAACTTATATACATTAATTGTTTAGGTTCCTAATAGATTCAAAATGACTTCCAAAGCTTGGAACAGGAACAAGGAGAGGAACAAACATTGATCAAAGGTGAGGGGACAAGACCTAAACTAATTGGATAATAACAAACTGTTTCTTTTATTGAGTCCAATGCCATGATTGATTCTATGCTTGTATGCTTGTAGTGTGCATCTCACATGTGATCCAATATTTCTATTATCACTGCTCATGCATATTTATTTATGTCTATTTATAATATGATGATGATGACGATGCTAGGAATAGGCATGTGATTTTGTATGTGTGGTTAGTGTGCTTGATGCGAGTGGAGCATCTGGGGAGGATGTGGCATGGTGGTCTCTGACCTCGTCACCGGACTATAGCTCTATCTCTACTCAAGTCTTGCCCACTGACATCGTCGTATCGCCATTACCTTAGCAAAACTATTACATCGTAGGGCATCAGGGGAGGTGGTCTTGGACCGTGTAGTCTTTGACTCTGCCGGGGGGCCTTAGCTCTATCTCTATGGACGTATTGAGGGATGCTGAGGTGAGACCTTGGATACATTATATGGAATTAGGATTGGTTAGTTGTGAGCCCAGTTTGTAAGCCTCGCCAATAGGGGCTTACGTGTTGGTATGGGTAGGGCATCAGGGGAAGTGTTGGCGGTGTTTGATCCTGACACTTTAGCTCTATCTCTATTCTATAGTGGGTGCATGTGGGACGACAATAGTGTTTGATCCATTGGGCAGATTCACACACTCGTGTATAGAGGTGTGGGGGCCACCAAACCTTTCTATAGCACATTGCAAACTTAAAACCAGACCAAAGATATTAATTGAATGCATGCATATGTTTCTTGCATTGTTTTATTTTCTTACTGAGCTCAAGTTGGAGAGCTGACCCTCACGTGCGTAATTCTTTTTAGTTTCTGATGTTGGAAGTATTACTGTTAAAGACTAAATGGATACGACAACGTATTGACATGTAGCGGCTATGGATGTGCAAGCTGTGGAGGACGAATATGGCTCGTCAAGCTAGTGTTTCAACTATGTTTACGCTTAGTGGTTAACTTTCGTATTGTGATACTTGTAATCAGTATTAATTATGTTTGGTTACTTGAAGATAACTTGTTAAATATTTAATTATCACTATAGACTCTCAGTTCATTATTAATAAGACTTCTGCTATTTATTTATTTGCTCTGATTATTATTGTGGAATGTGTTTTGGTTTAACATGGTTGGCTTAGCCTATACGAGATCCTGGTTTAAACCGTTGGTTCTCATGACGGTTCATCACACCACTGGTTAGTCCAGAATTAGGGTGTGACAACTTGGTATCAGAGCTCTGAGGCCTTGCCCATCAAACCTGAATACATTCACGATTGTGTCTATGAACTGAATTAGGATAAACTTAAAAGCTTTAATACAAACACACCATAAGCACCTATGCTGCTTGAGACATAACTTAAATAAGACAATAATATACATATTAAAGGTGGAACCATATGTATATATAGACAGAAGAAAAAGAGAATCTAAATGTATCCCGATAAATAAATAATATATGGTACGGTCTACAAGTCGGATAGTTGTCTGAGTATACAAAGGATATAGTACAGTAGCAAAAAGTGAGCATCTATAAAGTAGAAAATTAGAATACCGAGTTGGTACTCACAAGATGTGAAACTCGATGTATGACAGAGGAAGAAGAAAAATGGCTAGTAACGCCTAATTCCTTGTAGAGGTAAAGGAAAAGATCTCGGGCTAAATCCAACAGAGATAGGAGAACAATGGCCATACACCAAAAATAAGAGTAATTATAAAGGATAAAGCTATACTCCTGGGTGACGTGGACACTCAGAGTGAGATCCACCACATGCTGATCCATTGCCTGCTGAGCATTAAGATGAGGTTGCAACTTGAACCCACCACTATCTGGGTCGAGAACGGGTAGTGAAAACTCATCTGAGCAGATGCTAAATAATGATAATCAGATTGGAGCAAATCAAAGGAGGTGAACAACCAGACCACTCCAGCCAATCTACCTGGACTACCAAGTGCCTTGGCTACGATTGTAATAAACTTGGCCTAACAAAATGCAAGAGCAACAACAGATGAGACCGACTATGCAAGTTGCCATGGAAATCACTATCCAAGTTGCCAATGCTGCACCAACACCTCGGGGTCAAACCAAGTACAGTACCGGTTGGTAGTAACACTATACCCCCATCACATGTTAGCGGTAACATAGTGCCTACCATACTGTAGGTCCTAGTAATGCATACCCCATTGTAGAAGCTTGGTGCACAACAAACAGTGTATCAAGGTGGTTACCCTTATCAGCCACCAATGTATGGGATAGCTGCATCATGGCAGAATGATCCAACAAGGGTTGAGGAATATTTTCTAAGATGAAGCCTCAAACGTTTTTAGCAAAGGATCAAATCTATTGTGGCCATATATCTAGACAGGTGTATATAGGATGCGGTGCATCATTGGCTTATCCTTATGATTATAGAGGATGCATATACCTGATTTTAAATTCTCGTGCCTTGATAGGATACCTTATTGATTCAACCTGTCAATTGGAGTTATAGATATTATTTCTTTAGTATTAGTTCTGATTATACCAATCTAAGCTACTCTCATGATCGATAACATAAATAGAGATATCAACTGAATGAACAGTTAAAGGTTTAATCATTTTGAATGTACATCTTATTTATTGATGTACCAAAACTTCTCTAGATTTACTCTTATAGTGCCTTGACCAGTGGCATTATATATCCGATAAAATCTATAACCATGAGGTTAAGAGTTGTAGAACCTCTACTTCCATGTATTTGGACCACTTTGCAACTAACGGTCCTTGGTTGTTGGTTCAATTACCGTAGATTTACTCCTCATCCTTTAAACAGAAGTTCATTAGATAGAACAAGTGTTCGTCATCATACTAAATTCGAAAGAAGGAAGTGAATCGCTTTTGGATAAACATTTTGATTCTTACATTTTCTAACCTTCTTTGATAAAGATACTTAGTTAATAAGGGAATTATTGAAGGTAAAACGATTAAATTCAGATTAGATTTTATAGCCAAGAAATCTCAGATGAAGTAATAGAGAATCTATTTTGAGATTGCTGGATGGATGGATAGGAGTCATGGTCTGTAAAATAGTGCATGAGCAAGAAGTAAAAACTTCCAAGAGCAACTAGTAAATAGTAGATAGCGCTCGAATAAAATTAAAGATGGCTATATCGGTATGAAGTTTGACAAGGAAGAAGATTTCTAAAGGCATATTTAAGAGTGGATGCAAGTATGAAATAAAAAATGGTGGCATTGATAGTATTCGGATTAGTATAAGTAATACTGAGTTATGCCCAATGTTAAATGAAATGATTAAGTAAAGACCACGAATTTGGCAGAATTAATGAGATTATAAGCATATACCCTAATACTTATAGGTAAACTTGGGATATGAAGTGAGTAACAATCACAAGATACTTTTTGAGGTATATAATAGAGAAATCAGGGTAGAATAGCAATGATAAAAGATGTGTAAGCTAATGAGGTTTTTGGGATATGAAATTATTGGTGTTAGTCTTTGAAAAATCATAAGAGATGAAAGAACTAGACAAGCTCTTAAGAACTTTAAACCAGATTTTACTAGTTCAAGCCCTTTTGGACTAAATGTTGCATAGGTGTGTTATGAACAATATTCGAATCGTATGGATGGACATAATTGAGATGCAACCTAGTTCTACTTGAGATGGCAGACTTTGACGTCATCTTGGGGATAGACTGGTTGTCTCAACACTCTACAAAGCTGTTCTGTGCATAGAAGAGGTTGTCATTTAAGAACAAAGATGACACATAATTGCCTAGGAAGTAGAAGCTTATCCTCTCTGCACTAAAGGCGAAGAGATGCATTGAAAAGAAAAGAGTTAGATATATGGTATTTGTGGTGGACGTTACTAAAGAAGCACCACAGATGGAAGATATTGATGTGATGCTTAAATTCCTTGATGTGTTTATAGGAGACTTACCTGGGTTGCCATCTGGTCATGCGACCGAGTTCGTCATTGACTTGTTACCAAGGATGATACCTGTGTCAAAGACACCTATAAAATAGCTTCTACAGAGTTGAAGGAATGTAAGACTCAACTATGGAAGTTATTAGACAAAGGTCCTAATCAGCTGCGTATTTCACCACAGAGAGTGCTAGTGCTATTCGTAAAGAAGAAGGATGGTAGTGTCCAGCTATGTATAAACTACTAGAAATTGAACAAGCTCACCATAAAGAATTGATGTCCATTGTTACGGATTGAGGACTTGTTCGATTAGTTATAAAGTGCAAAGGTGTTCCCTAAGATTGGCCTTGGATGGAGCATCATCAATTGAAGATTAAACATAATGACAATCTGAAGACGACTTCTACAACCAGGTATGGACATTATGAGTTCCTGGGTATATCCTTGGGATTAACCAATGCACCAGCATATTTTATGGAGCTTATGAACCGGTTGTTTCATGATATGTTGGACATGTCAGTCATAGTGTAAGACCATATCAAACTAATCCAGTCTTACCACCTTGAACCAGGTCTACCCATCATGGTTGAGCCAAATGGACCAAGTGCGTGAAGGAGATCACGATCCCAGGTATTAAACTGACCCAAAAACACTTAAATAAGGGGAGGGTCGCATACCCAGCAAGGGAGGGTCGGACCCCCCCAGTATAGAAGTCAGACCCCCAGTTTTATATGGGGGGTCAGACATTTTAAGGACCAGGGGTCGACGGGATCTCCGACCCCCCTATCGACCCTCGGTACTCGGTAAAAACAAAAATTAGGAAACTTTTCTAATTTCAATGGGATTCCTTCCTAATCTCAATGGGACTTATTTTAGGAGTTTCTACTCAATAAATAGGACGTCCCTAAGCCTCTTTAACTCCTTTTAGAACCCTAATTGAATTGAGAGAAAGAGAAGAGAAGGAAGAGAAGAAGAGAAGGAAAGAAGAGAAGAGAAGAAGAGAAGGAAAGAAGAGAAGAAAGCAAAAGGAGAAGAGTTGCAGAGAAGGAGTAATCTTCTCAGGTATGGATACTATTTCCATGAGTTTCTAAAGACCTTAGAGTAGATAATGAAGAGGGTATGATCTCGGAGAAACCCAAACCATCAACCCATGGTTAGATTTTTATGGAAAACCATGGGGGAAATCATGAAAGCCATATAGGTGAATGAATCATGGTTCTAGGCCATAGAACATGTGTGGAATGGACTGTAGGAGCAAGTCATAGGACCCCAAACACGAAGAATGGGCTGAAGGAAGAAAAATCGACAAAACCCACAGGGGGTTGCATGGGGGGTCGATGGCCAATCGACCCTATCGACCCCCAGTGTTTGGGAAGCCCAGAATAGGGGTGGTCGCACCCAGGGTCGATCATAACTCAGACCCTAGCTCCGACCCCCAGTTAACAGCATGGTTTTTAAATTCATAATTAGTTCTAATTAAATTTTATCGACTTTGTTAGGTCTTCTAGCAATATAATAACAATATAAAAGTGATTTTAAAGCTTGAAAGAGGATCTACTAGCAAGCTAAGGTGAGGAAACAAGACTCTTAACTAATTGATTAATAATAAATTGTTTTATTTCTTGAGTCCAATGCTATGCTTAATTCTATGCGAACATGCTTGTAATGTGCATTCAACATGTCATCCGATATTTCTATTTATTGTTCATGCATATTTACTTTATTGTTTATAACATGATAATGATGATGATGATAGGAATAGGCATGTGAATGTATGTGTGTGGTTGGTGTACTTGATGCGAGCGAGTATCAGGGGAGGTGTCATAGGCTGGGCCTCAGCACTTTAGCTCTATCTCTAACTCAAGTCTTGTGCATTAGCATCGTCGTATCGCCATTACTTTAGCAGAACTATTACGTCGTAGAGTATCAGGGGAGGTGGTCTCGGTCCTTGTAGTCTCTGACTCTATCGGGAGGCCTTAGCTCTATCTCTATGGACGTTCTGAGGGATGCTGGGGTGAGGCCTTGGATACACTGTTTGGCATTAGGATTGGTTAGTTGCGAGCCTAGTTTACAAGCCCTCGCCGACAGGGCTTACGTGTTGGTATGGCACTGTACAGCAATAAACGTTAACCTTTGTTGTACAATGTTCATGAATTGGGTGCTTGTGAGTCGACGATAAACGTTACCTTCGGGTGACGTCACACACTTGTGTATAGAGGAGGGGTCAATAAACGTTAACCTTTGACCACCCAAACCTTTCTATTGCATATTGCAAATTTTAAACCAGACCAAAGATATGAATTGATTGCATGCATATGTATTGTTGCATTGTTTTGTTTGCTCACTGAGCCATGATGTGTGCTCACCCCCTCGACGTCGAATATTTTTAGTTGATGATGTAGGTATTACCGTCGAAGATTATGTCAATGCTCCAGTGTACGGGCACATGGCGGCGATGGAAGTTGAAGATGAAGTGGATACGCATGACTCCTCTTGTGAGTGCAACTCATGTGTATTCGATTAGATGTTATTTTCATTATTTGGATTTAGTAAAGACATGTATTTGATATTTATTTATGTCTTAGTTGACACAAAATAATTTGCTATTTATATATTAATATCACAGTAAATTCTCAGTTCATTTTACTATAAGACTTTCGCTATTGTGTATTTATTCTGATTATGAATGTGGATGTATGAGGTTTAGATAAAACGGATATCGTCTGTCCGAGATCCTGGTTGAACCGTTGGTTTGCTAGCGGTTCATCACACCATTTTGAAGAGTGCGGAATTGAGGTGTGACAACTTGGTATCAGAGCATCTTAGGCCGTGTCCACTAACCTAGCATACTTTCACGTCGAATTGTGAACTGAGATAGGATAAAAGTAAAAACTGTAATATTAACACACTCTAAGCACAAGTGATGTTTGAGACCAAATTTGAAAAGAGAATAATGCATCTATTAAAGGGGGAATAATATTAAATACAATGAGAGAGAAACAAACGTATATAAATAGCTAAAGCAGAGTACAGTCCACAACCCGGACAGTTACTCTGTAGTACAATGAAAGGAAATAAATACAATCATGAAGCTGGAGGTGAAGGAGGAGGCGGTGCCTCACGATCTCTGTCATAATCCTCAGCGTAGACTCTAGTCAACCAGGCTATCTGAGTTTGGGTCATCTGAAGACTAGCTGTAAGATCAGCAACCCGCTGATCAGTCCCGTGCTGAGCACCCAAAAGCTCCTCCATCCGCATATCTGACCGGCGCTGAGCATCTATGAGCTCTCCCATCCTCATGTCTGATATGTGTTGGGCGTCTAGTAGCTCATCCACTCTCACACGCTGAGCGTCTAATAACTCCCTCATCCTTAGATCAGATCTGCGCTGAGCCTCTCTGATCTCATGCAATATCCCCATCATATCAGAAGGTGGGTGTGAAGGACCAGTCGCATGTGAAGGACCAGCCGCGTAAGAAGTACTAGCTCCAGCAGCATGTGTAGGTGAAGGAGGTGGTATGGAGTCCACATCCATGTACAGATGGTCATCATCATCAGCAGACTTCCTATGAACTCCAGCAGCTGCTGCTGCTGCCTCAGCGTCAGCTATCTCTACGCGAGTGCGAGGGCACACCATCACGTTCCTCTCCTCATCACTGACCTGAGCATCCCGCATGCCCATCTTGCAAATGGCCTCCCAATCTAGAGGCGATGAGAATGACTTCTCCTTAATCTTCTCATCCACTAAGTCAACCCCCAGGTGGGTAAGCAAGGTAGTGATCATGCGTCCGTAAAGAAGGTTTCCGGTGTGACTGGACAACGTGGCACTGATCATAGTACGTATAATGATGTATGGAAGGAAGACGGGCTGCCTAGTGCATATACAGTATAGGAGATATTGGGTCAGCTGGGAGACCCTCTCGTAATGACCACTCTGCGGTATCAGGTTATGCTGAATGATCTTGCAAGATTCCCATGGATCGAACGCGGATAGCATGCTCTCATCCGCCTGATCGGTCGGATGAGCTGACTATCGATCTCGGCCCTCATCCCAAGAGAGAAGAACTGGGGCTCTCCGAGGGGCACGAAAAACCATGGGGCCAGCATAGGAAATGCCCAGTAGGTCAGCCAGCTGCCGATAATCGAATGAGATGTCAACCCCCTTGACATAACTCGTGATGCGCAGCACATCACCCCTCTCAACATCATTGTAATCCCCCATAACCTGGAGGTTACAATAGAACTGGCGTACCAAATCCGGAGGGGTACATGTGTCATAAGTGATGACAGGGAGCCATCCCATATCACCAAATGCTCTCTCCACATTGAACAGGGCTAACTCAGCCAAGTTCAACTTACGACCTCCCTCTACTTTCTTGCGAGTGTAGTGGGCATACTGTGCCTCAGCTTTGTTGGAATGGAAATGAAGAGGATCGTGAACTCTGGGTACTTTGGTACGAGCCATGGTATCTACAAGTAAGAATGAAAAACAGATAATATGTTAGTAGGGTAGAAAAATCCAAAATTTAGACATTATAATGACGTAAGTTGGCCAAAAGCCTCACTTTTCACCCATACACGTGGGCAGGAGGACTTACGTAGGTTCTAACATATCCTGCAACACTCACACAGTAGGAAATCCTAGCTAATGGAATCCAATTTGAAGAAATTGCGAGAAATCAAAAATTTTGACAAATTAGGGCAAAAAGAGTGAAATTGGAGTTTCTCGATAACCAACCGATGAAACCCAAATATTTTTGAGGGCTTTCGTTCCTCGAGTCACCAATAACAAAAGCCCCCAATAAAAATCAAATTTTTACGACTGAAAAAAGTTTAATTTGAAGAAAACGAGATATACGGGTAAAAACCTAGAAAAGAGAACCTAAAAACAGGTAAAGGTACGATACATACATGTAGGGAAGGTGTAGACGTCGAAACAAGGAACCCAAATGACCAATGTAGCAGAGTTGGCACTGTAGCAACCCAGGGAAAAGAGACGAGTCGAAACGGAGGAGGAAGAATGGAAAATGAACTCAGAATCGGACCTTAAAATCTAATTTTTGGTCCGGGGGTCGGAGAATTCGAACAGGACCATCGACCCCCATATCGACCCACGACTCTCGGTAATCTGCCAGAGAACCAGGGGTCGCACCTGGGGGTCGGACACCCATCGACCCCCATATCGACCCCTGACTCTCGGGAAAAATAAGTGATTTCCTAGGGTCGGACACTGAGGGTCGAACATACCATCGACCCCCACCATCGACCCTGCATAGAAAAGACTGTATTTTTCACAGAATGATCTGAAAATTTTGAAAATAACAACGGTTAACGTGTCTACATGAAGTATAAATGATTGCCTCACGTATTTTAATGATTTTCAGGCTTCACCATTATCAGAAGGAAAACATGGCTGGGCGTAGAGTAACCAGGCAGAGCCAAAACGCAGTTCCACCACCACCACCCGTGGAGGAAGCCAGTCAAGAAAATATATATGCACAGGGTAATCCGCAAGTTGCACCACCAGTAAACCAGGGTCAGGAAAATCCTACAAACTTGGCACCTCCACCACCAGAGCTGACAACCGTGGTTATGAACCTAGCGCAACAGCTGCAGCAAATGCAACGAGCACAGGCTCAAATGCAAGCAGCAATGGGAATGATGCTTTAGATAGCACATGTTACACCAATGCAGACTGGACAAACAAGTGCAGCACCGGTGGGTAACCACCCAGCACTTCAAACACCCCAACCACCAGCTGCACAGATTCCAGTACCAGGTCCGGAAGCAGTTCAGGTTAATTACCAGTATCCACAACCTATGTTTGGGGCATACCCTCAAAATAAAATGGACCACTCCCGATTGGTGGAGCGATTCTTAAAGATGAAGCCCAAGGAGTTTAATGGAACACCGTCTGATCCGCTCTGGCCGGCACACTGGATCGACGAAATGGAGAGAAATTTTCTGATGATGACTATTACAGAAGAAGAGAAGGTATTATGTGCCACCTTCATGCTAAAAGGTGATGCACATCATTGGTGGAAATCTACTAGGGCCTACCTATTAACCAAGCACGCCCTATTGACCTGGGCTATATATAAAGAAGCTTTCTTTGAGAAGTACTTTCCCCGAAGCTTCAAAGATTCTATGGAGAAGGAGTTCCAGAATTTATATCAGGGACAGATGTCCGTGGATGCATATCAACAGCGTTATGAGGAACTGTTTTTCTTTGCACCACTCAGCATGCAAGAAGAAGACACTAAGACCCGTAGGTTTGTTACGGGACTTAGAGGAAGCATCAGAGAGCATGTTCTAGGTTTGGAAAGAAAATATATAATGAAGCTGTGCAAATTGCTCGAGTTATAGAATCGAGCCAGAAGGAGAGCTATTTTACGCAGAACAGAGGTATGAAAAGGCCAGCTAAAAATGCTTATAACGGAGGGAATAATAAAACATTCAAAACCTTCCGTGCTCAAGGTTTTACTACTGCACCCAAGACTACCCCAGTAGCCCAACATCAGCCAAAGCCAAATACTGAAGGCCTAAAATATTTTAATTGCAACCAAGCAGGGCATATGGCAACGGAGTGTCCCAAGCCCAGAAAGTAGCTACATTAAGGACGAGTTTATGCTGTTACATCCAAGGATGCTGCCGCATCACCCGATGTGGTCACAGGTATAACTGAAACTTTTTAAGTTGTATTACATTGTGTGAGCATGTAGACTAAGTTAAAAATAAATCACAGGTATTGTACCTATAAATGGCATACCCGCCAGAGTACTCTTCGACTCAGGAGCTACTCATTCTTTTATATCTGTGTCATTTGGAAAGAAGCTGAATTTACCCATCAAAACATTAGACTACAAACTACTTGTACGGTCACCGATGGGGTTAGAAGTGGAATTAGAAAAAGGTTATGGGCCATGTCCAGTTCTCATTGGCGAGAATACCTTAGATGCAATCTTGATCCAACTTGGGATGGCAGACTTTGACGTCATCTTGGGAATGGACTGGTTAGCTCGGCATTCTGTGAACCTATTATGCGCCGAAAAGAAGCTAACATTTAAAGACAAAGAAGGAGCAGAATTCAGTTTTGCAGGAACCAAACTTCCTCGTAAACGCAAGCTCATACTCTCAGCACTAAAGGCTAAGAAGTGCCTTGAGAAAGGAGCAGTCGGATATCTAGTATCAGTGGTTGACCTCACCAAAGAAGCACCATGGATGGAAGATATTGATGTCGTACGGGACTACCCCGACGTATTTCCTGAGGAACTACCAGGATTACCACCCGACCGAGCCACAGAGTTTGTGATAGATCTTATACCTGGAGCCGCACCAGTGTCAAAAGCACCTTATCGAATGGCTCCTACTGAACTAAAGGAATTGAAAGTACAACTACAAGAACTACTGGACAAGGATTATATTTGACCCAGTATATCACCATGGGGAGCGCCAATATTATTCGTAAAGAAGAAGGACAGTAGCGTGCGATTATGTATCGACTATCGGGAGCTGAACAAACTGACAATCAAGAATCGATATCCACTACCTCGGATCAATGACTTGTTCGATCAATTGCAAGGAGAAAAAGTATTTTCTAAGATCGATCTTCGGTCAGACTACCATCAGTTGAAGATTAAAGAAGGTGATATTCCTAAGACAGCTTTCAGGACCAGATATGGACATTATGAATTCTTGGTCATGTCTTTTGGATTAACAAACGCACCAGCAACTTTCATGGAACTTATGAACCGGGTTTTCCATGATATGTTGGATACGTCGCTTATTGTATTTATTGATGATATATTGGTATATTCCAAGGACAAGGAAACCCATATTAAGAATCTAAACGCCACTCTACAACGTTTAAGGAAAGAAAAGCTATATGCCAAATTTATCAAATTTGAGTTTTGGCTAAGTGAAGTCGCCTTCTTAGGCCATGTAGTATCCGCTGAAGGAATCAAAGTGGATCCCAGCAAGATCGAGGCTATTGTAAAGAGGGAAGCACCAAAGAGCGTTGTTGAAATTAGAAGTTTTCTGGGTCTCGCTGGTTATTATCGGCGATTTATGGAAGACTATTCTCGGATTGCCGTACCTCTCACTAGTCTGACTAAGAAAGGTAAAAGTTTGTGTGGATGGATAAATGCGAGAAGAGCTTTCAAACCTTAAAGACCAGATTGATATCCGCTCTGATTTTGACTATTCCTGTTCCCGGACAACCATTTACCCTATACACTGATGCGTCAGGACTGGGATTAGGATGTGTGCTTATGCAAGGAGAACAAGTAATTGCTTATGCCTCAAGATAGTTAAAGACACATGAGAAAAATTATCCCACTCATGATTTGGAGTTAGCGGCAGTAGTACATGCTGTCAAGATATGGAGACTTTACCTATACGGAGAGAAGTTCCAGATTAAATCGGATCATCAAAGTTTTACTTATTTATTTAATCAAAAGGAGTTGAATATGAGACAAAGAAGATGACTGGAACTATTGAAAGACTATGATTGTGATATCCAGTATCATCCGGGAAAAGCTAATGTAGTAGCGAATGCGTTGAGCAGAAAGGTAATGATAAAATCTCAAGGAGAGGTTAGCACAACTGCAACAATGTGTACTATTGGAACGGTATTTAATCACGACAATGAGCAGTATGTGATAGATACAACGGATGGATCAGCCAACCAAGGGTTCATTCATCGATTTTCCAATATGTTCGCTGCATTGAAGATTATATCGGATATAATTGATGAAGTGAAGACAGCTATCAAATCAGACCCTTACCTGAGAACGGTACAAGAAGACATCAAAAAAGGTAGAACTAACCCTGAGTTCACCTTGGACGAAGAGAAAGTATTGAAGTACAAAGGAAGAATATGTGTACCCGAAACAGAAAGTGTGGACATTAGACACCGACTGATGAAAGAAGCTCATACTGCTCATACCACCATCTATTCGATACACCCGGGAAGTACAAAAATGTATCATGATCTAAAGAAATTATATTGGTGGAGAGGAATGAAAGCAGACGTAGCTAAGTTCGTGTCTCAATGCCTAAATTGTCAGAAAGTAAAGGCTGAATGACAAAGACCCGCAGGACTGTTACAGTCGTTACCAGAACCAGCATGGAAATGGGACTGCATCATTATGGACTTCGTCACAGGGTTAACATTGACTCCTCGAGTAGTTGACGCAGTTTGGGTGATTGTAGACCGCCTGACCAAAATAGCTCGCTTTATATCGATACGACCTCAGTATACACTAGAAAGGTTAGCAAAGCTGTATGTGGATAATATTGTTCGATTACACGGTGTACCAGAGAGCATTGTGTCCGATAGTGATCCACGATTTACTTACATGTTTTGGGAAGGATTGCAAAAGGCTATGGGTACAATATTAAAGTTTAGTACTGCATTCCATCTACAGACTGATGGACAGTCAGAGCGTACAATTCAGATTCTAGAAGATATGGTACGAGCATGTGTAATTGATTTTAAAGGATCATGGGATGAAAAGTTACCACTGATCGAGTTCTCTTATAACAACAGCTATCAGGCTACCATATAGATGTCACCCTATGAAGCACTGTATGGCAGAAAGTATCGAACTCCGTTGTTTTGGAATGAAGTTGGGGAACGTATATTGTTGGACCAGAATTTGTTGAGGAGACTTGTCGAGTGGTCGACATTATCAAGGAAAGAGTGAGAACAGCCCAGAATTGTCAGAAGCAATATGCAGATACTCGATGCAGAGATCTTGAGTTCGTCATAGGTGATAAAGTATTCTTGAAGGTATCACCTATGCGAGGTCTGAAACGGTTCAGAAAAAAAGGAAAACTAAGTCCAAGATATGTCGGACCATATGAGATTTTAGCTAAGCGTGGAAAAGTGGCTTACCAGTTAGCACTACTACCATCTATGTCAAGTGTGCATGACGTATTTCATATTTCCTTATTGAAGAAGTATATCAAGGATCCAACGCATGTTCTGACAGTAGATCTACCTGATTTGACTGATGATTTGACCTTTGAAGTAACACCAACTGAAATCACTAGCCGAAAGGTTCAACGACTACACAATCGAGATATCTATTATGTTAAGGTCACTTGGAGAAATAGAGACATGGAAGAAATTACATGGGAAGAAGAGAATGCTATGTGAAAGCAATACCCTCATTTATTTGACTCTGAAGGTATAAACAATTTCGGGGATGAAATTTTTTATAAGTAGGGGGGAGTTGTAAGACCCTTATCAAACTAACCCGGTCTTACCACCTTGAACCAGGTCTACCCATCATGGTTGAGCCAAATGGACCAAGTGCGTGAAGGAGATCACGATCCCAGGTATCAAACTGACCCAAAAACACTTAAATAAGGGGAGGGTCGCATACCCAGCAAGGGAGGGTCGGACCCCCCGATAGAAGTCGGACCCCCAGTTTTATATGGGGGGTCAGACATTTTAAGGACCAGGGGTCGACGGGATCTCCGACCCCCCCTATCGACCCCTGGTACTCGGTAAAAATAGAAATTAGAAAACTTTTCTAATTTCAATGGGATTCCTTTCTAATCTCAATGGGACTTATTTTAGGAGTTTCTACTATAAATAGGACGTCCCTATGCTTCTTTCACTCCTTTTAGAACCCTAATTGAATTAAGAGAAAGAGAAGAGAAGGAAGAGAAGAAGAAGAGAAGGAAAGAAGAGAAGAAAGCAAAAGGAGAAGAGTTGCAGAGAAGGAGTAATCTTCTCAGGTATGGATACTATTTCCATGAGTTTCTAAAGACCTTAGAGTAGATAATGAAGAGGGTATGATCTCGGAGAAACCCAAACCATCAACCCATGGTTAGGTTTTCATGGAAAACCATGGGAGAAATCATGAAATCCATATAGGTGAATGAATCATGGTTCTAGGCCATAGAACATGTGTGGAATGGACTGTAGGAGCAAGCCATAGGACCCCAAACACGAAGAATGGGCTGAAGGAAGAAAAATCGACAAAACCCACAGGGGGTCGCATGGGGGGTCGATGGCCAATCGACCCTACCAGACCCTGAGCATCGACCCCCAGTGTTCGGGAAGCCCAGAATAGGGGTGGTCGCACCCAGGGTCGATCATAACTCAGACCCTAGCTCCGACCCCTAGTTAACAGTTTTTAGATTTAGAACTAGTTCTAATTAAATTTTATCGACTTTGTTAGGTCTTTTAGCAATATAATAACAATATAAAAGTGATTTTAAAGCTTGAAAGAGGATCTACTAGCAAGCTAAGGTGAGAAAACAAGACTCTTAACTAATTGATTAATAATAAACTATTTTATTTTTTGAGCCCATTGCTATGCTTGATTCTATGTGAACATGCTTGTAATGTGCATTCAACATGTCATTCGATATTTCTATTTATTGTTCATGCATATTTACTTTATTGTTTATAACATGATAATGATGATGATGATAGGAATAGGCATGTGAATGTATGTGTGTGGTTGGTGTACTTGATGCGAACGAGTATCAGGGGGGTGTCATAGGCTAGGCCTCAGCACTCTAGCTCTATCTCTAACTCAAGTCTTGTGCATTAGCATCGTCGTATCGCCATTACTCTAGCTGGTTATTATCGACAGTTCGTGGAGGACTACTCTAGAATCACAATACCTCTTACCAAGCTAACTAGGAAGGGAGAGGGGTTTATTTGGACTGAAAAGTGTGAAGAATGTTTTCAGACTCAAAAAACAAGGTTGATATCAACTCATATCTTGATCGTTTCCCTATACACCGATGTTTCTGGATTGGTTCTAGGATGCATGTTGATACAAGGAGAACAAGTGATTGTCTATGCTTTAAGAAACTGAAAGAGCATGAAAATAATTACCCGACTCATGACTTGGAGTTAGCGGTGGTGATTCATGCAATCAAGACTTGGAGCCATTATCTATACGAAGAAGGATTTCAGATTAAATCTGATTACGAGTGTTTTACTTAGCTCTTCACCCAAAAAGAGTTGAACATGAGGCTAGGTAGATGGTTGGAACTCTTAACGGACTAAGACTACGTTATTCAATGTCACCCGTGCAAGGCTAATATGGTAGCTGAGGTTTTGAGCAACAAATAATAATGAAGCCAAAAGGAGGACCTAATACAATAGCTGACTTGTGTTCTACAACAACAGATTCAGATTTGGAAGAAGAGTAACATATAATAGAAACTCGTGATGATCCAATTGAGCGAGAACTTATGGATGAACTTATGGAGAAATAGTTCCTTGGCTATGCTTGTGGCATTAAAGATCATCTCTGAATTGATGGAAGAAGTAAAAGTAGTAATTTTGTTAGATCCGTATATAAAAACTGTGTAAGAAGATTTAAAGAAAAAAAAAACCTAACCTTGACTTACTTCGGATACGAAAAAGGTCCTGAGATACAGAGGATGATTACGCATACTTGAAAGTGAAAAATGCTGATCATAGATACAAGATAATACTAAAAGTCCATTCTATTCCGTATTGGGTGCATCCTAGAAGTAAAAAATATATCAAAACATGAAGAGATTATTTTGGTGGAAGGGAATGAAAGTAGTTGTGGCTAGATGCATGTTTCAGTGACTAAATTATCAGCAAGTAAAGGCTGAAAGACAAAGACCAACATGGCTTACTACAACCACTATCAGAGCTAGTCTGGAAGTAAAACTGCATTATAATGAACTAGGTCACCGATATGCCACTGACTCCCAGATCGGTTGACGCAGTTTGGGTGATTTTTTATCGCCTTATGAAGATAGCTCATTCCATTGCTATACGATGTCGGTGTTCTTTGGAGCGGCTAACTAAGCTATATGCGGATAATATGAATGGTATGTCTGAGAGCATAGTGTCGGTTAGAGGCTCATGCTTTATCTTGAAGTTTTGGGAGGATCTACAAAAACAATGGGAACAAAGTTGAAGTTTAGTACTGCATTTTACCTTAAATCGACAGACAGTCGGAGCGGACTATACAGATCCTAAGAGATATGCCTCGAGCTTGTGAAATTGATTTCAAGGAGCTTGAGTTGAGAAATTATCGTGGATTGAATTTGCTACCAAGCTACCATGTAGATGTCACCTATGAAACATGGTACGGTAGAAATGTCGAATTCCTTCGTTTTGAAACGAAGTCGGAGAATAAGGAATTGTAAGACCTGAGTCTGTTGAAGAACCCTATCGAGTGGCAGACAAGATCAAAGAAAAGGGCCAAGATAGCTCAAGTTTGTCAGAAGAGACAACAAGACCTTGAGTTCGCCATAAGTGACAAAGTTTTCTTGAAGATATCACTTATGTATGAGGGAAAGTTGTATCCTATATATGTTTTGGACCTCATAAAAATTTTGGGGAGACGTAGAAAAGTTGCATATCAACTAGCGTTATCGCTATCCATGTCTAGTGTGCATGACGTATTTCGCATGTCTCTATTGAAGAAGTACGTTGGAGATCCATATCAATGGTATTGACCACGGATCCACTGCATTAGATAGAAGATTTAACTATTGAAGTGGTACCAGCCTAGTTCAGTGGTTAGTAGGTACAACATCCCCAAAGCTGGGATAATTATTATATGAATGTAACCTGACGAAGACAAGACGTAGAGAAGATTACATGGGAAGAGGAAGATGCAATGCGAAAGTAGTAATCCCACCTATTTAACTCCAAAGTATATTCAAATTTCGAGGACGAAATTTCTTTTAAGGGTGGGGGAGTTGTAAGATCCGTGCATGTAAATTGCGAGGACAAAATTTCTATTAAGGGTGGTGGAGTTGTAAGACCCGCACGCCATGAATCCAGTTTAACCTTACATTGTCGTGTCGTGACCGATCTTCCCATCATAATTGTCTCAAGTGAACCAATTGTATGAAGAAACCACAAGATGAGGTAAGCAATAAGTCCAATTTAGTTGGTATGATTGACTGTTTAAGTTTGTGTGGAAGCAACCAGTCAAAAACTAAAAACCAGTAAATTTTGGGCCTATGGTGGCAGTTTTGAAGGCTATGGTCACACCTATGGTCGACTGTAGTAAGACCGTATGACCTATGGTTGCAACTTTTGGTGGTATGGTCAACGGATGATCCACCGTATGAACCCAGAACCGACTCCGTGAGTTTCCTAATTTGAGGAGGACTCTTTCTTAATTAAAATGGGACTATAAGGAGGTTTTTCCTCTATATAAGGGAACGTTCCTTAGCCTCTCTCACTCTTTTAGAACCCATATTGAAACTCTAAACTTAAGAGAGAAAGAGAGAGAGAGAGGAAGAGAAGGAGAAGGAGATTTTGAGAAGAAGGGTGAGAGGAAGGTCTTGCAGAGAAGAGTTCTATCTCTCTACAACATGCTTAAGGTATGGACTTGACTCTGTAGGATAGATTAGATAGGATAGGTTCCTTTCCATCAAATTGATGTGTTGAATCTAATGCAACGATTTCGGTTATGGAATTTCGAAGCAAAATCATGAGAGAATAGGTTAGGGATAATTGATAAGGACAAACTGTGATCAAAGGCTATAGAATGATTTTAGGATGAATCCCATTATTGATCCATGAGGAGAAACTCATATGAGAAGTAAAAATTAACTTGATTACGTACGGTTGTAGCTATGGTCGACCATAGGATGAGGAAATAGTCGACGACAGCCATTTGGAAAGAATTCAAGAAACATACGATCGCAGGTACGGTCACATGTAATGCGACCATAGGGTATCGACCGTATGTCCTACGGTGGCATATATTGTGACGATAGGATCGACCATAGCATCGACCGTAAGAAATAACAAGCATATTTTAAGACCAAACAAGATTTTTGACTACTGTAACACGATAAAGTTGAACCCTAACTCATATACATTAATTGTTTTGATTCCTAATAGATTCAAAGTAACTTCCAAGGCTTGGGAGAGGATCAATAAGAGGAACAAACATCGATCAAAGGTGAGGGGACAAGACCTAAATTAATTGGATAATAACAAACTGTTTCTTTCATTGAGTCCAATGCCATGATTGATTCTATGCTTTTATGCTTGTAGTGTGCATCTCACATGTCATCCAATATTTCTGTTATTACTGCTCATGGATATTTATTTATGTATATTTATAATATGATGATGATGATGATGCTAAGAATAGGCATGTGATTATGTGTGTGTAGTTAGTGTGCTTGATGCGAGTGGAGCATCACGGGGAGGAGGTGGCATGGTGGTCTCTAACGTCGTCACCAGAATCTAGCGCTATCTCTACTTAAGTCTTGCCCACTGACATCATCGTATCGCCATTACCTTAGCAGAACTATTACATCGTAGGGCATCAGGGGAGGTGGTCTCAGACCGTGTAGTCTTTGACTCTGTCGGGAGGCCTTAGCACTATCTGTGTGGACGTATTGAGGGATGCTGGGGTGAGGCCTTGGATACACTGTATGGCATTAGGATTGGTTAGTTGCGAGCCCAGTTTGCAAGCCCTTGCCAATAGGGGCTTACATATTGGTATGGGTAGGGCATTAGGGGAAGTATTGGCGGTGTTTGATCCGTACACTTTAGCACTATCTCTATTCCATGGTGGGTGCATGTGGGACAGCAGTGGTGTTTGTTCCATTGGGTGGATTCACACACCCATGTATAGAGGTGCGGGGGCCACCAAACCTTTCTATATCACATTGCAAACTTAAAAATCAGATCAAAGATCTGAATTGAATGCATGCATATGTTTGTTGCATTATTTTGTTTTCTCACTGAGTTCAAGTTGGTAAACTGACCCTCGCACGTGCAATTCTTTTTAGTTTCTGATGTTGCAGGTGTTACTGTTGAAGACTAAATGGATACGCCAACGTATGGACATGTAGCGGCTATGGATGTGCAAGCTGTGGAGGACGAATATGGCTCGTCAAGCTAGTGTTTGAACTATGTTTATGCTTAGTGGTTAACTTTCGTATTGTGATACTTGTAATTAGTATTAATTATGTTTTGGTTACTTGAAGATAACTTGTTAAATTTTTAACTATCATGGTAGACTCTCAGTTCATTATTTATAAGATTTTTTGCTATTTATTTATTTACGCTGAATATTATTGTGGAATGTGTTTTGATTTAACATGGTTGGCATAACCTATACGAGATCCTGGTTTGAACCGTTGGTTCTCATGATGGTTGATCACACCACTGGTTAGTCTAGAATTAGGGTGTGACATGGTAACTATTTTTTCCCTATCTTTTATATGTATTGGTTATGATGTATTTGTTTTGCTTGATGTGTAAGTACGTAAGGTTTTCTTCACTGAGCCGTCGAGTCCATTCTACATTTTACTAATGTTTTCAGATAAAAATAATGAAAGCCAGGCTATGCCAGAATTTGAAGAGCAAGTCCCTGAATAGGGAAACACATGATCCATAGGACCCTTCACATTATTTTGAGAAAGTTTTTGAATGAAACTTAGTCATTGTAAATAAAGAAAGCAATTAAGTTTATGTAAATCTTTGAGAATGATGTTGTATATATTTTTCCTTCTGTCATATATATATATATATATATATATATATATATATATATATATATATATATATATATATATATATATATATATATATAAGTGTGAATGTTTTTGAAAAAAAAAAATACACTATATTTTCTGCTATTTAATACTTAGTGATATTAGCTCTTGGTTGATACTTAGAAAATTTGAGCTTTCAGTCCTAGACTTCAGGTTGGGGGCATTACATTATCTTTAGAGGGCTCTCTATAGTAAAATTGACTGCTCAAATTCATGAATTGCTAACAACCCAAACAAAGGGATCTCTTGTTTTTTTTTTTTTTTCATAAAGAAAAGACTTTAGAATTTCTAAACTCATTTGGTCATTAGTCATGTTTATTGCATAAATAAAAAAGAATATTAAGCATTTATTAGTGCTTGGAATGAATTATAACAAGGAGTATGAAATAAGAGAAGCATTGCAAACCATAATAAACTTCGATTAAAAATTCAAAACAACAAGCATAAATTGTTGTCCATCTTAATATAAACCAACCATAATAAACTTCTTAAAAAACTTCAGAACAGAAAATATAAGTTGTTATCCAAACAAATATAAACCACATCATTTAACTAAAACATCAAAGAAATGTTAGGGAAAAAAACTATCACAGAATGGATTCTAGCAGCCACATTTTCTTCTCCTATGGTAGCAGCCACCTATTTAACTCTGAAGTATATTCAAATTTTGAGGACGGAATTTCTTTTAAGGGTGGGGGAGTTGTAAGATCCATGCGTGTAAATTTTGAGGAAGAAATTTCTATTAAGGGTGGTGGAGTTGTAAGACCCACACACAAATAATTTGGTTTAACCTTATGTTCTCGTGTCGTGACGGGTCTTTCCATCATAATTGATTAAAGTGAACCAATTGTATGAAGAAACCACAAGATGATGTAATAAATAACTCCAATTTAGTTGGTATGGTTGACTGTTTAAGTTTGTGTGGAAGTAACCAGTCAAAAACTAAAAACCAGTAAATTTTGGGCCTATGGTGGCAGTTTAGAGGGCTATGGTCGTACCTATGGTCGACCATAGTGAGACCGTATGACCTATGGTAGCATGTTTTGGTGGTATGGTCGACGGTTTATGCGACCATATGATCGATCGTACGAATTCAGAATCGACTCCGTATTTAGGAAACTTTCCTAATTTGAGGAGGACTCTTTCCTAATTAAAGTGGGACTCTATATGGAGGTTTTTTCTCTATATAAGGGACGTTCCTTAGCCTCTCTCAGTCTTTTAAAACCCATATTGAAACTCTAAACCTAAGAGAGAGAGGGAGAGAGGAAGAGAAGGAGAAGGAGATTTGGAGAAGAAGATTGAGAGGAAGGTTTTGAAGAGAAGAGTTCTATCTCTCTACAACATGCTTAAGATATGGACTTGACTCTCTAGGATAGATTAGATAGGATATGTTCCTTTCCATCAAATTGATGTGTTGAATCTAGTGTAACGATTTCGGTTTTGAAATTTCTAAGCAAAACCATGAGAGAATAAGTTAGGGATAATTGATAAGTATAAACTGTGATCAAAGGCCATAGAATGATAGGATGAATCCCTTTGATGACCCATGAGGGGAAATTCTTATGAAAAGTAAAAATTAACTTGACTACGTATGGTCGCAGCTATGGTTGACCATAGGATGAGAAAAGAGTCGACCACAGCCATTCAGGACGGTCATAGGTACGGTCGCATGTAATGCGACCATAGGGTATTGACCGTATGTCCTACGGTGGCATATATTGCGACCATAGGATCGACCGTAATATCGACCATAGGAAAATAACAAGCATATTTTAAGACCAAACAAGGTTTTTGACTACTGTAACTTGGTAAACTTGAACCCTAACTTATATACATTAGTTGTTTAGGTTCCTAATAGATTCAAAGTGACTTCCAAAGCTTGGGAGAGGAACAAGGAGGGGAACAAACATCGATCAAAGGTGAGGGGACAAGACTTAAACTAACTGGATAGTAACAAACTATTTCTTTTATTGGGTTCAATGCCATGATTGATTCTATGCTTGTATGCTTATAGTGTGTATCTCACATGGCATCCAATATTCCTGTTATTTCTGCTCATGCATATTTATTTATGTCTATTTATAATATGATGATGATGATGATGATAGGAATAGACATGTGATTATTGTATGTAGTTAGTGTGCTTGATGTGAGTGGAGCATCAGGGGAAGGACATAGCATGGTGGTCTCTGACCTTGTCACCAGATTCTAGTTCTATCTCTAGTCAAGTCTTGCCCACTGACATCGTCGTATCTCCATTACCTTAGCAGAACTATTACATCCTAAGACATCAGGGGAGGTGGTCTCGAACCGTGTAGTCTTTGACTCTGCCGGGGGCCTTAGCTCTATCTTTATGGACGTATTGAATGATGCTGGGGTGAGGCCTTGGATACATTGTATGGCTTTAGGATTGATTAGTTGTGAGCTCAGTTTGCAAGCCCCCGCCAATAGGGGCTTACGTATTGGTATGGATAGGGCATCAGGGGAAGTGTTGGCGGTGTTTGATCTAGACCATTTAGTTCTATCTCTATTCTATGGTGGGTGCATGTAGGACAGCAATGGTGTTTGATCCATTAGGCAGATTCACACACTAGTGTATAGAGGTGTGGGGGCCACTAAACCTTTTTATACCACATTGCAAACTTAAAATCAGACCAAAGATATGAATTGAATGCATGCATATATTTGTTGCATTGTTTTATTTTCTCACTGAGCTCAAGTTGGTGAGCTGACCCTCGCGCACGTAATTCTTTTTAATTTCTGATGTTGTAGGTGTTACTATTGAAGACTAAATGGATACGCCAACGTATGGGCATGTAGTGGCTATGGATGTATAAGCAGTGGAGGATGAATATGGCTCGTCAAGCTAGTGTTTCAACTATGTTTGCTCTTAGTGGTTAGCTTTCGTTGTGATACTTGTAATCAGTATTAATGATGTTTTGGTTTACTTGAAGATAACTTGTTAAATATTTAATTGTCACGGTAGACTCTCAGTTCATTATTAATGAGACTTCCGCTATTTATTTATTTACTCTGATTATTATTGTGGAATGTGTTTTGGTTTAACCTGGTTGGCATAACCTATACGAGATCCATGTTTGAGCCGTTGGTTCTCATGACGGTTCATCACACTACTGGTTAGTCCAGAATTAAGGTGTGACAAGGTAACTATATTTTCCCTATCTTTTATATGTATTGGTTATGATGTATTTATTTTGCTTGACACGTAAGTACGTAAGTTTTTCTTCACTGAGCCGTCGAGTCCATTCTACATTTTACTATTGTTTTCAGAGAAAAATAACAAAAGCCAGGCTATGCCAGAATTCGAAGAGGAAGTCCTTGAAGAGGCAAACACATGATCGATAGGACCCTCCACGTTATTTTGAAAAAGTTTTTGAATGAAACTTAGTCATTGTAAATAAAGAGAGCAATTAAGTTTATGTAAATCTTTGAGAATGATGTTGTATATATTTTTTCTTTTGTCACTAGATAGCGCACTAGGCCTTTATATATATATATATATATATAACTTTGTGAATGTTTCTTAAAAAAAAAAAAAAATACACTATATTTTCTGCTATTTAATACTTAGTGATATCAGCTCTTGGTTGATACTTAGAATATTTTCCATGTGGTGCTTTCGGTCCTAAACCTCAGATTGGGGGCATTACATTATCTCTAGAGGGCTCTCTATAGTAAAATTGACTGCTCAAATTCATGAATTGCTAACAACCCAAACAAAGGGATCTCTTGTTTTTTTTTTTTCATAAAGAAAAAACTTTAGAATTTCTAAACTTATTTGGTCATTAGTCATGTTTATTGCATAAATAAAAAATAATATTAAGCATCTATCAGTGCTTGGAATGAATTATAACAAGGAGTATGAAATAAGAGAAGCATTACAAACCATAATAAACTTCGATTAAAAATTCAAAACAACAAGCATAAATTGTTGTCCATCTTAATATAAACCAACCATAATAAAATTCTTAAAAAAACTTCAGAACAGAAAATATAAGTTGTTATCCAAACAAATATAAACCACATCGTTTAACTAAAACATCAAAGAAATGTTAGGGAAAAAAACTATGTTAGGGAAAAAACCTATCACAGAATGGATTCTAGCAGCCACATTTTCTTCTCCTATGGTAGCACCCACCTATTTAACTCCGAAGTATATTCAAATTTCGAGGACAAAATTTCTTTTAAGGGTGGGAGACTTGTAATATCCATGCATGTAAATTTTGAGGGTTAAATTTCTATTAAGGGTGGTGGAGTTGTGAAAACCACAAGCCACGAATCTGGTTTGACCTTACGTTCTCGTGTCGTTACCAGTCTTGCCATCATAATTGACTCAAGTGAACCAATTGTATGAAGAAACCACAAGATGAGGTAAGCAATAAGTCCAATTTAGTTGATATGGTTGACTGTTTAAGTTTGTGTGGAAGTAACTAGTTAAAAACTAAAAACTAGTAAATTTTGGGCCTATGGTGGCAGTTTAGAGGGCTATGGTCGTACCTATGGTCGATTGTAGTGAGACCGTATGACCTATGGTAGCATGTTTTGGTGGTATGGTCGACGGTTTATGCGACCGTATGATTGATCGTATGAATTCAGAACCGACTCCGTGTTTAGGAAACTTTTCTAATTTGAGGACTTTTTCCTAATTAAAGTGGGACTCTATATGGACGTTTTTCCTCTATATAAGGGACGTTCCTTAGCCTCTCTCACTCTTTTAGAACCCATATTGAAACTCTAAACCTAAGAGAGAAAGAAAGAGAGAGAGAGAGAGGAAGAGAAGGAAAAGGAGATTTGGAGAAAAAGGTTGAGAGGAAGGTTTTGCAGAGAAGAGTTCTATCTCTCTACAACAAGCATAAGGTATGGACTTGACTTTGTAGGATAGATCAGATAGGATAGGTTCCTTGCCATCAAATTGATGTGTTGAATCTAATGTAATGATTTCGGTTATGGAATTTCTAAGCAAAACCATGAGAGAATTGGTTAGGGATAATTGATAAGGATAAACTGTGATCAAAGGCCATAAAATGATTTTAGGATGAATCCCATTGATGATCCATAAGGAGAAACTCATATGAGAAGTAAAAATTTACTTGACTACCTATGGTCGCAGCTATGGTCGACCAAAGGATGAGAAAAGAGTCAACCACAGTCATTCGAGAAGAATTCAGGAAACATACGGTCACAGCATGTAATGCAACCATAGGGTACCGACCGTATGTCCTACGGTGGCATATATTACGACCATAGGATCGACCATAGCATCGACCGTAGGAAAATAACAAGCATATTTTAAGACCAAATAAGGTTTTTGACTACTGTAACTTGGTAAACTTGAACCCTAACTTATATACATTAATTGTTTAGGTTTCTAATAGATTCAAAGTGACTTTCAAGGCTTGGGAGAGGAACAAGGAGAGGAAAAAACATCGATCAAAGGTGAGGGGACAATACCTGAACTAATTGGATAATAACAAACTGTTTCTTTCATTGAGTCCAATGCATTGATAGATTCTATGCTTTTATGCTTGTAGTGTGCATCTTAGATGTCATCCAATATTCTTGTTATTACTGCTCATGCATATTTATTTATGTCTATTTATAATATGATGATGATGATGATGCTAGGAATAGGCATGTGATTATGTGTGTGTAGTTAGTGTGCTTGATGCGAGTGGAGCATCAGGGGGAGGACGTGGCATGGTGGTCTCTGACCTCGTTACCAGACTTTACCTCTATCTCTACTCAGGTCTTGCCCACTGACATCGTCGTATCGCCATTACCTTAGCATAACTATTACATTATAGGGCATCGGGGGAGGTGGTCTCGGACCATGTAGTCCTTGACTTTGCCGGGGGGCCTTAGCTCTATCTCTATGGACGTATTGAGGGATGCTGGGGTGTAGCCTTGGAACATTCTATGACATTAGGATTGGTTAGTTGCGAGCGTAGTTTGCAAGCCCTCGCCAATAGGGGCTTACGTATTGGTATGGGTAGGGCATCAGGGGAAGTATTGGTGGTATTTGATCCAGACACTTTGGCTCTATCTCTATTCCATGGTGGGTACATGTGGGACAGCAATGGTGTTTGATCAATTGTGTGGATTCACATACTCGTGTATAGAGGTGCGGGGGCTAGCAAACCTTTCTTTAGCACATTGCAAACTTAAAAACCATACCAAAGATATGAATTGAATGCATGCATATGTTTGTTGCATTGTTTTGTTCTCTCACTGAGCTCAAGTTTGAGAGCTGACCCTCACGCGGATAATTATTTTTAGTTTCTAATGTTACAGGTGTTACTGTTGAAGACTAAATGGATACGCCAACGTATGGACATGTAGCGGCTATGGATGTGCAAGCTGTGTAGGACGAATATGGCTCCTCAAGCTAGTGTTTCAACTATGTTTACACTTAGTGGTTAACTTTCGTATTGTGATACTTGTAATCAGTATTAATTATGTTTTGATTACTTGAGGATAACTTGTTAAATATTAATTATCACTGTAGACTCTCAGTTCATTATTAATAACGCTTTCGCTATTTATTTATTTACTCTGATCATTACTGTGGAATGTGTTTTGATTTAACATGGTTGACATAGCCTATTTGAGATCCTGGTTTGAACCGTTGGTTCTCATGACGGTTCATCACACCCCTGGTTAGTCCAGAATTAGGGTGTGACAAGGTAACTATATTTTCCCTATCTTTTATATTTATTGGTTATGATGTATTTGTTTTGCTTGATGTGTAAGTACGTAAGTTTTTCTTCACTGAGCCATCGAGTCCATTCTATATTTAACTAATGTTTTCAGAGAAAAATAATGAAAGCCAGGCTATGCTAGAATTCAAAGAGCAAGTCCCTGAAGAGGGAAACATATGATCCATAAGACCCTCCACGTTATTTTGAGAAAGTTTTTGAATGAAACTTAGTCATTGTAATTAAAGAGAGCAATTAAGTTTATGTAAATCTTTGAGAATGATGTTATATATATTTTTCCTTTTGTTACCAGATAGCGCACTAGGCCTTTATATATATATATAACTGTGTGAATGTTTGTTAAAAAAAAAAAAGATACACTATATTTTCTCCTATTTAATACTTAGTGATATAAGCTCTTGGTTGATACTTAAGAAAATTTTCCATGGTGCTTTTGGTCCTAAACCTCAGGTTGGGGGCATTACATTATCTCTAGAGGGCTCTCTATAGTAAAATTGACTATTCAAATTCATGAATTGCTAATAACCCAAACAAAGGGATCTCTTGTTTTTTTTTCATAAAGAAAAAACTTCATAATTTCTAAACTCAATTGGTCATTAGTCATGTTTTTTGCATAATTAAAAAAGAATATTTAGCATTTATAAGTGCTTGGAATGAATTATAACAAGGAGTATGAAATAAGAGAAGCATTACAAACCATAATAAACTTCAATTAAAAATTTAAAACGACAAGCATAAATTGTTGTCCGTCTTTATATAAACCAACCTTAATAAACTTCTTAAAAAACTTCAGAACAGAAAATATAAGTTGTTATCCAAACAAATATAAACCACATCGTTTAACTAAAACATCAAAGAAATGTTAGGGAAAACTATCATAGAATGGATTCTAGCAGCCACATTTTCTTTTGCTATGGTAGGGTAACCAACATCTCTCTCCACTCTGGATTGTTACGTATGTGCTTGAGAGGCCTATTATATAAATTATCACATCCCATTCCAGTTCGATCGGAATTGTGAAGGGGATCTCCCACTAGAGATCTCAGCTCACCAGGATCCTACACAAGCAATGTACAGCCAAACCACCATCTCAACCATAACAAATAATATTACGACAACCAGAGAAATAAGAGAAATAACAGCAGAAGACTTTAGTATATCAAAATCGTAAGTGTGATGTCATCTAAATGTTATACAATAAATCTAACTATTAGTTATGTCATAACATCAAAAGTGAACCCAAAACATATTCCTTTACATAACCCACCATTTACATATATACCTAAAAATCTATAAGGAAACAAAAGAAATCAATTCGACTCTACAGAGTTGACTATGCCGCATCAGGGGCTCCCAAAAGCACTAACGGAGCACTGGCATGCATCCCCATGATACTCCTCAAGGGGTACCTTTGCTTCACCAATGCTCACCAATGTTTACCACAATAGCAGTGAGAGCATCTAAGAACTCAACAAGAGTCGCCTCTCCTGAAGAAACATCTAAAACCATGATGAATAGAGGGATGAACAAACCATTGCTCAATGAGAAAATCATGTATACAGTGAAGCAATACATGGGTAAATTTAGTTAGGCATGGTTTATGATATACCAAGGTATTATTGGACTCACCACATTAACATCGGGTGTCGTTCCCTCTTATGTAGGTAGAGTACAGGACATAACCCCATAATCCGGGTACTATGGGAACCTGCCCCCTAAAGTGACACACATAAGACAGCCTAATTGCCAAGTGTGCACACCCCCTATTCCATAGGTTCCCTGCTAGTAGCTGGGACCCACTCCCACTACTCAATCCCTTTCTTTTCGCACGTTGGTAATGAAGGGGAATGAGCCTATGCCAGTATGTATACCCCTAGGGCCACATTCATTGGGCCTTACTTATTTTACTAACCATGGTAACCTACATGTCATCCAATTTATATGGACTGTACCCTAGCTATGACTCCCGATACGAGTCCGTTGGACATCGTGTCCTTCATTAGGGTAGTAGCTAGACAGTACCCTAGCTAAGACTCCTAATCCCAATCCATAGGGCATTATAGTTTTGCTAGGATGACTATCCATTGATCCAAGTAGCAGTCATGGTACTAGTCCTTCAATTCCCATAATCTACCCGAGTCATAATCACAATCACAATGTATGGACAGTGAGGTTTTCATTAAATGTGGCCCTCAGGTTTCCAATTATAAGACCTGCACCCGAAATCCCCTACTAGCTGATGTCACCGATGAGGACCCAATGGACGTATCTGAATCATAGGTGAGTCTTGTTACTTAAACCAAGTAGATTAGAATAACCCTAGTAGGCCTTGGATGGGCCCAGCATGCACCCCAACGCATGGGACCCAACGAGTGGATAGTGGAGCTATGTTCTAACCTACTGGGGGCAGAACCCGGGATGCGTTGTCACACCCCAAATACCGGTCTGAAAATTTTTTGGGTTACGATTGGATCAACACCATAGTTTGGATGTGATCCTGCCAGAACTTCATTAGCGGTGCACACACATACCAACCACTTACCAACACAATGCCACATGCACAATTTAGAGTAATAAATAGTGGAAGATAACTAAATAACCATGACCATTCTATGTGTAAATAAAGGTAATAGTAGCAGTGCATTGCATCTATAAGACTTGTTCATCAATTATTTCTATCAACCAAACTCAAAGTATTTTGCCCTATAAATCACAGGCAAACTAAATGTAAATTAAATAATCTATATGAAACAAAATAATAAAACTATCATTGTTCAAAATCTTCTATCCTGAATATCTATCCATTGAAGACACATGCATTGCATTCATAGTCCACGTCATGTGCATCGTCTTCATATTGCATTCCTCCTAACTAGGCCAAATGAGAGATCACTGGCGCATTCAAATAATTAGCAACAGTATTACCTGTAATATCATGTAAAAAGAATGGCACACGCAAGGGTCAGCTCTTCAACATGAGCTAGTGAGAAACAGACAGGCAAGCAAGCAAGATGCATGATTAGTTTATTACACACAACAATGCAATAGTCTGGTATCATGTATGCTAGTATGCTATGGTAAGGCCTAGCCACACTTCCCAGAAACTGACTATAACCTCCATGCATGGGGGTGTTTGGACACTTACCAGCCTACTCCAATAGCCCTGGTAAAGCCACACGACAACCCAAATAGAATGGTTATCAGGTAGTAAGTCTGACCAGTGACACTCCAATGAACATTGTCGACTCTTCCCTCTCATCAATCTACTCTACCGGTACCTGACCCCCTACTGGCCAGGGTTGGATATAAGGGTAGTGCCACTAACCAAATCATACATGTCATCCAAAATATCTCTCTCACCAATCCTAGCAAGAATCACAGACCATCCGTTTTGCCCCCGCCCCCAATATGCTTTCATCCCGCTTGGGGTGAGTGACATACTTGTCAAGAATTATCTAGCAGGACTGATCCATCAGTCCTTGACTGTTTCACCAGTACCTACTAGATATCAGTCACATACATCCACACAACAATCATAATATAAATGCAAATGCATGCACAAAGCAGTTATTGGATGACATGTTATCACAACAAGAATGTGAAGCAACAATAATATACTATAAACACTCTAAAATTAGTCAGGGGTTCTGTTTCCTCACCTGATATCACTTATATTCCTCACCTAATATCACATATTTGTGGTTATCCACGCTAGAGTATTTAGTGTTCCAGATGTGCTCTACACTTATATAGAGTATGAGATTATTGGTTATGATTTCTTCATTAGTTATTATCAAATTATAAAAGTTTGGGGTTTGTCGGTCGGTGCCTCGATCACAACTGTCATGACTGCCGTAACATCTGACCAAGGTCAGAACCTTCTGCCAAGGGTCTATCACGGCGTCGTCCGATACAATATCAACCATCTCTTTACCATCCGACAAATTTTAGAGTCCTTTCTAGGATTGGTCAGTCGCTATGCTGGCTCTTATGATTCATTGTCCGGTGTATCGTCCGACCTCTTTCCAAAGGTCAATTCATGGTCTTCCATATTAGAATTTTATTGAAACCTTAGTCCCTACATTTCTAATCTAGTGTGGTCCAATGGTAGGGTACCTCTTAGGTCTAAATATTAACCTAACAAGGATGGAATTTAAGGTTTAACTTAAGTCATTCATTGAGAGTATGTATTCTCAAGATCGAGAGGCAATACGCTGATTCTGCCATTAATGGAGGATGATTACTATTTACTTCTGATTTAATTATTTGATGAAGTATTGGATTTTTGCATCAGAATTTATAGTAGGTTAAGAGTTTTATCGATGATTTCTTAACTAATGTTGATCGTCAGTGTACGTCATCGATAATTCTCCAAACACATGTGCTGCCAAGCTTCTCCTTTTTCCTCTCCTTCCTTTCTTTCTCGAGAAATGCGTCAGTTTTTTTAAACTGATACATGCTCAGAGGAGGGTGAAAAGGTATGGTTTTTATTCTTTTGAGGTGTCCTTCTTGGAGTAGAACTCCTAGTTTAAACAACGAACTCTTAGGGAGTTGCCAAGTGGCAAGAGTTTGAGTTAAGGAGGGCATCCTTCCATTCTATAACTCCAAAGGTAGTTAGGATAGATGTGGGCCCCTCTAGATTAGTCTATGGGTCCTAGGAATATCCTAAATAGCTTCCCAAAATGAAACTAACAGTTAAATCTTGAGGATGGGTCAGTTTTGGCTTGGCCGATCGATGGTCCCGGTCTTTACACTATCAAGTTTCCCGTCCACCAGTAGCGACCGACCCCCTTTTAGATTGCACATTAAGACAAGGCAAGAAAAGTTTGAGAGGTTAAAGGGTACCTGCAGTGTTAGTCATCAATTTTGCATCAAATTGGTTTTGTCTACGGTGGAAAACCCTGGCACGAAAAAAATCCTAGCTAGGTCAGGTTTTCTGGGTATGAGTTTTACATGCGTCATCCGGCTCACTACAACTAGCTCATGTATGAGATTTACTCTCTCTCTCTCTCTC
The DNA here is from genome assembly GCA_028583415.1 of Protea cynaroides. Lineage (NCBI taxonomy): Eukaryota > Viridiplantae > Streptophyta > Magnoliopsida > Proteales > Proteaceae > Protea > Protea cynaroides. Next base: position 27,954,671 of record CM053269.1, read on the forward strand.
TCTCTCTCTCTCTCTTTCTCTCTCACACTCTCTCTCTCTCTCTTTCTCTTTCTCTCTCTCCCCTTTTCCTATAAATAAGATAACAAACCCTTTGTGAGGACAATGATACGTCTCATCCACCCATCTCCGATGGACGGAAAAAATAATGATTTGGAGTCACCACCTAGATTAAGGTGTAGGACCTATAAAAATGTAGTCTCATCATAAGAAAAAACTTTTATTGATTGGCTTTGGTTTATCAGAGAACGAGTAAGCATTCAAGGTACAGTTTGGGAAGGTGTAAGGCACCCAAAGCTGCCCGATCCAAAAATCGGCCTCCTATGTGATTCTACTTTCCTTAGACTCTATTGTTTTGACTGTTTATGGTCAATGGATGATAACTAGGGCTCATGGGGGATCCTATGCCAAGTTGCTAAGTTCTTCTAACCTAGGTTCAGCCAAACATGTTCTCAAAATAAATAAACAAAAAAAAAATATACAGTAAACCGAACCAAAGATGGTTCGGTGATGGACTGAATCTGAGACGTCCAAGGCATCTCAAATTTCCTACGTATCCCAATCCTAAAAATCAAGTCCATAACGTAGTTCGAATAGATTGTGATTAAGATTTATGGATGTGATTTATGCTTAAGCTTTCTTAGATTCAATTGTTCAAGTTGAAGTTTATGCTTGATGATGATTAAGATTGAATCTAGAGATAACCTAAGGTGGATCAAAGTGAATATGGATATTGATGTGGATATGGGTATGGATATGGATATGAGGGACCTAAGGATTCTAAGATGTGGTACCATACTTGGAGATGTCCTCCAAGTTGCCTACGTATTTTAGAGGTCCTGAAAATCAGGTACAATGTAGTTCGTTGTGATGGGTAGTGGATAGATGTGGATATCCTAAAGAAGACTAAAGAAGGCTAAAGTGCGTACAACCCAAGTGGATCAAGGTATGGTTTGGGGACCTAAGGGCATACAATCTGAGTGAACCACAGGTACAGGTTTGGAATCTAAGGGTGTACAGTCCGAGTGAACCACAGGTACATATTCGAGTGAACCTAAGGGGTGTACAGTTCTAGTGAACCACAGGTACAGATTCGAGTAAACCTAAAGGATGTATAGTTCTAGTGAACCACAGGTACATATTCGAGTGAACCTAAAGGGTGTACAGTTTTAGTGAACCATAGGTATAAATTCGAGAGAACTTAAAGGATGTACAGTTCTACTAAACCACAGGTACAGATTTGAGTGAACCTAAAGGGTGTATAGTTCTTGTGAACCACAGGTATAGATTCGAGTGAACCTAAAGGGTGTACAGTTGGAGTGAACCACAGGTACAGATTCGAGTGAACCTAAAGGATGTATAGTTCTAGTGAACCATAGGTATAAATTCAAGTGAACTTAAAGGGTGTACAGTTCTAGTGAACCACAGGTACAGATTCGAGTGAACCTAAAGGATGTACAGTTCTAGTGAACCACAGGTACAGGATAGGTGCGTACAGTCCGAGAGAACCACAAGTACGACTTAAAATAGAGGTTATGGGATTGTGTTTGGGAATCTCTCCAAACTGCCTACGTATCTTAGGATGCTACCCTAAGAATCAGGATCCGCATAATTCAGAATGCGGATTCAATCATTGATATGATTATTCTTTCAAGATCATGGTGTGGAACCATGTTTGGAAATCTCACCAAACTGCCTACGTATCTTAGGATGTTATCCTAAGAATCAGGATCCGCATAGTTCAGAATGCGGATTCATTCCATTCATGTTATTCTTTCAATATTAGGGTGTGGAATCGTGTTTGGAAATCTCACCAAACTGCCTATGTATCTTAGGATGCTGCCCTAAGAATCAGGATTCACGTAGTTCAGAATGTTGATTCAATCCATTCATGTTCTTCTTTCAATATCAGGGTGTGGAACCTAAATGCTCTATGATTTGATTCACATCACACTTATCTAGTTTTTTGTATCCTAGGGGAAAATGAGCTAAGGGGTAGGGATCATCCTAAGCTACCCTTGACCTAAAACCCTAATTTGGCATGCGTTGGGCTAGGCTTTCTGATTCTTGATTAAGATTTATCACTTTTCCATTCTTACCCTTCCCGTGAATGTGGGTGTCTATATGCACGTCCCCACACCTAATATGTCTTCTAGGTGTACAGATATTGTAGTTCGACTAGGGTGTTGCAAAATTAAGTTATTGTCAATAATAAATATCATTCAACTATAGCAAGTAACATCATATATCATCTCTGTCACACCCCAATTCTGGCTGAACCAAAAGAATGAATGAACTGTCACTCACTGAACCAACGGTTCACACTAGGATCTTCAATAAGACTGTGTCCACTCATACAAACCATTGCACATAACCATAATCAGAATATAATTAAATACAGCAGAAGTCTTAAATTAAATGAACTGAGTAATTCTATTGATAAATAAATTATCCAATTATTCAAAATATCAAAACATAAATAATTATCCTTACATCCCAACTATAAATCCAACTGAAAATAAATAAAATAAACAAATCCAATATCCTAGAGGTACACACAGAAAGGGCACTCGCATGAAGTGTCATGCTCGTCCTCCCCTGCTTGCACTTTCAAGGCAGCAACACCTCCATATACTGGAGCGTCCATGTAGTCCTCCATAGTGTAACCTGGATCAACATTTAAAATAGTGTGTATACAAGGGTGAGCTCACAACTTAACTCAGTAAGAAAATCAGACAATGCTATCATGCATGAGTAACATTCACATTATGGTTTGGTTTTAAGTTTGCAATGTGCTATAGAAAGGATTGGTGGCTACCGCACCTCTATACATGAGTGTGTGAAGCTGTCCAATGGATCAAACACCACTGTCGTCCTACATGCACCCACCATGGAATAGAGATAGAGCTAAAGCGTCTGAATCAAACACTGCCAACACTTCCCCTGATGCCCTACCCATACCAACACGTAAGCCTCTATTGGAAAGGGCTTACAAACTGGGATCGCAACTAACCAATCCTATATGACATCACAGTAGGCCCTATCCCAGCATAGCTCCCTACGGCATAGAGATAGAGCTAGAGTCTAGTGGCCAGGCCGAAGACCACAGTGCCTCTTCCTCCCCCTGATACCCTACCCGTACCAAGCATGCTAAGATAAAAGCGAAACAAAAAGGTACTAGTGTGAGGAATGATCCCAGGACCCAGGCCCTTCCCATTCCACACACCAACGAAAACAATCACATGCCTAACAGTCACATCTTAGCATAGCGAGTATGCATGAACAATATAATAACTAAAAGTAAAGATGACATGTTAGTATGCACAAACATCATTCCATAGAATCATAAATATTAACAACATTTTACTGTTATTAAATTATTATTAGGGTTTAGGTCCGATTCCCTTACCTGACGCTTGATTGATAGCTTGCTCCACGTCACAGAATCTAAACTCGCTATCATAAGGTCCTACACAATGTTAGGTTGAATTAGAATAGTTTTTCTTAAGGTTTACGTTGGTCGGAAAACCAACTGGGTCAAAAACACTCCCATAGTGCTTATCGGTCGTAGTACTGGTCACAAGTACCGGTTACGGTACTGTGGGGAAAGGTGCGACCAGTATGGTCGACCGGTCCCCACATACAAGTCTCCGGGAGATACCGGTCGCAGTACCTGTCGCATATGGAGCTACCGGTATGCCTCCGAAAGACCATAAACTCGGTTCTAGCCTTCCGTCGGTCACCACCTATAAATTCTAGGGTTTCTCCTATACATTCTAGGTCTGAGCAACGAGTTAGAGTTGTTTCATACTCCATTCAAGTTTTAGTTTCGATGATCCTCAACCTAGAACTCGAATCTAGGGTTTATCGACTGTATTAGGGTTTGACGGCAAATTCAAAGGTTTAGATCAATACCTCGCCTTGCATGGTATTGATCCATTCATGACTAACCTTCTATAATGCTTAACTTAGAGAGAAGTTCAAGCACTTCCTGTTGGTTCGCAAGTAGGGTGTTCTTCGTCCAACGGCAATGGAGGCTCCTCTCCCTCCTTCCTGAGCTCTTTCTCCTCTCTAGGGTTTATGAGGATCAATGAAAGAGATTTAAGGAGGTTTAGAGGTCCTTAAATAGACTAGGATTGAGTTTAGAAAGTCCCCTTACATTAGGAAAGTCCTAGGGTTCGATATTTGGAAAGTAGGACCCGCAGAGATCCAGTTCGGATCTAAGCAGTCTGCCTACGCACACATACCGGTTGACCTGTACCATCGACCGGTATGAAATAATTATCATACATTAGGGTCCGTTTCGTACCTGGTTGTCATCCATTCATCCCGTCTGGTTCGATGATGATTAAAAGACCTGTTACGACATGAATTAAAGGTTTAGATCGGGTTCATGGAGTGCGGGTATTACAATCTTAGATATAGCAATAAAGCATGTGAATAATCATAACAGCAAGCATGTGAGTGCATTGATCAAACATTGATCATCAACAATGTGACCAAGATCATATTTGATTGATTACTCAGATTTGATGTAATCGATCATCATCAATGTGATCAAGATCATATTTGATCAATGGTTCAGATTCAATTAAAACATTCATGAGGTCAATCCGACTGTTCAAATTCAATTAAATCACTTAAAAAGGATAATCTATCCATTCAAATGAATCATCAAGACAATCCAATGGTCCAGATTCATTTATATCACTTATGATGTCAATCCAATGGTTCAGTTTCAAATGAGATGCTCATGATCAAGATCTAATGGTCCCAAATTCTTCTAAAGCACAATATGATGGAAATCTAACGGTTTAAATCATGCTTACAAGATTAGACTATGAAAACTGGTTAAACTGATTTTCAGATTCAAATCAGTCATGAAAAATAATCATAAGATATTCTTCAATTATGCAAAAAATTATCTGTTAACTTGGTTATCTTCCAGACTCATGTGGCTACCATTTCCTTTATTATGCATGAATTTTCATGATTTTTACTGCAATCAATAGATTCTATAGACCTTTGTCAAAACATGCATATGGGGCTTCATACATATTCAAATTAAGCTCAAAATATATCCTCTGAAAGAGGATTCAGAGACTAGATTTTTTCTCAAGAAGAAAAATCCTAACAGGGAACCAAAATGGGTGAAAAGTGCACCACAAGTGCAGGCATGTGCACTAGTCAATTCTGTTCTAGATTCTGACCAGTTGTACCATAAATTCTATATAAAATCAACCACTCATTGAAAATAGAATTCAGGCATATGATCATATAGCTAACTGATAGATCTAATACTTCATTAAAAAAATATCATGCAAACAGAAAGATCCTCAAGGCTCAAACATCACATCTCAGTCACACAATTCAGTGTATTTTAATTGACCCTAAAACAGACCATGATGCACTTCAAAAATCATATGAAATCCATAAAAAATCAAAAAAATCTGAATCAAGTGCCAAAATTTTCATGACTTCATATCTATCATTTTCTCTGAAAGAAAGATTATCAAATTATGGCAAAAAATTCTACTTTTAGAGCTTTTTCGATGAGGGTTTGCACTATACCCGAGAAGGATAGTACCATCATTAGGGATTTTTTTATCTCAACTTTCTCAACTCCAAACGAGTTAAAATTTGTTGAAAGGCTTTTTAACATATGTTTGAGTATTTTGTAAAATTTTGGGCTTGAAATTCATCAAAAAACTATATGAGATGCATGTTCCAAAATCAGATTCCAGATCTAGAATTTCCAGATCTGAAATCTACATTGTAAAAAAATATTAAAATACTAAAAAATCATCATATGACATTTAATTTTTCTCCATTGAGTACTTTAAACATATTCTAATGCATAAAAAATATCAAACATGGGCATTACAGCATCAACATGCACACAATATAACATCTATGATCATGATTTATCAAAAATAGGCATATTCAAGTAATTTTCGACATGTTAGCATCATGGAATCATATCAAACCAAAGTTTTGGTTACATTAATGGGTGAGGGGCCATGAATTGCAAGTATATATCAGAAAATAACAATGAAAAATTGACTTACCTCTTTGCAAAGAGTTCCCTCTCTATTAGCTTCTCATTTTTCCTTCTCTTATTCTCTTTTCCTTCTTTTTCCTCTTCTTCTCTCAATTTTGTCTCCTCTCCTCCAAAATTTTTTTTATCTCTTCTTCTCTATTTCTTATTTTTTTCTTAAACTCTCTCTCCTTTTCCAGTTCTTTTAGATTTCCTTCTTTTTTTCCCTTCCTTTTCTCTTTTCTTTGTCTTTTATTTTATTTTATTTTTTTTCTTTTCCTTTTCTCCACTCAGGTTCTCCTCTGTTTCTATTTTTTTTTCTTTTCCTTTTCTTCTTCCTTTTTTTCTTTTTTCTTCTTTCTTTATTTTTTTTCCTAAAGTCGGTTTCTTTTTTTTTTTTGGCTCTTTTTTTTTCTAAATTTTAGCCGCCAACTCTTTGCACCTTTCAGCCTCTTTATTAATGTATATAATATACATATATTAATATAATAGTATACATATTATAATAATTTATGATAATATATATAATATTCATAACGTATATGCACTTGGATTTAACATATTTGGTCCGAACTGGTCTGGACTAAGTTGGGTTAGAATGAGTTAAAATGATATGGATTGAGCTGGGTTGGGCCAATATTGGTTTTTCTCTCTCTATCATTTCATAAATCATTTCCGTCGCCATTCCACATGAAATTTTTTGACCGCCTCTACCCCAAATTTTCTACGTTAACTTTGTACGGATTAAAAATGAGAAATATTGGAGCTTAAATCACCTTATTTGGATGTAAAATGGCAAACTTATGAATTTCTGAAGTTTAAATAGCCAATTTACGATAATTCGACTAGCAACTCTGCATGGGATGCCTCGAAGACCTCTGTCTCAAATCCTTCATGTCCACTTTGTAGAGCACTAAAAATGAGAAATACTAGAGTTTGAATCACCTCATTTGGACGTCGGATAATAAAATTATGAGGAATTGAAGTTTAAGCGGGCATATTGGCTTGCGCTCCACATGGGATCCCTCAGAGACCTCTGCTCTAGATTTTCCACGTCCACTTTATTGAGCACCAAAAATGAGAAATAATGACACTGGAATCACTTTATTTGGATGTCAGATGAGCGAGATATGAAAAGATGAAGTTTAAATAATTAAACATACGATAATTTGCATGCAAGCCCCAGGATATTATTAATTTTCAGAAAATACCCTTATTATTATTCCCAGACTAAAATCGTCATATCTTCTTCATTTGACATCAAAATTGAGTGATTCTAGTCTAATTTCGAAGGTATTTTCAAGACATACACATCCATGTGGGTTGCAACCCATTTATTTACTGTGGGACCCACCAAAAATCTCTTCAAAGTCATAGCCAAAATCTAAACCTTGCATTGGGATTCACCAACCTACCATATGTATTCACCTAGGTTCGTAGACACTAGGGACCATCTCAGTTATTCTCAAAACACTATAGAGAGTATGCCGAGAATGATCGACTATCATTTTTGAGAGAGTTTCACTCGCCTCCCCTGTATTTTCTAAACTTTCTCTTACTTCTCCCACTTTGATGTATATTCTCTAGTAAGACTTTGTTCAACCAGGGATGGAAAAAATGGGGTGCTTACACCCTAATAAATCATTTTGGGACTTGAGAGCCTGGTTGGTGGAGTAGTTGAAGGACTTGAAGATTGGTGGTAGCTTGGGTTAGTGCTTCAAGTTCCCTCCAAGTAAGCTTACCTCCTTCTTCCCCTTTACTATTTGGTGTACATGGAGTCTAATGAAATTTTCACCTTTTGATGAAATGTAGCTTGGTTTCCTTATGCTTTATGCTTTAAGCTAAATTTTTTTGGTGATATACTTTAAAAAAAATATATATTATGCATCCAAAAGCATATGTCAACTCATTTACTAAAATATTATATTATCTATTATACAATCTGATAAGATAGATAAATACACAATCTACTAAATTCTATAGTAATATTAGCTTGTAGAAATCAATATTTTGATTTTGGTGTTTGGGGGTAGGGCTTTGGGGTTTCGATAAGGAGTTTTGGTTAGTTGCTTTGGGCATTTGGGTTTGGGGTAACGATAGGTCTAGTTTAGGAATGAATAACATATTAAGATGTGAAAGAGCATAGTCCACACCGCTTACTCAGAGAACAAAAGAAAAATAAGCATATAAGAAGGTGTATCCTTACATTGACACTTTTCCCATAAAATTATATGTCTACACCAACCTTAAAACATGTAGTGTAGAACCCTAACTTTAAACATGTACTGTAGAACTTCCCCTACTCTTACTTTCATGGTTAGCTTAAGGGAATAAAAGCTTTATCCTTACCCTACTTACTAATGCTGAACGGGATAAAATCTTTACCCTTATCCTTGCTAATGCTAAATGGAATAGAATCTTAACACTAACCTTCCAAAGCAGGGTTAGTAAGACTAGTAAATGGTAAAATATAGTCATATCCTTAGTGTCTTAATCGGAAGTTTAATAACATTGACGATCAGTGTCCGTTGGATCGACACAAAACCCCTCAACCCTTCCATCTCAAATACCAAAACTGTCTCTCTGTATTTTGTAATTTCCATTATAACCCAATGAGTTGATTGTTACCAAAGAACCATCAAACTACGAGGAAAATGTTCCCCACAATTTATTAGAAAGGTGTAGAAGTGTCCATTACTCACCTGTTCATTTCGTCTTCACAATTGAGTTTGGTTCTCGGACTCAACCAGAGGACCCGAGCTAGTTGCTAGGGCAAAACTGTCACACCCCAATTCTTGTCAAACCGGAATGGTGTGATGAACCGCCAATAAATCAATGGTTCAACCAGGATCTCGTATAGGTCGTACTCCCCGTATCAAACCACACACACATTCCAAATTAATAATCAGAGGTAATAAACAAATAAGCGGAAGTCTTATAGATAATGAACTGAGTGTCTAACAATGATAATAAATAATTAATCCGATTTATCTCCAAAACTCAAGACATAAAAGTAAATAATCCATTACATGTTCCATTAATCAAATATAGCTAAACTAATCAAATATGCACTGGTTGCACTAGCATGATGAATCATGTGCATCTTCAACAGCTTCTACATCCATTGTCGCAAAGTGTTCATACATCGGCGCATTAACGTAATCTTCAACAGTAAGAACTGCATCATCAACTAAAAATATTCGACGTCGCACGGCTCAGTGAACAAACAAAACAATGCAACAAACATATGCATGCATTCAATTCATATCTTTGGTCTGGTTATTAAGTTTGCAATGTGCTATAGAAAGGTTTGGTGGCCCTTGCACCTCTATACACAAGTGTGTGAATCCATTCAATGGATCAAACACCATTGTCGTCCCACATGCACCCACCATGGAATAGAGATAGAGCTAAAGTGTCTGGATCACACACCGCCAACACTTTCCCTGATGCCCTACCCATACCAACACGTAGGCCCCTATTGGTGAGGGCTTACAAACTGAGCTCGCAACTAACCAATCATAATGCCAAACAGTGTATCCAAGGCCTCACCCCAGCATCCCTCAATACGTCCATAGAGATAGAGCTATGGCCCCCCCGATAGAGTCAGATACCAAACGGTCCGAGACCACCTCCCCTGATGCCCTACGACGTAATAATTTTGCTCAGATAATGGCGATACGATGATGTTAGTGGGCAAGACTTGAGTAGAGATAGAGCTAGAGTCTGGTGATGAGGTTAAAGACCACCATACTATGTTTTCCCCCTGATGCTCCACTTGCATCCAACACACTAACCACACACATACATTCACATGCCTATTCCTAGCATCATCGTCATCATGTTATAATTAAACAGAATTAAATATGCATGAACAATAATAGCAGAAATATTGGATGACATGTGAGATGCACATTACAAGCATACAAGTATAGAATCAATCATGGCATTGGACTCAATAAAACTAAACAGTTTGTTATTATCCAATTAGTTTAGGTCTTGTTCCTTCACCTGTTAGCAATACTCGATCTCCTTCCAAGCCTTGAAATTCTCTTTTAATCAATTTAACAACCTAAAAGTTATATGAATTTATGTTAGGGTTCATATGTAACATGTTACAGTAGTAGGAAATCAAAACAGAGCACTAATATGTGTCTGAGTGGTCCTTTAGTCTCATACTGTATCGACTTTACTGCCTACGGTTGATACCCTACGGTCGCATATGGTGCGACTGTAGCTGCGACCATATAATTTTTGAAATCTTTCTAAATGCCTATGGTCGATCCTCTGATCATGCTGGTCATGCTATGGTCGACCGTAGCTGTGACCTTGAGATTTGTGGTCACTGACTACATGCAATTCGAGTTCTTCCTGGGTCAAGTCCTCTGATCTTCAATTGAATTTATTCTAAGGTCATCCTATGGCCATCATTAGTAGTTTCTTATCAACCCTAATCATCAAACTCTCTCCTCATGGTTCTCCTTGGGATTTTCTCAAGGAAATCACATGGATCATAATAGGTTGATAGTGCCTATCTTCCATAGAATTCTTATGCCATAGAGTTTACATCTCCAGGGATTACGTTCATACCTTTACCTGCGATAGAAAGCCAATTTCTTATCAGCGAATCCTCTCCTTAGCCTTTTCTTCTTCTCTTTCTCTTCCTTCTCCTTCTCTAGGGTTTACTAATGTTCTAAAAGAGTGAAAAAGGACTGAGGGACGTCCTTTATATAGAGGAAAACTCTCCATATAGAGTCCTCTTTCAATTAGGAAAACAATCCCTTAGTTTAAGAAAGTTTCCAAAACTCGAAGTCTGATCTGGGGTCTCACAGTCGATGGCTATGGTCACAGAACCCATCGACCGTAGGGTCAAAATCATCGACCGTAGGGTCATTGATCAGTGACCGTTGTTTCTTTCCATATGGTCGACCGTACCTATCCAGGTATGTGAAGATATGTATACAGTTTTGGGTATTGAGTCGATTTTTATACCTGGTTTGTGATCTATCTTCACATGCTCGGTCCACTTGGTCCAGGAATAATGGGAAGACATGGCACGACACGGTTAAACCAAGTTAGTGGAGTACGGGTCTCACAACTCCCCCTTTGTTATATAAATTTCGTCCTCAAAATTTATAGATACGTTCCGAGTCGAATAGGTGAGGATATTGCTTCTGCATAGCGTTCTCTTCTTCCCATGTAATTTCTTCCACATTTTGGATTCTCCAAGTAACTTTAACGTAGTAAATGTTGCGGTTACAAAGACGTTGCACCTTTCAGCTAGTGATCTCAAAAGGTACTACTTCGAACATCAAATTTTCATTCAAATCTGGTGGATCCGTTATTAACACGTGTGTTGGATCTCTGAAGTACTTCTTCAATTGTGAGACATGGAATACATCATGTATACTAGTCATTGATGGTGGTAGTGCTAACTGATATGCTACCTTTCCACGTCTTGCTAGAACTTCATAAGGTCCAATATATCTGGGACACAACTTTCCCTTCTGTTCGAACCTTTTCAAACCACGCATAGGAGATATTTTTAGAAATACCTTACCACCTAGGTTGCATTCAAGATCTCTGCATCGATTGTCCGCATATTGCTTCTGATGGTTCTGAGCCACTTGGACCCTTTCCTTGATAATGTCGACTACTCGATAAGTCTCTTCAACAAACTCTGGTCCAACAATACTCCGTTCCCCAACTTCATTTCAAAATAAAGGAGTTCGATATTTTCTACCATACAGTGCTTCATAGGGCAACATCTGTATTGTAGTTTGATAGCTGTTATTATAAGTGAACATGATCAATGGTAACTTCTCATCCCATGATCCTTTGAAATCAATGACACAAGCTCGAAGCATGTCTTATAAAATTTGAATGCTATGCTCTGACTGTCCATCGGTCTGAGGATGGAATGCAGTACTAAACTTCAACGTTGTACCACATTATATACTCGATAGAACCTAAAACCATGAGGTTAAGAACTATAAGACCTCTATGCAATTGGACCACCGTGTAACGTAATGATCTTTGGATGCCGGTTGGATTACCACAGATTTACTCCTGATCCTTTAAACTTAAGTTCACTAGATAAAGCAAGTGTTTGCCGTTATACTAAAATTGAAGGAAGGAAATGAATTGTGTTGGATAAACATTCTGATTCTTACATTTCTCGACATCCATTGATAAGATGTTTGGTGATAATAGAATTATTGGAAGAAAGATGATTGGATTCAGATTAAATGCTATAGCCAATGAACCTCAGATGAAGTAATGGAGAATCTATTTTGAGATTGCTAAATGGATGGATATGAGTCATGTCTATAAAAGAGTGCATGATAAAAAATGAGAACTATCAAGAGTAGCCAGTAAAGAGTAGATAGCACTCAAGTAAAGTTAAAGATGGTTATATCGGTATGAATTTTGACAAAGCAGAAGATTCCTAAAAGCAAATCTAAGGGTGGATACAAGGATAAAGTAAAAAATCATGGCATTAATAGTAATCTGTTTAATTCAATGAAAATTGAGTTATGCCCAATGTTGAGGGATATGATAGTTTGACTGAATTAATGAATTTATAAGCATATATCCTAATGCTTAGAAGTAGACTTGGGATATGAAGTAACAATCACAAGATATTTTTTTGGGGTATGTAAAAGAGAGATCCGGATAGAACAGAAGTGATAAAGGAAATATAAGCTAATGAACTTTACAAGATATGAGATATTAGCAATAGTCTTTGAGAATCATAAGAGATGAAGGAACTAGACAAGCTCTTAAGACCTTTACACTAGATTTTGCTAGTTCAAGCCCTTTTGGACTAAATGTTATATTAGATGAGTATTATGAACAATGTCCAAATCGTATGGATGGGTGAAATTTGGACGCAACCTAATTAGACTTGAGATGACAGACTTTGACGTCATCTTGGGGATAGATTGGTTGTCTCAACACTCTACAAGTTGTTATGTGCATAGAAGAGGTTATCATTCAAGAATAAAGATGACATATAATTTGGTTTTATTGGAAGCCTATTGCCTAGGAAGCGAAAGCTGATCCTCTCTATGCTAAAGGCGAAGAGATGCTTTGAAGAGAAAGAAGTTGGATATATGGTATCTTATGGTATACGTTACCAAATAAGCACCACAGATGGAAGATATTGATGTGATGTATGAATTTCCTGATGTATTTCCAGGAAACTTATCGGGTTACCATCTGATTAAGTGACCGAGTTTGTCATCGACTTGTTACCAATGACGATACTTGTGTTAAAGGCACCATAGAGTAAGCTCCTATGGGGTTGAAGGAATTGAGACTCAACTACAAGAGTTATTAGACAAGGGTTCTAATCAGCTAAGTATTGCATCACGGAGAGTGCCAACGTAACTCGTAAAGAAGAAGGACGGTAGTGTCAGATTATGTATAGACTACCAGAAACTAAACAAGCTCACAGTGAAGAATCGATATCTACTACCTTAGATCGATGAATTGATTAAACAGTTGCAAGGAGCAAAGGTATTTTCTAAGATTGATTTTCAGTTAAGATATCATTAGCTGAAGAATTTAGACAGCGATATTCTGAAGATAGTTTTTTTAGAACCAGGATTGGCCAATTATGAGTTCTCAATTATGACGTTGGGATTAACCAATGTCCTTACATCTTTTATGGAACTAATGAACTGGGTGTTTCATGACCTGTTGGACACGTCGATCATTTCATAGATGACATTTTGGTTTATTCCAAGAATGAAGCAACTCATACAACGGATTTTAGAACAGCTTTACAACAGCTGAGAAATGAAAAGCTTTACATCAAGTCCAAGAAATATGAGACCTAATTAAACAAAGAGATCTTCTTGGATCACGTAGCATCATATAAAAGGGATTAAAGAGGACCCCTTTAAGATAGAAGTAATCGTATGGTAAGAAACACCTGAAGAAATTGTACTAGTAAAGAGGAATGATAACAAATGTGGTTTAGTACGTGTTCCAGTGTCTAAATTATCAGCAAGTAAAGGCTGAAAGACAAAGACCAACATGACTTACCATAACCACTATCGGAGCCAGTCTGGAAGTGGAACTGCAGTACAATGAACTATGACAATGAATTGCCACTGACTCCTAGATCGGTTGACATGGTTTGGGTGATTGTTGATCCCATTATGAAAATAGTTCATTCCATTGCTATACGACCTCAGTATGCTTTGGAGCGGCTAAATAAGCTATATGTAGATAATATTGTCAGAATGAATGGTATGCATGAGAGCTAAGTGTCGTTCAGAGGCTTATGCCTTATCTCGAAGTTTTGGGAGGATCTATAGAAAATAATGGGGACAAAGTTGAAGTTTAGTACTGCACTTTACCCCAAACCAACGGATAGTCGGGGCAGACTATACAGATCCTAAGAGATATGCCCCGAGCTTGTGAATTGATTTCAAGGAGTTGGAGTTGAGAAGTTATCGTGAATTGAAGTTGCTATTAAGCTACCATGTAAATGTTACCTATAAAGCATGGTACGATAGAAATGTCAAATTCCTTTTCTTTTGGAATGAAGTTAGTGAATGAAGAGTTTTAAGACCTAAGTTAATTGCAGAAACCTGTCGAGTGGCAGACAAGATCAAAGAAAAGGGGCAGGATAGCTCAAGTTGTCAAAAGAGACACCAAGACCTTGAGTTCACCATAAGTGACAAAGTGTTCTTGAAGATATCACTTGTGCGTAGTTTGAAACGATTAGACAAGAAGGGAAAGTCATATTTTATATGTGTTGGATCTTATAAACTTTGGAGAGAAGTAGAAAAGTTGCATATCAATTAGCGTTACCGCTATCCATGTCTAGTGTGCATGGTGTATTTCGTCTGTCTCTATTGAAGAAGTATATTGGAGATCCATATCAAAAGTATTAACCACAGAATCACTGGATTAAATAGGAGATTTAACTATTGAAGTAGTACCAGCCTAATTCACTAGTTGAAAGGTACAACACCTTAGAAATTTGGTATCAATTATATGAAGATAATCTGACGAAGACAAGACGTGGAGAAGACGGCATGGAAAGAAGAAGATGCAATGCGGAAAAAGAATTCCCACCTAGTGACTCCGAAGTAAATTCAAATTTTGAGGACAAAATTTATTTTAAGGATGGGGGAGTTGTAAGATCCGTACGTTTAAATTTCGAGGACAAAATTTCTTTTAAGGGTGGTGGAGTTGTAAGACCCCCACGCCACGAACCCGGTCTAACCTTACATTTTGTGTCGTGACCCGTCTACATATGATGGTCGAGCCAAGTGGACCAAGTGTGTGAAGAAACCCAAGACCCAGTATGAAAATTTACTAAAAAACAGTCAAAATGAGGGTAGGATCGCAAGTCTTAACAGACAGGTCCGACCCTCCCATAAACCCTCACTATCGACCCTCAATCAGGGGTCGCAGGGTCTATGAGTTGTCCGACCCTCCCAACGACCCTCACCATCGACCCTCGGTACTCGAGAAAAACAGCACGAACCGAAAATTAGGAAACCTTCCTAATTTTGATTGGAACCTTTCCTAAACTCAATGGGACGTATTTTTGGAGGTTTTACTATATAAATAGGATGTCCCTAAGCCTCTTTCAATCCTTTTACAACCCTAATTGGATTGAGAGAAAGAGAAGAGAAGGAAGAGAAGAAGAGAAGGAAAACTTGAAGAAAAGGCTAAGGAAGAAGAGGAAATTCAAAGGAACTCTGAATCTCAGCAAACCTAAGGTATTAACACATTCCCCATGATTTATTTAAGACTTTAGAATGGTTATTGAAGAGGGTATGACTTAAGAAAAACCCAAATCATCCATCCATGGCTTCGTTTCAATGGAAACCGTGGAGGAGATCATTAAAACCATGTAGGTGAATAAAGTATAGTTCTAAACCATAGAACATGTATAGAATGGATTGTGGAAGTAAGCCATGGACCCAACCATGAAAGAGAGAACCCGAACGGGGTCGCACCTGGGGTCGATGGCTGATCCGACCCTTGGCATCGACCCTCTGTTCGAATGGGATTTGGATTAGGGGGGGGGGGCAACCCCCCCCACCCCCCCCCCCCCTCCCCCCCCCCCCCCCCTTGCATAACGTGAATGGTTTTTAAATTCTTGAAAAAATTCTAAAAAATCATTAAATTTTATCGGCTTTATTAGGTCTTATAGTAATATAATAACATTATAAAGATGATTCTAAAGCTTGGAAGAGTATCTATTAGCAAGCTAAGGTGAGGGAACAAGTCCTAAACTAGCTGGTTAATAATAAACGGTTTTATTTCTTGAGTCCAATGCCATATTGATTCTATGCGTGTATGCTTGTAATGTGCATTCAACATGCCATCCAATATTTCTATTATTACTGTTCATGCATATTTAAATTTATTGATTATAACATGATGATGTTGATGATGGTAGGAATGGCATGTGAATGTTTGTGTTTGACTGGTGTACATGGTGCGGGTAGGGATGGTATCAACCGGTGCCCTCCCCCCCCCCACTCGAGGTATATTGTGCCATGGTCTATTCAAGTCATGTCCACTAAGCAAGTGTTAGTGTGCTTGATGCAAGTGGAGCATCGGGGAGGATGTGACATTGTGGTTCACGCGGGCGCCCCCGTCACTCTACCTATCTTTACTCAATTGTCTTGTCCACTAACATCGTTGTATCGTCATTACCTGGGTAGCCAAATATGTCGTATGGCATCGGGGGGACGTGGCATTGTAGTTCAGCCCGGTCACTGGACCCTAGCTCTATCTCTATGGATGTTTGAGGGGATCTTGGGGTGGGGCCTTGGATACATTGTTTGACATTAGGGTTGGTTAGTGGCCCGGTTTGCCCCGTTGCAAGCCCCTCGCCAACAAGGGCTTACGTGTTGGTATGGGCAACCGGTACAGCCATGCCATTTTCATGGGGTGTATATTGTCCATGTTGGGGGCATGTGGGGCGACAGTGCCGTTTTCATTGGGTGTTTCCACACACTCGTGTATAGAGGTGCGGCAGCCACCTATCCTTTCTATAGCACATTACAAACTTATATACCAGACCAAAGATATGAATTGATTGCATGCATATGTTTGTTGCATTGTTTTGTTTTTCCGTCATGTTGGAAGCCCACCCTCGTGCGCACAAATCTTTTAGTTTCTGATGCTCCAGGTATTATGATTGAAGATTATGTCAACACGCCATGATGAGCGAGCTGTGGAGGAGGAATGTGATTCGTTAAGCGAGCGTTTCAACGGTGGATACGTTTAATGTTTAGTTTTCATATATGGATATTGTAATATGTATTAAATTATGTTTTGGTTACTTGGAAATAAATGGAATATTAATTATTTATCATGATTAGACCCCCCGTTCCTTATTAACCGTAAGACTTCCGCTATTTACTTTATTACCTCTGATTAATGTGAAATGTGTTTTGATTTATCATATGTGGGATAGCCTATTCGAGATCCTGGTTGAACTGTTGTTTTATTGATGGTTCATCAAACCCTTCTTAATAGTGCGGAATTGGGGTGTGACATTTAATCCCTTTAGTTGATACAACATGGCCTAAGAAAGTGAATTTATTTAGCCAGAACTCACACTTGGTAAATTTAGCGTAAGCGTAAAGCTTTTCCTTTCTTAGTCACCGCAGAGTGGCTCTTAGATTTGTGATATGAGTTTCTTTGTTCTTGGAGTAAACTAGTATGTCATCAATAAATACAATGATTGATGTATCCAACATATCATGAAATATACGATTCATGAGTTCTATAAAAGTTACGGGTGCATTAGTTAATCCTAAAGACATGACTAAAAATTCATAATGTCCATATCTGGTTCTAAATGCTGCCTTTAGAATATCACCTTCCTTAATCTTCAACTGATGATATTTGACAGAAGATCAATTTTGGAAAACACTTTGGCATCTTGCAACTGGTTGAATAAGTCATCGATCCGAGGCAACGGATATAGATTCTTGATTGTAAGCTTATTCAATTCTCGATAATCTATACACAGTCGAATGCTACCGTCCTTCTTTTTCACAAACAATACTGGCAGTCCCCATGGTGATATACTGGGTTTAATATAACCCTTGTCCAGTAATTCTGATAACTATACATTCATTTCCTTCAGTTTAGTAGGAGCTATTCATTAGGGTGCTTTAGATACTAGTGCGGCTCCGGGTATAAGATTTATAATGAACTCTATCACTCGGTCAGGTGGTAGTCCTGATAGTTCCTCAGGAAATACATCCAAAAATTCATGCACAACTTCAATATCCTCCATTCGTAGTGCTTCCTTGGTGACGTCAACCACGGATACTAGATACCCAATTCCTCCTTTCTCAAGGCATTTTCTAGCCTTCAATGCAGAGAGGATGAGCTTTCGTTTACAGGGAAGTTTGGTTCTCGCAAAACTAAACTCTGCTCCTTCCTTGTCTTTAAATGTCAGTTTTTTTTCTGCACATAATAGGTTTGCGGAGTACCGAGCTAACCAATTCATTCCCCAGATAATGTCAAAGTCTGCCATCTCGAGTTAGATTAAGGTTGCATCCAAAAGCTTCTCGCTGATAAGAAGTGGACATGGTCCATAACCTTTGTCTAGTTCCACTTCTAATCCCATAGGTGATAATACAAGCAGTTTACAGTCTAAAGGTCTGAGGGACAGATTTAACTTTTTCCCAAACGACACAGATATAAAAGAATGAATAGCTCCAGAGTCAAAGAGTACTCTGGCGGGTAAGCCATTAATAAGTACGATACCTGTGAATTTTTTCTTATATTAATCTATATGCTCAGACAAGGTAGTACAAAATGAAAGGTTCAGGTCATACCTGTGACCACATCAGGCGATGCGGCAGCATCCTCAGAAGTAACTGCATAAACTTTTCCTTGCTGTAGCTACTTCCTTGGCTTAGGACACTCTCTTGAATAATGTCCTACTTGATCACAATTAAAGCATTTGATTCTAGCATTACTTTGCTTCTGTTGAGGTTGGATTATTGAAGCAGTCTTGGCTGCAGCAATGAAGCCTTGAGTACGAAAGGGTTTAAATGTCTTTGAGTTCCCTCCGTTGTATGAGTTTCCATTGGGCCTCTTTATACCCCTGTTCTGAGCCAAATAACTTTCCCTTTGGCTCAATTCTAGTACTCGAGCAATCTGCACAGCTTCATTATAAATCTTCTTTTCCAGTCCTAATACGTGCTCACAGATACTTCCCCTAAGTCCCATTAGGAACCTTCGGGTTTTGGTATTTTCCTCTTGCATGCTAGAAGGAGCAAAGAAGAACAGTTCTTCATAACATTGTTGATATGTGTCTATAGTCATTTGTCGTTGATACAGACTCAAGAACTCCTTTTCCATTTGGTCTCTGAAACTCCTGGAAAAATACTTCTCAAAAAACGCTTCTTTATAGATAGCCCAGGTTAATTGGGCATGTTTCGTCAATAGATAACACCGAGTAGATTTCCACCAATGGTGTGCATCACCTTTCAGCATAAAAGTGGCACATAATACTTTTTCCTCTTCATTTACAGTCATCATCATGAAATTTCTTTCCATCTCATTGATCCAGTGAGCTGGCCACAAAGGATCTGACAGCTTGCCATTGAATTCCTTCGGCTTCATCTTCAGGAAACGCTCGATCAATCCAGAATGATCAAGCTGATACTATGCATAAGCTCCATACATAGGCGGCTGGTACTGATGGTTACCTTGGTTATACCCGCCTTGCGGTGCTTCAGGGTTTTGCACTTGGCCTTGTACTACTGGGGTTTACGGTGCTTGGGGTACAGTGTTGCTACCACTAGGTGCAGTATTAGCTTGTCCTGTAGGTAGAGATGTTGTGTTTGCAACTGGGAAAGCAATTCCCATAGCAGCTTGCATGTTGGCTTGCATTTGTTGTATATATTGCATTTACTGTGCCAAATTCATCACTACAATAGCCAAATCCATAGGTGGTGCAGGTAAGTTGGTTGGGTTGGCTTGGGTGTGAACATTCTGAGGTGTGACATTTTGAGCTCCAATATTTCCTTCCTGTCCTTGCTGACCTTCATTGTCATTAATCTCCATAGGTAGTGGAGATGGGTTTGTATTTTGTCTCCTTCTGCTTACTCTGTGCCCAGTAATTTAAACTCTTGGGTGGTATGTTATTGGCAAAGCTACACATGTGAGACAAAATAGAATGGTAGTATTAGATTAGTCTCACATTGGAAAGTGAGAGAAGAACAAAATTAATAGGCAAAAGTTCAGAGAGAATCAAAAGGTTAACAACAGTAGGTCATACGGTCGATGACCTACGGTCGCATGTTGTGCGACCATAGGTGCGACCATCAAATCCCTGGCAACTTACTGAGACCCTATGGTCGATCATACGGTCGATGGTTTTGGTCGAATTGTGCGATCGTAAGATTCAAAATCAGTTTTTAAACCTATTTTTTTGAGATTTTCCCTCTCATTTCCCTTTCTTCTTCCTACGGTCTCAACTCAGCTCTGCTACCACTGAGTTGCTACAGTATTAACCGTACGAATTTAGTAATTTTTCATCGATCCACAATCTCCATTCCATTCCTTAAGGTATGTTCTCTACACTTTTTCCTTCTTAAGCTTTCATACCTAGGTTTTGCTCCATTTATAGGGTTTTCTTCAAATTAATATTTTTTTGATCATAAACATTTGATTTTTATTGGAGGTTATTGCTATTGGCTACCCAATGGATGAAAGCCCTCAAGAAAATTTGAGTTTCATCAGTTAATTTAGTAGAAACTTAAAGATTCCCATTTTGACCTAAATTTTGGGGGTTTTTCCCAATTGTCAAAATTTCTTCAAATTCGGCCTACCTAGTTAAAATTTCTGATTGAATATGCCTTCCAGGATGGTTTGGGACATATGAAAGTCCTCCTGCCCAAATGTTTGGGTGAAAAGTGAGGCTTTTGCCCACTTTACGTCGTTATGCTGTTAAATTTTCAAATTTATCTAACTTATTTTTCTTATTTTTTTCTCTTGCAGTTATCATGGTTCACACTAAAGGTCCTCGAGTTTATGACCCACTTCGCTTCAGGTCTGTGGAAGCAGAAACACAATATCCTTGGTTTAAGCAAAAGAAAGTAGAAGGGGGTCGGAGTGTGAACTTAGCCCACTTAGCCCTGTTTGATGTGGAGAGGGCATTTGGTGATATGAGCTGGCTTCCAGTGATTTTGTATGAGGCTTGCACTCGCCTGGACTTGGTCAAATAGTTGTACTATCACCTTCAAGTGGAGGGTGACTTAGAGGATGTGGAGAGGGGCAGAGAGCTTCGGATCACCAACTGGGTGAAAGGGGTTTCGATCTCTTTCAACTGTCAAGAGTTGACTGATCTCCTAGGCATCTCAAATGATGGTCAGTTGGTTTACTGTGCACCCAGGGAGCCACAGTTTCTATCTACACAGGTGCGTGTAGAAATAGATAACTAGATTCTTTGAAATGATCGCTGGGAGATGAAAGAAGTCAATGTGTCTAGAGCCACAGCTCTACTGTAAGATTATCCAGCATAATCTTATTCCCCAGAGTGGACACTACGAGATGGTCTCACAGGTGACTCAGTACCTGCTGTACTTTGTACTAGCCAGCCAGTCTGCCTCCCATATATTATTCTTTAGACTATGCACAGAGCTATGTTGCCTGACTCGAGAGGTAACTTGCCCTATGGGCGATTGATCTCCACCCTACTCACTCGTCCAAGGTGGAACTAGTGGATGAGAGGATTCTTGAGGACACCTTTTCAGCTGACCTTGATTGGGAGGCCATCAGCAAGATGGGCATGAGAGAGATACATGTCAGTGATGACGAGAGGAATGCTATGAGGATGTCCTCTCACTCGTGTAGCGACAGCAGATGCAGAGGTGATAGTAGCAGTAGCAGTAGAGGCACACGTGAGTGATGATGAGGAGGATGATGATCGGATGTACATGGATGTGGATGCCATCCCTCCCCCATCACCACAGCATTTTATTGGAGCTAGCCCTTCTCGGGCTTCTCATTCAGCTGGCCTTTCACGCCCACCACCAGATGACATGATGGGGCTACTATGTGAGATTCGAGAGGCTCAGCGCATGACTGATCAGAGAGTAGGAGAGCTTCTAGATGCCCAGTGCTCTACAGACCAGCGGGTAGCGGATCTGACAGCTAGTCTCTGAGCGACTCAGACTCAGGTGGCCTGGCTACGAGAGTGTATGCTGAGGACTATGATAGAGACCGTGAGACACCTCTTCCTCCAGCAGCTCCAGCTCCATGATATCATTTATTTTTTTCCCTTTTTATAATATAGAGTAACTGTCTGGATTGTGGACTGTGTTCTGATTCGGATGTATCTTGTCTTACTTCCATTTGGATATATATATATATAATTGATTTTCCATTTACATATGTGCATTATTCTTTTTCTTAGTTTATGTCTCATACAACATAAGTGCTTATGGTGTGTTCTTATTAAAGTCTTTAATTTTTATCCTAACTCAGTTCATGACTCACATGGAATAGTTAGGTCAATGGGTAGAACCTGAAATGCTCTGATACCAAGTTATCACACCCTAATTCTGGTCTAAACAGAATGGTATGATGAACCGCCAATAGACCAATGGTTCAACTAAGATCTTGTATAGGTCGTACCCACCATATCAAACCACACACACATTCCACATTAATAAACAAATAAGCAGAAGTTTTACAGATAATGAACTGAGAGTCTAACAATGATAATAAATAATTAATCCGATTATCTCCAAAACTCAAGATATAAAAGTAAATAATCCATTACATGTTTCATTAATCAAATATAGCTAAACTAATCAAATATGCACTGGTTGCACTCGCATGATGAATCATGCGCATCTTCAATAGCTTCTACATCCATGGTCGCAAAGTGTCCATACATCGGCGCATTAACGTAATCTTCAACAGTAAAATCTGCATCCTCAACTAAAAATATTCGACGTCGAAAGGGTGAGCAAACTTCATGGCTCAGTGAGCAAACAAAACAATGCAACAAACATATGCATGCATTCAATTCATATCTCTGGTCTTGTTTTTAAGTTTGCAATGTGTTATAGAAAGGTTTGGTGGCCCCTGCACCTCGATACACAAGTGTGTGAATCCACCCAATGTATCAAAAACAATTACCGTCCCACATGCACCCACCATGGAATAGAGATAAATCTAAAGTGTCTGGATCATACACCGCCAATACTTCTCCTGATGCCCTACCCATACCAACACGTAAGCCCCTATTGGCGAGGGCTTACAAATTAGGCTCGCAGCTAACCAATCCTAATGCCAAATAGTGTATCCAAGGCCTCACCCTAGCATCCCTCAATACGTCCATAAAGATAGAGCTAAGGCCCCCCGACAGAGTCAGAGACTACACGATCCGAGAACACCTCCCCTGATGCCCTACGACGTAATAGTTTTGCTAAGGTAATGGCGATACGACGATGTTAGTGGGCAAGACTTGAGTAGAGATAGAGCTAGAGTCTGGTGATGAGGTCAAAGACCACCATACTATGGTTTCCCCCTGATGCTCCACTCGCATCCAACACACTAACCACACACATACATTCACATGCCTATTCCTAGCATCATCATCATCATCATGTTATAAATAAACATAATTAAATATGCATGAACAGTAATAGTAGGAATATTTGATGACATGTGAGATGCACATTACAAGCATACAAGCATAGAATCAATCATGGCATTGGACTCAATAAAAATAAATAATTTGTTATTATCCAATTAGTTTAGGTTTTGTTCCCTCACCTATTAGCAATACTCGATCTCTTTTCAAGCCTTGAATTTCTCTTTGAATTGATTTAACAACCTAAGAGTTATATGAATTTAAGTTAGGGTTCATATATAACATATTACAGTAGTAGGAAATCAAAACAGAGCACTGATAGGTGTCTGCTGGTCCTATGGTCTCATACTGTATCGACCTTACTGCCTACGGTCGATACCTTACAGTCGCATATGGTACGACCATAGCTGCGACCATATGATTTTTGAAATCTTCTCGAATGCCTATGGTCGATCCTCTGGTCATGCTGGTCATGCTATGGTCGACCATAGCTGCGACCTTGAGATTTTTGATCACAGACTACATGCAATTCGAGTTCTTCCTGGGTCAAGTCCTCTGATCTTCAATTGGATTTATTCTAAGGTCATCCTATGGCCATCATTAGTAGTTTCTTATCAACCCTAATCATCAAACTCTCTCCTCATGGTTTGCCTTGGGATTTTCTCAAGAAAATCACATGGATCATAATAGGTTGATATTGTCTATCTTCCATAAAAGTCTTATTCCATAGAGTTATAAACTCTCCAAGGATTAGGTTCATACCTTTGCCTGTGATAGAGAGCCAATCTCTTTTCAGCAAATCCTCTCCTTAGCCATTTCTTCTTCTCCTTCTCTTCCTTTTCTTTCTCTAGGGTTTACTAATGTTCTAAAAGAGTGAAAAAGGGCTGAGGGACGTCCTTTATATAGAGAAAAACTCTCCATATAGAGTCATCTTTCAATTAGGAAAGCAATCCCTTAGTTTAGGAAAGTTTTCAAAACTCAGAGTCTAATTTGGGGTCTCACGATCGACGGCTAGGGTCGTAGAACCCGTCGACTGTAGGGTCGAAATCATCGACCGTAGGGTCATTGATCAGTGACCATTGTTTCCTTCCATATGATCGACCGTACCTACCCAGGTATGCAACCATATGTATACAGTTTTGGGTGTTGAGTCGATTTTTATACCTGGTTTGTGATCTATCTTCACAAGCTCGGTCCACTTGGTCCAGGAATGATGGGAAGACCTGGCACGACATGGTTAAACCAAGTTAGTAGAGTGCGGGTCTTACAAAAACCCCTGCACCCGATGGTTGTTTGACCTATGGGTTTGATCAACGGATGGATCCACCAGGCTACTATCCACCAGCAGACCCATACTTATAAAATATGAGCTGGGCTCAGCCAGAGAACATAAGCCTGCAACACCTATTCACCAGGCTATTGTCTCTCTAGTTAGAGGCTGTATTTTCTGTGATTATTTGTTTCTACTAGGTTAGAGCTTGTATTTTGTGATTCTTTGTCTCTCTAGTTAGAGGCTGTATTTTCTATGGTGATTTGTTTCTACTAGGTTGGAGCTTGTATTTCTATGATTCTTTATTTTAGCTAGAGTTTGTATCTTCTGTGGTCATTTGTCTCTACAAAGATTTTTGCATTTTCTATGTGCCCATGGGCCGGCTTAGTGCATTAGGTTAATAAGCCAGAGGTCAAATAAAGCCGATGGATGCATCCTTCGACTCTATCAGCCAACTTACTCATATAAAGCTTTAAGGCATTTAGCCTAGTTGGCGGATGTCAATCGACGGACAGAACCATCAAGGGACTTTCATCCACCGCTTTAATACTTAGGGGTATTTAGCCTAGCCGACAGATACTACCGTTGGGGGTTTCTGTCACACCCCAATTCTGGATAAACCAAAAGTTTAAATGAACCGTCATAAGAACCAATAGTTCACGCCAGGATTTTCTAAGACCATGCCAACAATCCAAACCCAACACATTCCGTATCACAATTAGAGATAATAAAATAAATAATAGAAGTCTTTATTAATAATGAGCTGAGTGTCTGACATGATAGATAATATTAATCCAGTTATTTCCAAACAAACCAAAACATAAGTAAATAAACTATTACACGTTCCTTAGACAAAATAGGTAATTAAATCTAAGAGTAAACACATTAGAAACACTCTAATGAGGAATTGTACTCGTCCTCCACAGCTTGCACATCCATAGCTACCACGTGTCCATTCGATGGCTCGTTCATATAATCGTCCACCGTGGTACCTACATCATTAACTAAAAATATTCGACGTTGAGGGGTGAGCACACAACGCGACGAGTGAGTAAACAAAACAATGCACAAACATATGCATGCAGTCACTTTATTTTCTTTGGGTCTGATATAAGTTTGGAATGTGCTATGGTAAGGATAAGCGGCCACCACACCTCCATGCACGAGACTATGAGCATGCCTGTGAAGACAATGGGTGATCCTCCTCGGGATAATGTATCAATGAAAATCATATGTTTGTTGGAGTCGCCACCTAGATTAAGGTTTAGGACCTCTAAAAATGTAATCTCATCCTAAGGTAAGACTTCTATTGACTCATGACCAAATGTATCAATTCTTTGGTCTGCAAGAGATCAGGTAAGTATTCAGGGTACGGTTTTGGAAAGGTGTTAAGCACCCGAACCCCCCGATCAAGATTGGCCTCCTAAACTTTCCCTAGACTCTAGTTCTGACTGTACTTGGTCAACTGGATGACTAGAGTTCAATGGAGAATGTCTTAAACCAAGTTGTTAAATTCTTTTAACTTAAAGTTCAGTCAATCATGCCTTAAAGCAAATAAACAAGCAAATGTATAGTGTACAGTGAACCAGACCAAGTGATGGTTTGGTCTTGGACTGAATCTGAGACGTCCATCTCAAACTACCTACGTATTCCATCCTGAAAATCAAGTCCAAAACTTAATTCGAACGGGTTATGTGATTAAATATTATGGATGTAGTTTATGCATGTGCTTCAATTAGATTCTTTGTTCAAGTTGAAGTTTATGCTGGATGGATGGTCTGTGTATGGCTTTGTGCCATGTTTGGGGACTCTCCCAAATTGCCTACATATTTCAAAGGTCCTAAAAATCAAGTACAATGTAGTTCATAACTGTGATGGTGTTCTTTAGGCTTCTAGGATTTGGTCTACTAGGGTTGTCTATCCCTATTGTTCTGTTCTTTACATTTTTAGTTTTTTCTCTATTTGTTTTGTTCTTTATTTGTCTAGTTCCATTCTGTACTTTGTTCTATTCTTTATTGTTCTGTTAGATTGTGTTTGGTAACTCTCTTGGAGAACAATTCTTTTGTTCTTCTATTCTATCAAAACAGAAAAACTATTCAGAACAATAAAAAATAATCAAAAGATGTTTGGCAAAACTGGTCTATTTTTTAGTTCTTAAAGAACGAATCGGATGAAAAGAACATCGAAGAACGAAAATTGCAGAAGAACATGGTAAATCGTGTTTTTACTTTTTGAACAGATTTTAAAAGAACAAAAACTAAAATCGTTCTCGATAAAACACTCTACCCCGATAAAACACCCTATCCTCTTCTTCTTCACTTTATCTTCTTCACTTCATCTGCTCCTCACGATAGAGTGACAAATTGTCAATTTAACCTTCAAAGACGTGGAATGTACCCATCTCTGCTAAGTATTGACGGAGTATTTGTATAGTTTCAAATTCAAGTGGAAAATAATGTCTAATTCGATTAGCGTAGAAGTGGAGAGAGCGCTTATCGGAGCTGGTTGCGGTAGAATCGTCAACAACGTCTCCTGGGGCCCCTGTAGTTTAGTTGCCTTTGGCACCCAAAACGCTGTCGCTATTTTCTGCCCCGAGGTCTGACCTTCCTAGTTCCTATGTTGCTGTGTTTTTATTTTTATTTTTTTTTTAATTTAAAGTTCCATGAAATATTTTCTTAAAATCTTCTTCTTCTTTTTTATAGATTCAATTCTCTTTGATTTTGTCTGCAGACTGCCCAGATTTTAAACACGCTTCCTAGGCATAAGGCTCTAGTCAATTGTACTCTGTGGCTTCTGAGTAGTTAGTAGACATTCAAAGGTACGCATTTTTCTATTCTTATTCCAAACAAATGCTATAATGTTGTGTCCTACGATGAAGTCGACCCCTTTGGATCGTCCTATTTAATTGTTACAATCCGAAAGAAATCTTCCTGTTACTTGTCTCACACCAAACTCAATCAAGATTTTGGGGACTGGCTATTTAACTATGATGAATTATGACTTTCTTCACTAACGAATCTCCTTTTTATCCACAATTCAACAATTGGAGAAGCATTTTTTGCTTTCGGGGGACACTAATGGTGTCATCATTGTACGGGAATTATCTCTTAAAGATGGAAAGGTACTTTTTGGGGTTTCTTACTTTTGTAATCAATTGAGTGCCATAACATGATATTTCCTAGAGGAAACCAGATGGGCGGGGCCTATTCTTTGTTATGTGTTTAGTTGGCCTAAATAGCCAGCATATAAACCCTTCGTTGATATATCAGACTGTGAATAAGGTCTTTTAATGACATAGTACCCCTACAAAGATGTCATAATTCAAGGTTCTTCCTTCTCATAGCATTAATAGGAGCCCACGGATAACCCTTTCATGCTCATTTATATTGAATCTTCTGCAAATGCTCTTACATATATCTGACATTAAATTTGTCATTGTCCCTTGAAAAAACATTTAGTTATGAATTTTACTCTTGTTATAGGTGCAACCCACTTACATCTTTGTTACAACAAACTCTGAGATTGACCTATGTCAGAATTTTGTTTTTTTTCAAATGTTGGCTAGATTGACATTACGATGAATGTTCATTTGTTTTACAGATTATGTCATCGCAGGTGTTCTTTATTAAATACTCACAGTGATCTGCATTAACATTAGCTGCCTCAGTGGTTTGCCATCCTCAATGTTTGTTGGTTGTTGCCAGTATTACCTAAGGAAAAAGTTGTTACGTTTTGTGGCTAAAATCTTTCAGCACAAGATTTATACAACTTGATACTGTTCCAACTATCAGGCACTTCTGCATTCTCTATTCCAAGTATCAGGTAATTTTGCATTCCACAGATTACAAAATTTTGGTCTCTCATATTTCTACTGATTTCTACATCTCTTAACCTATATGGTTTTGCAAAGAGACAATTTCAGTTTACTTAGTTCCAGAGTATTGCTCAAACTTTTGCTAAAAATAGCTGGCGAAATTCCTGCTATTGTTAATTATTTGGGTATGTCTTATTTGGGTATGTTATTCATATGGTCTTTTAGTTTTACTCATCACTGCAAGAATCTCACATGCATCTCTCTGTGAGAGAGAGTTTGACAAAACAAACCTTATAAGGTCTTGAGATGTCCATGTCCTAGAAATTTGGTACTCTGCAAACCTAGAATCAATTGGTTTTAACTTGAAATGCTGAATTAATGCCAATAACATGTGCTTTAATCAAGCCATAATATGTAGTGTGGAGCATATTTACAACATCTCTTTTTTGTGGATATGCATGCTTACACGTAACAGTTCTTTGAAGCTACTGACTCTGTGAGATAATGAGCCCAACCTTAGGATGCTTGGGTGTCTAAAGATATTGTAAGTGCTTTCCAATTTTGCTGAGCATAAGATGTTCAACTACATATGTTGATTATACAAGGGAGTAAGGGAGATAAGTTCCCAATTGAAAATTCTATGTGATCCATGAGAGAATGGAATTTCAACATTCTTCATATTTAGTCACTGAACTTTGGTAATTTTTATGCAAGGTTGAACTCATCCTTGCATTAGCTGTTTTGGATTTATTTGTGCAAGAGAGTTGTGTATATAATATAACATATGCTATTCATGAATGTGAAACCCCTGCTATTCATGAATGTGAAACCTCGTTTCATATGAATGACAAGCTAAATTTTCACAGTAACTATAATTAGACATCGATATGCCGGGAAAGCAATTCAATAGGTGATCTAATGTTTCTGTCATCTTTTCCATTAACCTATAACTTGACCATTGTTACATAAACATGTAAAGTCAACTTAATGTGATCAGCTACTAGTGTAAATCATGTTTACTCTTATCCACAATAGATTATTTGTCCATCATTCTTTTGCATTTCTTCTGACATTAGTTCTTATTGCTTACAGATGGATAATAATTGATTCATCATTGGAGATTACTGTGCCTGCAAAGCATACGCCCTAGTCAGATGCGGAGTGAGAAAAGTGAAGCTCACTATTTTCAGCGGGATGTTTTATTTTCTTATTTTTATGGCTACTTGTGTTGACCATTTTATTCATTTACGCTTCACGATTGGCATAGATATTAGGGGATAATGCTTTTCTTTTATAAATTTTCATATTTGGTAAGAAATTGGTTTAATGAAAATTCTGTAATATTTGAATCCTTCGAAAAAAAATGTTCTAGAACAAATTTTACCAAACAAAAAATAGGTCTGTTCTCAGACTAGTTCTAGAACATATTGGCCAAACAGCCTTGGGGACAAAAAAACATCCAAAGAACACTATTTCAGAACAGAATAGAAAAAGACCATCTCTTCCGGTTCAGAACAAGAACAGGTGAGAACGTTACCAAACGCAGCCTTATGTTCTGTTCTTTTAGGTTTCAAGGGTTGCCTATCCCTATTGTTCTGTTCTTTTAGGTTTACTAGGGTTGCCTATCCCTATTGTTCTGTTCTTTTCATTTTTGTTCTTCCTCTATTTGTTTTGTTTTTTATTTGTTTTGTTCTGTTCTTTATTATTTTGTACTTTACTTGTTCTGTTCTTTATTGTTTTGTACTTTACTTGTTCTGTTCTTTATTGTTCTGTTATGTTCTTTTAGGTTTTTAGGGTTCTGATTAGGCTTTCTTGCAAAGGTTTTATAGGCTCTACGGGAGATGGTCGAATGGTAACTGTAGCAGTAGGGTGGTTACAGGTTGTCTAGGTGTTGGGGACTTAAGTTTGTGGAGATGAAGCAATAGATTGGTGTGTATTGGGTTTGGGTATCGGATTAGATTAGGGTGAAGGCTTGTGGTTTGCAGATGGGTAAGTGAATTGCGGGTTCTGTAATAGGGAGGAATATGGTGGAAGTATGATGGTGTGGTGAGATTTTCGGTTAAGAGGAAACCAGGTGGTGATACAAGGCAGATGAGTGGTGACAGGTGTGTAACAAATTGGGGTTGATGAGGATAATGGTTTTGGGAGGACAGGTGTAGAAGTTATACGGAGATGGTGTTCGGTTGGGGCTGCAACCAGTGGCGGTAGGTCTATAAATGGAGAGGGGTAGATGGTTAAGCAGGCGGCGGAAGAAAGTAGGTGGTCTGGGGTGTGATTATTGGATTCAGAAGCATGGTGAGGTGTTGGCTTATAAGTTGAATGAATGGAAGGCTAGGTTCCACAGTGGGATAGATATGGAGGAGGTGATTTCGTGAGTGTGAGCAGGGTAGGATGGAGGTTGTGTAGATCAGTGAAGGTTGCGGATAGGTAAGGACGATGAAGGTTGTGACGGAGAGTGTATGGGTCAACAAGTGGATAGATTGAAGATGGCAGTTGGCTGTTGAACAAGTGGATCGATAGTATGGGTCAGTTGCAGTGTTGGTGATTTGGTTTGATCTGTTGGGTAGGTTTGAAAATGGTAGAGTGCGGCTGGACAGATGATCTAGTTTCTCAGTTTGCATGGATGTTGGGTTTTGGGATGTGGTAGTGTTGCTTGATGACAAGGTAGAGGCAT
The DNA here is from genome assembly GCA_028583415.1 of Protea cynaroides. Lineage (NCBI taxonomy): Eukaryota > Viridiplantae > Streptophyta > Magnoliopsida > Proteales > Proteaceae > Protea > Protea cynaroides. The sequence continues at coordinate 27,986,077 of CM053269.1, forward strand.
GGCTGGGTAATGATTGCTACAGAAGTGTGTGGATGAGTTGGTGGATTGATAGCATAGGCTAGGTTGGTTTGAGGCAATGTGAGGTCGATGGTGGTGGGCTAGGCACGTGGAGTAGAGTGGTGATGAGAAGGTGAATTGCAAATGGAGGGGTGGATGGATTGTAAATGGTATCAGTTCAGGTATAAACAAGAACAAGAAAAAAGAATAAGCAAAGAGGGAAAAGGCGACTTACCTGGTTCGCGGGTGGGAGTGATCACAGATTCGGTGTAGCAGGTAGGTTCCTCGATCCCTCCTTCGATCTCTATCTCTTCTTCTTCTTCATCTTCTAGTCTCTTTTTTTTCTGGTTTTTTCTCTCTCAAGCTCCCTCTCTTCCTCTTGGTTTCTCCCCCCAGTCTCTTTTTTTCTCTCGATCTTTTTTTTTTCTCAATCTCCAGCTCTCCTCCTCTTTGATCTGCTACGGAACTCAAATCTTTTTTCCTTTCCTCTTTGGCTGAGTTGGCATTTTCATTCTTATATTTTTTTCCTTTTTTTTTTTCAGCTGATCCGATTCTCCTTTGATTCCTCTACATCTAGATCCACACCCATTTTTTCTTTTCTTTCAACCCACCACCCAACTTCCTTTTTTGTTCTTCTTAGAGATCCCTTCGACCCCAATTTATTCCTATTCTTCTTTGTCAATCACCGACCCAACCCTTCTTTGGGTTTCTTGACATCTTGCCCATTCCTTCTTAGTTTTTTTTTCTATTCATCTCTCAATTTTTATTTCTTTCCTAAGAGAATTCTAACTGACCCCAACACTAGCTAGCCTTGTGGAGTTTTTTAACTCCTCATCATATTATATTTATTTATTTCTATCTTAACACATGGCCAGCATCTCTCTGTCACCTTTTTTACCATATCAAACATCCACCCAAGTTATCCTCCTCTTCCTTTCCTTCTCAAAGCTAGTCCTACCGAATCTTTCCTCTCTTAGGAATTTTTTTTTTATTCCTCCCTAACTTGAAACCTAACCCCATTACCTTCATTTTCTTTCCTTAAACAACTCCCACGGCTACACCTCATGTTCCCCATGCAGTCACCTTTTTTTGTATAGATTATGACCATATCTTAATAATGTAATATAATATATACTACTATATACAATATATATATATAGTATATACAATATAACATGATATGTAATGCACATGCATGTGTATCAAGTGCTGCACCGATTTGGCCTGATTGATTTCGGCTGGATCGGACTGGACTAACTTGACTTGGGTTGGGCCAAGACTGGCTTTTCTCTCTCCCTTTTTCATTTTTATGAGCCATTTCGGTTTGTAATTCTGCATGGGATCTTTCGGAGGCCTCTACCTGGGATTCTTCACATCAACTTTGAAGAGTACTAAAAACAGAACACAATGGTGCTAGAATCACCTGATTCAGATATCGGATGGCCAAGATATGATGATTTGAAGCTTAAATAATTAAACTTACGATAATTTGCACAAAAGCCTTTGGAATATTTATGATAATTTTAGGAACTTCCCTTGTATATATCATCCGACTAAAATGACCATATCTTTTCCATCCGATATCGGAATTGAACAATTCTGATCTCATTTCAAAGGTAATTCCATGGCCTATGCATTCATGCAGATTACAGACCATGACCTTGTTGTGGGGTCTGCCAAAAACCACCTCAAAGTCACAGTAAAAAATTTAAACTTTCACTCACCTCTTTTCATTTGTTGTCTACACACCAAAGAGACTCTGCTTAGTTAAGGATGGCAAAAATGGGTTGCTTACAATGCCCAATGGATCACACACCAATGTTACCCCACATCACCCACTATATAATAAAGATAGAGTTAGAGTTCCCGGATCACACACCGTCAGAACCCCCCTAATACCCTACCCCATACTAGTACGTATCCCTCTACTGGTGAGGGCTTGCAAACTGGGTTCGTGACTAACCAATCCTAGATGTCATCAAAGGTTTGTATCCAAGCCCTTACCCCAGCATCTCTTAATATGTCCATAGAGATAGATCTAAGGCTTGTTGGTAGAGCTTATAGCCACACACCACATACACTTCCCCTAATACCCTACAACGTACTAGTTCAGTTAAGGTAACAGTGTTACGATGATGTTAATGTGAAGAACAGAATAAAGATAGGGCTAGAGCCTAACGGATCACACACCGCTATACTCCCCCTGATGCTCTATCCAATCCAACACATCGTCCACACACACAAGTACATGCCTATTCCTATCATCATCATCATACCAAATAAGAACATTAATAAAATATGGATGAATAGATATATAACAAGTATTGGATGACATGTGAGATGCACAAACAATCATACAAGCATGGTATCATATCAGTTTGACAGAAAAGTAAAGGTAGTTTGTTATTAGTCTATTCGTTTAGGTTTTGTTCCCTCACCTATAAACGATATATGTTCCTCTTCACAGCTTTGGAAGTTACCTTGAATTAGTTGAAAACCTAACGAATTTATGAATTTAAGTTAGGGTTTGATTGTATCAAGTTGTAGTAGTCGAAACCCAAAACAGGTCTTTTAATTATTGATTGGTTGACTCTGTGGTCATAGTTATATGTTGACCAGACATTTTACGGTTGACTCTGTGGTCATTCATTGGTCGACCCCTGAAGCGACCATACAAACCCTGGGCACTTCCCAAGAGTCTGTGGTCAATTCACTGGTCGCACCATATAGTCGACCAGTGAAGTGACCACACAACCTTCAAGTTATGTTTCTCTTCAAATCCGAATTCCCTCTGAGTCGACCCCTTGGCTCAATACTAGGATCCATCCTACGATCATTCAATGGCCTTAAATTATTGGTTTCAATTAACAATTAATCCTAACATATTTTCCATGATTTTCCTTTATATTACTTGAAAGATCTCATGATCTCAGTCACAATGTTGGGTTCAACTCACCAACACAATGATGGGAGATCTATTCTAATCAACCTAACATCTACAGAGATTGATTTCTTACCTTAGGTTCCTTGTGGTAAAGAGATGGAAACCGTCGGTAAGCTTATCTGCAAAATCCTTCTCCAAGCTTTCCTCTCCAAGTCTCCTTTTCCTTCTTCTCCTTTCTTTCTCTCAGTTCTAGTGTAAGACCCGCACGCCACGAACCCAGTCTAACCTTATATTTCGTGTCGTGACCCGTCTACATATCATGGTCGAGCCAAGTGGACCAAGTGTTTGAAGAAACCCAAGACCCAATATGAAATTTTACTAAAAAATGAGGGTAGGGTCGCATGCCTAAACAGGCAGGATCGACCCCCTCATCGACCCCCTAGCATCGACCCGTGACCAGGGGTCGCAGGGGTCTCGAATTGTCCGACCCCCCATCAACCCCCCCATCGACCCCCAGTTGCCGATAGAATCGAAAATTAGGAAACTTCCTAATTTCAATTGGAATCTTTCCTAAACTCAATGTGACTTATTTTGGGAGGTTTTACTCTATAAATAGGACGTCCCTAAGCCTCTTTCAATCCTTTTACAACCCTAATTGGATTGAGATAAAGAGAAGAGAAGGAAGAGAAGGAGAAGAGAAGGAGAATTGAAGAAGAATACCAAGGAGGAGGAAATTCAGAGGAAACTCTGAATCATAGCAAACCTAAGGTATGAATACATTCTCCATGATTTATTTAAGACCTTAGAATGGTTCATGAAGAGGCTATGACTTAGGAGATACCCAAATCATCCATCCATGGGAGGATTTCAATGAAATTCATGGAGGAAATCATGGTAGGCAAAGTAAAGAAGAAACCTAGAGTTTTAAGCCATAGAACAAGCATAGAATGGATTGTGGAAGTAAGCCATAGGACCCAAACATGAAAGAATGGACTGTAGGATGAAATTCTCGACTCAAACATGGGGGGTCGCACCTAGGGTCGATGGAACATCCGACCCTAACATCGACCCCCAGCATTCGGGAAGCCCAAGAAAGGGGTGGTCACACCTAGGGTCGATGGAACATCCGACCCTGGCATCTACCCTACCCCTGGGGGTCGCAAAAATTTGCTACCCGTCCTGCTACCCCCAGTTAACAGCAAGCCAAAAATTATCGGAATGACTTCTAACTAAAATCTATCGACTTGTTAGGTTTTTCTATTGATATAAAAGTGATTCTTAAAGCTTGAAAGAGGATCTACACTCAAGCAAAGGTGAGGGAACAAGACCTAAACTAATTGGTTAATAATAAACTGTTTTTATTTCTTGAGTCCGATGCCATGACTGATTCTATGCGTGTATGCTTGTATGTGCATTCAACATGTCATCCAATATTTCTATTATTACTGTTCATGCGTATTTAAATTTATTGTTTATAACATAATGATGATGATGATGATGATAGGAATAAGCATGTGAATGTATGTGTGTGGTTAGTGTGCTTGATGCGAGCGAGTATCAGGGGGGGTGTCATAGGCCGGGCCTCAGCACTCTAGCTGTATCTCTAACTCAAGTCTTGTCCAATGACATCGTCGTATCGCCATTACCTTAGCAGAACTATTACGTCGTAGTGTATGAGGGGAGGTGGTCTTGGACCGTGTAGTCTCTGACTCTGCCGGGGGGGCCTTAGCCCTATCTCTATGGACGTATTGAGGGATATTGGGGTGAGGCCTTGGATACACTGTTTGACATTAGGATTAGTTAGTTGCGAGCCCAGTTTGTGAGCCCTAGCCAGCAGGGGCTTAGGTGTTGGTATGGACAACCGGTACAGCAATAAATGTAACTTTTACGTGTACATTGTCCATGGTGGGTACATGTGGGATGACAATAAACGTTACCTTTGGGCGACTTCACACACTCGTGTATAGAGGTGAGGCGTTAATAAACGTAACCTTTAGCCACCAATCCTTTCTATAGCACATTGAAAACTTATATACCAGACCAAAGATATGAATGAATGCATGCATATGTTTGTTGCATTGTTTTGTTTTCTCACTGAGCTCAAGTTGGAGAGCTGACCCTCGTGTGTGCAATTCTTTTAGTTTCTGATGTTGCAGGTACTATGATTGAAGATTATGTCTACACGTCAACATATGAACGGGTGGAGGCTATGAATGAGCAAGCTGTGGAGAACGAACATGGTTCGTTATGATAGCGTTTCAACTGTGGATATGTTTAGTGTTTAGACTTCGTATTTGGATATTGTAATATGTATTAAGTTATGTTTTGGTTATTTGGAAATAAATGGAATATTAATTATTTATCATGACTAGACCTCAGTTCATTATCTGTAAGACTTCCGCTATTTACTTTATTATCTCTGATTAATGTGGAATGTGTTTTGGTTTATCATATGTGGGATAGCCTATTCAAGATCCTGGTTGAACCGTTGGTTTATTGACGGTTCATCACACCATTTTGGTTAGTCAAAAATTGAGGTGTGATAACTTGGTATCAGAGCTCTCAGGCCTTCCCATGAAACCTGAATACTTCCACTAGAGTCCATGAACTGAGTTAGGATAAATTAAAAACTTTAATACAAACACACAGTAAGCACCTGTGTTGGTTGAGACAGAACTTAAACAAGACAATAATGTACATATAAAAGGTGGAACCATATACATACACTCAAACAGAAAGAGAAGACCAAAATTTATCTTGATAAACAAATAATATAGGGTACTATCCATAAGTTGGGTAGTTATCTACGTATACAAGGGATATAGTACTGTAGCAAGAAGGAAGCATCTGTACAACAGAAAATTAGAATACCGAGTTGGTACTCACAAGATGTAAAACTCGATGTATAACAGAGAAAGGAGAAAAATGGCTAGTAACGCTTAAATCCCTGTAGAGGAAAAGGGAAAGATCTCGGGCTGAATGCGACAGAGATAGGAGAACAATAGCTATACACCAAAAATGAGAGTAACTATTAAAGAAGATAAAGCTATACTTCTGGGTAATGTGGAGACGCAGAGTGAGATCCACCACAAGGTGATCCATTGCCCGATGAGCATTAAGAAGATGTTGCAATTCGACCCCACCACTATCTAGGTTGAGAATGGGTAATGAAAACTCATTTAAGCAGATTCTAAATAATGATAATCAGACTGGGGCAAATCAAAGGAGGTAAACAACCATGCCACTCCAGCCAATAACCTGGACTACCCAAGTTGCCAATGTTACATCAACACCTCCGAGTCAGCCGAAGTATGGTACCAATTGGTAGAAACATTGTACCCCCAACATCTGTTAGCTATAACACAGTGCCTACCATACAGCAAGACCCTGTAGTGCACATCCTAGTGCAGAAGCTTGGTGCATAACAAGCAGTGTATCAAGGTGGTTACCCTTATCAGCCACCGATGTATGGGATAGCTATATCATGACAAAATGATCTGACCAAGGATTGAGGAATATTTTCTGAAGACGAAGCCTTAATCGTTTTCAGCAAAGGATCAAATCTATTGTGGCCATGTAACTAGATATGTTTATATAGGATGCGGTGTATTATTGATTTACTCTTATGATTATAGAGGATGCACATACCAGATTTTAATTTCTCGTACCTTGACAGGATACCTTCTTGATTTAACCTGTCAATTGGAGTTATAGATATTATTTCTTTAGTATTAGTCCTGATTATACCAATCTAAGCCATTCTCATGATCGACAACATGAACAGAGATATGAACTGAATGAACAATTAAATGTTTAATCATGTTGAGCATACATCTACTGATTTATACCTGAGTTATTAATGTATAAAATTTTTCTCCAGATTATACCTGATTTACTGATGTATGAAATCTTCTCCAGATTTACTCCTGTAGTGCCTGGACCAATGGCATTATATATTCGATAGAACCTGTAACCATGAGGTTAAGAATTGTAAAACCTCTATTTCCATGTATTTGGACCACCGTGCAACTTAACGATCTTTTGATGCCGGTTGGATTACCACAAATTTACTCCTGATTCTTTAAACCTAGGTTCACTAGATAAAACAAGTGTTTGTCATTATGCTAAATCGACAGAAGGAAGTGAATCACTTTTGGATGAACATTTTGATTCATACACTCCCTAACCTTTGTTGATAAAGATGATTAGTGATAATAGAATTATTGAAAGAAAGATGATTGGATTCAGATTAAATGCTATAGCCAATGAACCTCAGATGAAGTAATGGAGAATCGATTTTGAGATTGCTAAATGGATGGATATGAGTCATGTCTATAAAAGAGTGCATGAGCAAAAAGTGAGAATTATCAAGGGTAGCCAGTAAAGAAATAGATAGCACTCTAGTAGAGTTAAAGATGACTATATCGGTATGAATTTTGACAAGGTAGAAGATTCTTAAAGGCAAATCGAAGAGTGGATACCAGGATAAAGTAAAAAATCATGGCATTAATACTACTCAGTTTAATATAATGATAATTGAGTTATGCCCAATGTTGAGTGATATGATTAAGAAAAGACCAAAAGAGTTTGGCTGAATTAATGAAATTATAAGCATATACCCTAATGCTTATAAATAGATTTGGGATATGAGATTTTGACGATAATCTTTGAAAAATCATAAGAGATGAAGAAACTAGACAAGCTCTTAAAACTCTTACACCAGATTTTGCTAGTTCAAGCCCTTTTGGACTAAATGTTGCATTAGATGAGTGTTATGGACAATGTTCGAATCGTATGGATGAATGGAATTGGGACGCAACCTAATTAGACTTGAGATGGCAAACTTTGACGTCATCTTGGGGATAGACTGGTTGTCTCAACACTCTACAAGTGATTATGTGCATAGAAGAGGTTATCATTCAAGAATAGAGATGACATATAATTTAGTTTTATTGGAAGTAAGTTGCTCAAGAAGTGAAAGCTGATCCTCTCTATGCTAAAAGCGAAGAGATGCTTTGAAGAGTAATGAGTTGGATATATGGTATCTGTGGTATACGTTACCAAAGAAGCACCACAGATAAAAGATATTGATGTGATGCATAAATTCACTGATGTGTTTCCAAGAGACTTACCTGGAGTTACCATCTGATCATGCGACCGAGTTCGTCATCGACTTGTTACCAAGGACGATACTTGTGTCAAAGGCACCTATAGAGTAGCTTCTATGGAGTTGAAGGGATTGAGACTCAACTATGGGAGTTATTAGACAAGGATTCTAGGCTAAGTATTGCATCACGGAGAGCGCCAACGCAACTCGTGAAGAAGAAGGACGGTAGTGTCAGATTATGTATAGACTACCGGGAACTAAACAAGCTCACAGTTAAGAATTGATATCTACTACCTTAGATCGATGACTTGTTTAAACAGTTGCAAGGAGCAAATGTATTTTCTAAGAATGATCTTCAGTCAAGATATCATCAGCTGAAGAATTTTGGACAGAAATATCTCGAAGATAGCTTTTAGAATCGGGATTGGACATTATGAGTTCTCGATTATGACGTTTGGATTAACCAATGCCCTTACGTCTTTTATGGAACTGATGAACTGGGTGTTTCATGACCTGTTGGACATGTCGGTCATAGTTTTCATAGATGACATTTTGGTTTATTCCAAGAATGAAGCAACTCATACAACGGATCTTAGAACAGCTTCACAACAGCTGAGAAGTGAAAAGTTTTATGCCAAGTCCAAGAAATATGAGACCTGATTAAACAAAGTGATCTTCTTGGATCACGTAGCATCATATAAAGGGATTAAAGAGGACCCCTTTAAGATAAAAGTAATCATATGGTAAGAAACACCTGAAAAGTATTGCGAAGATCAGAAGTTCTTGGGTTTAGCTGATTATTATAAACGATTTTTGGAGGACCACTCTAAGATCGCAAAACCTCTTACCAAGCTAACCAGGAAGGGAGATGAGTTTAATTGGACTGACAAGTGTGAAGAAGGGTTGATATCAACTCTCACCTTGATCATTCGGATACCAGGGAAACCTTTTACCCTATACATCGAGGCTTTCGGATTGGATCTAGGATGCGGGTTGATGCATAGTAAATAAGCGATTTCATATCTTTCAAGAAAACTGAAGGAGCGTGAGAAGAATTTCCCTACTCATGATTGGGAATTACCAGTGATGAATTATGCAATCGAGATTTGGAGACATTATCTATACGGAGGAGAATTTTAGATTAGATCGGATTACAAGTGTTTTATTTATCTCTTCATCAGAAAGAGTTGAACATGAAGATAAGAAAATGACTGGAATTGCTGAAGGATTAAGATTGTGATATTCAGTGTCACCCAAGCAAGGCTAATGAAGTAACTAAGACCTTAAGCAAAAAGAGAATTATGAAGTCCAAGGAAGGACCCAGTATAAATGTAGCCTTTTCCGTAGCAACAGATTCAGATTTGGAAGAAGAGTAACATACAGTAGAAACTCGTGATGATCCAATAGAGCAAGAACTTATGAATGAACTTATGGAGCAATAATTTGACTGTGCTTGTGGCATTAATGATCATTTCTAAATTGATGGATGAAGTAAAAGTAGCAATTTTGTGAGATCCGTAAATAAGAACAGTGTAAGCAGATTTAGAAAAAGGAAAACCCAACCCTGAGTTACTTTGGATGAGGAGATGGTACTCAGATACAGAGGTTGATTCTAAATACATGAAGATAAAGACTCGGATATTATGAAGAGGATAATGATAAGAATCCATTGTACTCAATATTCAGGACATCCTGGAGTACCAATATGTATCATGACCTGAAGAGATGGTATTGGTAAAGAGGAATGATAACAAATGTGGTTTAGATGCATGTTTCAGTAATTGAATTATCAATAAGTAAAGGCTGAAAGACAAAGACCAACATGGCTACAACAATAACTATCAAAGTCAGTCTGGAAGTGAAACTGCATTACAAAGAACTATGTCACTGATTTGCCACTTACTCCTAGAGCGATTGATGCAGTTTGGGGGATTGTTGATTGCCTTGTGAAGATAGCTCATTCCATTGCTATACGACCTCGGTATGCTTTGGAGCGGCTAAATAAGCTATATGTGGATAATATTGCCAGATTGAATGGTATGCATGAGAGCTTAGTATCGGTCAGAGGCTTATGCCTTATCTCAAAGTTTTGGGAGGATCTACAGAAAATAATGGGGACAAAGTTGAAGTTTAGTACTGCACCTTCCCTCAAACCGACGGACAGTCGAGGCAGACTATACAGATCCTAAGAGATATGCCCGAGTTTGTGAAATTGATTTCAAGGAGCTTGAGTTGAGAAGTTAACCGTGAATTGAAGTTGCTACCAAGCTACTATGTAAATGTCACCTATAAAGCATGGTAAGGTAGAAATGTCAAATTCATTTATTTTGGAATGGAGTTAGTGAATGAAGAGTTTTAAGACCTGAGTCTATTGAAGAAAACTATCGATTGGCAGACAAGATCAAAGAAAAGGGGCAGGATAGCTCAAGATGTCAGAAGAGACACCAAGACCTTGAGTTCTCCATAAGTGACAAAGTGTTCTTGAAGATATGACTTATGCGTAGTTTGAAACGATTAGACAAGAAGGGAAAGTTGTATTTTATATATGTACCGGATCTTATAAACTTTGGAGAGACGTAGAAAAGTTGCATATCAATTAGCGTTACCGCTGTCCATGTCTAGTGCGCATGATGCATTTCACGTGTCTCTATTGAAGAAGTACATTGGAGATCCATATCAGAGATAATGACCACGGATCCACTGGTTTAGATAGGAGATTCAACTATTGAAGTGGTACAAGCCTAGTTCACTGGTTGGAAGGTACAATATCTCCAAAGCTGGGATAATTAGTATATGAAGATAACCTGGCAAAGAAGATACGCGGAGGAGATTGTATGGGAGGAAGAAGATGCAATGCGGAAATAGAATTCCCACCTAAATTCAAATTTTGAGGATAAAATTTATTTTAAGGATGGGGGAGTTGTAAGATCCGTACTTTCAAATTTCGAGGACGAAATTTCTTTTAAGGGTGGTGAAGTTGTAAGACCCGCACGCCACGAATCCGGTCTAACCTTACATTTCGTGTCGTGACCCGTCTATATATCATGGTCGAGCCAAATGGACCAAGTATGTGAAGAAACCCAAGACCCAATATGAAATTTTACTCAAAAACAGTCAAAATGAGGGTAGGGTCGCATGCCTAAATAGGCAGGATCGACCCCCTCATCGACCCCCTAGCATCGACCCGTGACCAGGGGTCGCAGGGGTCTCGAATTGTCCGACCCCCCCATCGACCCCCCCATCGACCCCCAGTTGCCGACAGAATCGGAAGTTAGGAAACTTCAAAATTTCAATTGGAACCTTTCCTAAACTCAATGTGACTTATTTTGGGAGGTTTTACTCTATAAATAGGACGTCCCTAAGCCTCTTTCACTCCTTTTACAACCCTAATTGGATTGAGAGAAAGAGAAGAGAAGGAAGAGAAGGAGAAGAGAAGGAGAATTGAAGAAGAAGACCATGGAGGAGGAAATTCAGAGGAAACTCTGAATCTCAGCAAACCTAAGGTATGAATACATTCTCCATGATTTATTTAAGACCTTAGAATGGTTCATGAAGAGGGTATGACTTAGGAGATACCCAAATCATCCATCCATGGGAGGATTTCAATGAAATTCATGGAGGAAATCATGGTAGGCAAAGTAAGGAAGAAACCTAGAGTTTTAAGCCATAGAACAAGCATAGAATGGATTGTGGAAGTAAGCCATAGGACCCAAACATGAAAGAATGGACTGTAGGAGGAAATTCTCGACTCAAACATGGGGGGTCGGACCTAGGGTCGATGGAACATCCGACCCTAGCATCGACCCTCAGCATTCGAGAAGCCCAGGAAAGGGGTGGTCACACCCAGGGTCGATGGAACATCCGACCCTAGCATCTACCTTACCCCTGGGGGTCGCAGAAAACTGCTACCCGTCCTACTACCCATCCTGCTACCCCCGGTTAACAGCAAACCAAAAATTATCGGAATGACTTCTAACTAAAATCTATCGACTTGTTAGGTTTTCCTATTGATATAAAAGTGATTCTTAAAGCTTGAAAGAGGATCTACACTCAAGCAAAGGTGAGGGAACAAGACCTAAACTAATTGGTTAATAATAATCTGTTTTTATTTCTTGAGTCCGATGCCATGATTGATTCTATGCGTGTATGCTTGTATGTGCATTCAACATGTCATCCAATATTTTTATTATTACTGTTCATGCATATTTAAATTTATTGTTTATAACATGATGATGATGATGATGATAGGAATAGGCATGTGAATGTATGTGTATGGTTAGTGTGCTTGATGCGAGCGAGTATCAGGGGGGGTGTCATAGGCCGGGCCTCAACACTCTAGCTCTATCTCTAACTCAAGTCTTGTCCACTGACATCGTCGTATTGCCATTACCTTAGCAGAACTATTACGTCGTAGTGTATGAGGGGAGGTGGTCTCAGACCGTGTAGTCTCTGACTCTGCCGGGGGGCCTTAGCCCTATCTCTATGGACGTATTGAGGGATGCTGGGGTGAGGCCTTGGATACACTGTTTGACTTTAGGATTGGTTAGTTGCGAGCCCAGTTTGTGAGCCCTCGCCAGTAGGGGCTTACGTATTGGTATGGGCAACCGGTACAGTAATAAACGTAACCTTTGCGTGTACATTGTCCATGGTGGGTGCATGTGGGACGACAATAAACGTTACCTTTGGGCGGCTTCACACACTCATGTCTAGAGGTGAGACGTCAATAAACGTAACCTTTGGCCACCAATCCTTTCTATAGCACATTGTAAACTTATATACCAGACCCAAGATATGAATGAATGCATGCATATCTTTGTTGCATTGTTTTGTTTTCTCACTGAGCTCAAGTTAGAGAGCTGACCCTCGCGCGCATAATTCTTTTAGTTTCTGATGTTGCAGGTACTATGATTGAAGATTATGTCTACACGCCAACATATGAACGGGTGGAGGCTATGAATGAGCAAGCTGTGGAGAACGAACATGGTTTGTTAAGAGAGCGTTTCAACTGTGGATATGTTTAGTGTTTAGACTTCGTATTTGGATATTGTAATATTATTAAGTTATGTTTTGGTTATTTGAAAATAAATGAAATATTAGTTATTTATCATGACTAGACCTCGGTTCATTATCTGTAAGACTTTCTGCTATTTACTTTATTATCTCTGATTAATGTGGAATGTGTTTTGGTTTATCATATGTGGGATAGCCTATTTGAGATCCTGGTTGAACCGTTGGTTTATTGACGGTTCATCACACCATTTTGGTTAGTCAAAAATTGGGGTGTGACATCTAGGGTTTGAGATTAATCCAAAAGAGTGAGAGAGGATAGATGAACGTCCTCTATATAGAGAAAAAAAATCTCCATATAGAGTATTCTCACAATTAGGAAAGACACCATCTCAAATTAGGAAAGTTTTTTAAACACGTAGTCGGTTCTGGGCTTGACTGGTCGACTCTATGGTTGCAAAATCCGTCGACCACACAATTCAAAATAGTTGACCAGTCAACATATAAGTTGACTAGTTTGACTGGTCTGATTTCTAAGTTGATTGGTCGACTATACAAACTCTAACAGTCGACCACATAACTAAATTTGAATGCTTTTGGCTTACCTGGTCTTGTGGTTATTTCATACGGTTGGTTCGCTCGAGTCGATTATGATGGGAAGATCTGGCACGACACAGTTTAACCAGGTTAATAGAGTGTGGGTCTTACAGTTTCCATGTACCGCTTGGAGAGTAAATGTCAAGTTAACTATTCAAATCCTGTAGGACCAACTCTAGAGTTCTTGACTTATCTTGGGACCCGCATAACAACGTTGTGGATGCATCCACACTGGTTTAATAGCTATCTAACACATATATAAAAACTTATGCACATGATTAGGTAAACCAACATGGGTTTTAGGGCGAAGCCTTTTGCAGGCTTCCAGTTTTACAGCACTACGTGTGCCATCAGGGGTTGGGTTGGTAGTATAATAGGGCATATTGCTTGCCTGTTTTTGTTTGAATTATAACATGCCATGCTTTACTGTGATATCTGTTCATGTATTTGCATACAAACAATAACTATATTTGATGTATGACGAATGTATTTGTTTAGTTTGTGTGACATGCGTGTACTGATACTGGTGGCGCATGGCCATGTGGACCCTACTTTGCTTAGCTAGCACTCTAGCGGGAACACGGCAGCCTAACGCTATCAGGATCAGGTATCTCTGTTGGGGTGCGGTCCCATTATATTTGTGCACATGTTTAGACATAAGTGATTTATGCATATCATTGCATGGTTACTGAGACCCTTGCCAGTAGGGAGTTAGGAACTAGCATAGGCCCTGTAGCCCCAGACGCCGACGTAAATGTGCAATGGGATGAGTCTGATGTGACCTAATGTCTCAGATGCCAGGATCAAGGGCCTATGGTGGGGGTAACAAGCCACTAATTCATGTGCGAGACTATTCTGGGGTTAGTGGTGGCTACTATTAGGGTGCGGGTAACCGCATTGTCGCCTGGCGCTGAGTGTTTTGGTTAATGTGTGAGGTACTTTGGGATCATTCATGAGTATGAGCGCTATCAAAACCATTACACCATGACTTAATTAATGAACAACATTTTCATCCATATGTGTGAACATTTGATACTTGATTCCTTACTGAGCTGGAATGGGAGCTCACCCACCTATATCGATACTGTTTTCAAATTCTGATGTAGATTCTTTCTTCGTGACTGATTTCATGGAATCTCCTTTGGTGGAGGATTCCTTTACCAGTAAAGACCCTGTGGAAGATCATGGCGAAGGCTACATCTGCATGGACTGGGTCAATGGGGACTTGATGTGGTGTGTCCTCTCCCTCTTTATTTTGATTGTAAATTTGTAGATAGACATATTTTGAAGTCTATCTATGATAGTTTTTTATTACAGATTTATTTATTTTGGTATATGTGTATACAGGATATGATATGAATATTTTTAAAGAATGATTGATGTAATGGATAAGAACAATTTAACTTATGTTATTGGTATAATTAGATGGCATCCAGTTACTTATGATTTATCTATTATGCTATCATTAATCTCTGATGTTTTACTTGATTATTGTGGATATTGCATATGCAGACTGTTTGGTGTGGTTAGTAGATCACAACAAATAGGTGGATACTATGTGGTTTGGGTCTCCTATGGGGCGACCCCAGTATCACGCCCATATCCAAAATTGGGCTATGACACTCAGCCTTGGAGGAGGTTACTTCACTAATGGACACTTCCCTACACCGACCAACATGTTTTGTAAATTGTAGGATTCAAACATGCAAATTTAATAGCATGATTAGAGGAAAATAACTTACTGATAAGAGATAAATCAATTGAGCAGACTTAAAGTTGCCACATACTATGAATCGAGGACTGACAAGCCCCGAGTACACTCTCGTTGACTACCCACACTCAGCCGAGTATACTTACAAGATGACACAAAAGCTGACATCGTACAATAAAATTTACAAGGTGAAAAATGAGTTAGGATTTTATCAATCCGAATTGTCTCCTATGCGTACGGGCATAGGAGAGATGGTGAAGACTGTTGGATGGCCACCAAGTGGAAAGGCCGCCATCCAACGGTGGTATTACAAAATTGTTTTTTTTTTTTCTTTCTTTATGAGAATCTTCCTTTGATACTTCTTCTTCTCTGTGGCAGAGAAAAGCGTTCCTGTTTCCAAGGTGGAGAAAGATATCGTTAAGACAGCGCGAGAGAGAGTAGAGAAGATTACCTGCGAGTTGCAGAGATTCATACGCACCATTCTTTCGTTCTTCACAAATTATTCTTCGTTTTGGTTCTTTAAATTCTTTGTTTGGAAGAAAACGTAGAGGTCTAAATGGGAGTAAATTTTGGAATTTTGACCTTTATTCCTAATTTTTTTACTTTCTTTCAATGCGGTTTAATAATTAATCCAATAAAAAGAGAAGTGAAAGCTCATGAGTTATTTAGGTTGGATCGATCTTGTGACCTGTGAAGGTAACGTTGGTGTCGATGGAAAGCCATTTGGTCATCTGTGGCCGAGGAGAAAAGACGGTAGTGGGTTGAGAGAGACGAGATGGAGGTGAGAGGTCTGAAGAGCTTAGAACTAGATGCATAGGTTGGTTGCACGATTCAGATTTATCTCCTTTGATTTTTCTTACTGCCCTTTGATTTCTGGAACAGAACAGAAAGGAGGTTGGAGATTTAATCCGAATGAAGAAAAAAAAAATTAGTAGAAGAAGAGGAAAAAGAAGACGGAAGACTAAAAGAAGAAAAAAAAAAAAACTAAGAGAGGAGGAAGGAGGAGGAGGATAGAGGAAGAAGAGACGAGAAACAGAAGAAGAAGAATTATCAAAGGCAGATTACCCAAAAAAAAAAACGATTTTGTAATACCACTGTTGGATGACTGCCTTTCCACTTGACGGCCATCCAAAGGTCTCCGCCATCTCTCCTATGCCCATACGCATAGGAGACGATTCGGATTGGGATTTTATAGACCTTTTGAAGACTCTTTGACCGAGGCTGTCAGAGACATGAGGCAGACCAGGAGAGGCCTGAGGTCCAATCCATAAATGTTATCTCATAGCTTGGTCCCATTTGACCAGTCCCATCCGGCCCAAGGGGGTAGCCCGAATGCCAACTGACGCTCTAATTAATTGGCCAGCTTATGTCAGTAAGATTGACATGCTTGGCCCGACGTGGGTAGCTTGAATGCTAACCGATGCTCCTCCAGGTAATTGGTGCTTCCAAGTTAGCAATACTAGCAAGAACAACCTGAGACAAATAGCACGAATGCCAACCATCGCCCCTCCGACTAAACAGCCCATCCACGTCAGAAAGACTGACATGCGCAACTTGAGGGAGTAGCTCAAAGGCCTACAACTCCTTAGCTTCTTCCTGGTAGTTCGACCGTAGAGAACTATCTAATACAAATGGGAAAAACTTCCATTGGTTTTCCCCTGACACCTGGCTGCTCATTTTGGGGTAGTCATTTACTCGTACCACACCCTACACCTCAGATACCGACTTAAAAGTTCCTACCGACTTAAAAGTTCTGAGGAGAGTAGATAGGTATGAAGCGCCCCTTGTAATTTTTTATTTTTCCTTACTCAATTGGACCTTGCAGATCCAAAGGATTGGGGGGCTACTATTGGGTACAAATTGTATTGACTAATGGGAGCGCAACACGTCGGCCTACAAGAAGCCTCAAAACACCAACCAAATTGGCCTGTAAGAGCCCATCGTGTTGGCGTGTGTAAAACCCATAGAACCAGCAGGGGTAAGCCTAGCTTGTCTGAAAATAAATTACCAAGCAAGCATCTACCATCCCTTGTTCCTGTAAGGAGCCTTAAAGCACCGACCATACCAGCCTGTAAGAACCCGCCACATCGGCTTGCGACTTACCCCCAAAACTAATGGGGGCAAGACTGGTTTGTTTGTAAATAGCGTACCCAACACGCATCCACACCTTCTTAAGTCAAGAAAAAATTCAAAGAAATCCACTACAATAAATGGATCTCAATGGTACAAATTCAAGGTTAAATGACTTCCAAATTTATAGTCACACCCCAAATTTTGATATGTCAAATTTCGACGTATGACTCTACCAATACACAATATTTTATGCGGCCCAACCCAGAATCACGTAAGCCGTGTGCACCACCACCAACCCTACCATAGTCAATGTCACAGAATATAAATCAGAGTAAATACCATAACAGAAATTAACTAAGTGAACTGAGCTTCTATTGGTACTTAAATAAATTAATAACATTGTTCAAGTCTTATTCTTGTTCCATTAAGCTACACCATAAAACCATTCAGAAAAATCAACCGCATAATACTAGGTCTTTAAAAGAATACTGCATATTTATCTGAACTGAAATTACATAATAAAGTAATTCTCATCGAGTATTTTTTCTACTCGAACACACATGCATCGCACTCACAATAACCATCATTCACATCTTCCTCCAAAGGTTGAATGACTAGATGCGCTACATTGGAGATGACTGGGGCATTCAAGTAATCAGAAATAGTAGTACCTACAACATCATCTAAAAAGAAAGGCGTACGCAAGGGTGATTTCTCTAATTTGAGCTTGTGGGAAAATGGACAAGCAAGCAAGCAAAATGCATAATAGATTATTACACACAATAGTCTGGTATAATGTATGCCATGTGTTGAGGTAAGGCCTAGTTACACTCTCTGAAGCTGACCAAAACTCCATGCATAGGAGAAAATAGACACTCACCCAGCCTGCTCTGATAGTGTTGGTAAAGCCATGGGTCTCCTACTAGGGATGGTGATAGAGCATAAGTCCAACCAGTGACGCTCTAATGAACATAGTTGACCCTTCATCCTCATCCCCCATCACATACCAATACCTAACCCCCTACTAGCTAGGGTGCATACATGGGTAGTGTCTCTAACCAATCCTACATGTCATCATATGTATCTCCCTCACAATCCCAGCAAGAATCCCAATTCGTCTGTTTACCCTCCATAGATGCTATCATCCCGCTAAGGTATGAGGACAATACATGGCAAGGGTGGCCCAGTGGGTCAGATCCTACAGTCCTTGACCGTTTCACCACTACCCACGAGGCACAAACATCACACATTTACGAAAATCATAATTAGATGCAAATGCATGCAAAAATAGTTATTGGATGACATGTTAATCACAATTAAACGTGTAGCATAGATAAGCACATAATAAGAAACACTTTAAAAATTAAGTCAAGGTTCTGTTCCACACCTGAGATTAGTTAATCCTATTAATTTCACCATGTAAGTTGACTTTGTCCATGCATGTGATACCTAATGCAAGTGTGGAAGGTTATTAGTCACAATGTGATTTAAACAATTCATTTATAGGCTTCCTAAGACCAACTAGTTGCGGCATCCGATTGCACAGTATCCCGACCGGTGTTGCTGCTGGTTGCTTTGAAGAACCTTTTTGTTTCCAACAGGTTGCAAATCCGATTGTTGTAGACGTGTGACTGGTTCTGCTGTGGGTTGCATTATCGGGGCTTCTTGAATGTATCTGGTTGTAGGTCAGGCGGCGACATCTTGCGACCAGTTATTGAGATCAGACCTCACCTGAGAGGTTAGTTTGGCTATTTGGCCTATTCGATGGCATGGATTTTGTCACACCCTAATTCTAGTGGAATCAAAAGTGTGATTGAATCATCAATGAACCAAAGGCTCAAGTCAGGATCACATAAGATCATGCCTACAATAAACCATCACATCAAACCATAATCAGAGATAATAATAAATAGCAAAAATCTTTATTGATAATGAACTAAGAACTACTGTGATAAATAAATCCAAATACGATAAAATCCCTAAGCATAGACATAATAAAAACACTCGCATGAAGAATCATGTTCATTCTCCACCATATAAGCATTTATAGCCGCCATGTATCCAAAAGATGGATTATTAATATAGTCTTCAACTGTAACACCTGCATCATTAACTAAAAAAAAATATATACATGGGGTGAGCTCACAACTTAGCTCAGTGACAAACAACACATACAGTAGAAAATATGCATGATGTAGCATTCAATTCTTTGGTCTAGTAAAGTTTGCAACGTGCTATGATAAGGATAGGCTACAACCATACCTCTATACACGAGAGTGTGAGCTCACTTAACGATCAGGCTACTACCAAAACCACCATCACCCCACAACACTCACTACAAGATAGAGATAGAGCTAGAGCCTAACGGATCACACATCGCCAACACCTCTCTTGATACTCTACCCCATACTAGTATGTATGCCCTTACTGGCAAGGGCTTGTAAATTGGATTTATCACTAACCAGTCCTAGATGTCATCAAATTGTATCCAAGGCCTTACCCTAGCATCCTTTAATACAGACAGAGCTAGAGTCCACTAGTAAGGCTATGGCCCACACCGCGAGTACTCCCCCTGATACCCTCGATGTACTAAGTACGCTAAGATAACAGTGATATGATGATATCGGTATGGTAAATGGCTTAAGGCTACAATCTCTCCCCCATTCAACATACCAACCATACATAAACACATGCCTATCCTCATCATCATCATATAAAAATAATAATAAAATATACATGAACAAATAGTAGTTATTGGATGACATGTGAGATGCACAACCACAGACACAATAATAGGCAATAAAATAGGGTAGTTTGTTTCGTCCGTTACCTATTTAGTATTTGTTGAGTCTTTACCAGCTTTGAAAACTATCTTGAATTGATTGTAAACCTTAAACAACTATTAAAATAAATTAAGATTTTAATTCTGTTCAAATTTTGACATTCAAATTGATTATCTGGATTGGCATTTTAAGCCTTTGGGACATTGTTCGGTAGACTATCCGATACTACATACTATGCACTCAGACATTAATCCGAACAACCCTAAGATGCTTTCTGAGAGTATCTGGTAGCTTGTCTGGTCCCACACTAGGTCCTTCAGGATAGCAGGCTAGACAACCTCCAAGGCATCGCTCAGGCTATCTTCCAGTCTGACTTCTTTCATAGTCGATTCCTTGGCTCACTCTAGGGTTCATCTTATACCATTCTAAGGTCAAAATACATTAGGGTTTGGTTATCCATTGTAACCTTAGTTACCATAGGTTTATATCCAGGTTTCTTCTCAATAATTCATGGAACAATCTCATAGTCCAACTACGCTGTTGATACTGATCCTTAATCAATAATGACCATGGTTTCTACTTAATCATATTCTCTTATATAGGGATGGATGAGGGTACTTACAATTGGTTCCTCAACAATGCTCGTTGGAAACTGGCAGTGAGTATAGGACTTATCCTTCCTCTTTCTCCTTTCCAGCTTCCATCTTCTCTAAGCCTCCTCTCAACTTTCTCTCTTTCTTCAGTTTAGGGTTTATAGGTTAAACAAAAAAGTAAGAGAGAGAGATGGGATGTCCTCCATATAGAAGGAAAACCTCCATATAGAGTCCTCTCCCTATTAAGATAGTAGTCTCTAAAAATTAGGAAACTCTCCAAATCTCAGAGTCCTATTTTAAGAGTGACCAATAGATAAATATGAATGCCAAACAAATCAGTTTGTCCGACCGGGCAAAATTCGAGTTGACAGTTTTCCATACCTGGCTTTGTGGTTCAACATCTGATTATTCGTCCGACCCAATTATGATGGGTAGACCTGTCACGATACATTAATCAGGTTAGACCGGGTTAGTGGAGTGCGGGTCTTACAGATTTTTCCTCTGAGGATTCCCTCCAGATCCAATCCTGGACTCCTGCTATGGAAGTTTATCGGTGGATCTTCTGGTCGAGCATATGACAATGGTTTCCAATCCTATTCTAAGGCTTAGTGAAGTCAATTACGAATGCACCTCCTAGGTCTAGGGCTCATTATCTTGGTTCTAACCAAGGATGGGTTCAAGGTATAACCTAAGTCTAAACCAAAAGAATCTTCTTTACATGCTCAGCCTATCACACCCCAATTCCGTACTATTCAGAATGGTGTGATGAATCGCTAATAAATCAACGGTTCAATCAGGATCTCGAATAGGCTGAGTCCGTTTGCTTAAACCATACACATCCACAACTAAAATCAGAATAAATACATGATAGCGGAAGTCTTTAATATAAAATGAACTGAGAGTCTAAAGATGATAACATAAATAAAATATTCAATTATCTTCAAAAATACTAAGACATAAAATAAAATAATTTAATCAATTACATCGTCTGAATAGTTTAAATGAAAATCTAATAAAAAACATAAGAGTTACACTCGCATGACGAATCATGCAACTCCATCATAACTTCAGCGTCCATCGCCGCCGCATGTCCATACATCGGAGCATATATATAATCTTCTACGGTGGTACCTGCATCATCAACTAAAAATATTCGACGTCGAAAGGGTGAGCACACATCACGGCTCAGTGAGCAAACAAAATAATTCAACAACCATATGCATGCATTCAATTCATATCTTTGGTCTGGTTCATAAGTTTGCAATGTGGTATAGAAAGGATAGGTGGCCGTCGTACCTCTATACAGGAATGTGTGGAACCGTCCAATGGATCAAACACCATTGCTGCCCCCACATGCACCCACCATGGAATAGAGATAGAGCTAAAGTGCTTAGGACCGCACCGCATCACACTTCTCCTGATGCTCTAACCATACCAACACGTAAGCCCCTATTGGCGAGGGCTTACAAACTGGGCTCGCAACTAATCAATCCTATTGTCAAACAGTGAATCCAAGGCCTCACCCCAGCATCCCTTAATATGTCCATAGAGATAGAGCTAAGGCCCCCCGGCAGAGTCAGAGACTACATGGTCTGAGACCACCTCCCCTGATGCCCTACGACCTAATAGTTCTGCTAAGGTAATGGTGATACGACGATGTTAGTGGACAAGACTTAAGTAGAGATAGAGCTAGAGTCTGGTGACCAGACTGAACCACAGTATCACGTCCTCCCCCTGATGCCCCACCCGCATCAAGTACACTAATCACACACAAACATTCACATGCCTATTCCTAGCATCATCATCAACCTCATATTATAATTAAACAAAAATTAAATATGCATGAACAGTAATAACAGGAATAGTGGATGACATGTGATATGAACATTACAATCATACAAACATAGAATCATTCATGGTATTGGACTCAATAAACAAAAATAATTTATTATTAGCCAATTAGTTTGTGTCTTGTTCCCTCACCTTTGAATGAGCGTAGATCCTCGTTCAAGCTTTATGAATCACTTTTAAATCACTAGAAAGGCCTAACAAGTCGATAGATTTTAATTAGAATTAATTCCAATAGATTTAGACTAACAGAACCTATAGGGTCATAGGTAGGGTAGCACCTAGGGTAGCAGTTCCTGCGACCCTAGGGTGTAGGGTCGCAGGTGGGGTCGGATACCATTCGACCCTATGTGCGACCATACCCTCCCGGGGACTTCTCGAGGGCATGTGGTCGATCCTGTGGTCTCGTAGGGTCAGATATCATTCGACCCTACATTCGACCACACGTATTCTGAGTCAACCTTTCATTCTAAAGTCCATCCCTTCATGTTTGGATCCTTTGGCTTACTTTCATGGTCCATTCTATGATTGTTCTATGGCTCAAAACTATAAGTTAGACACTATTCATAGTCCATAATGATTTCTTCCATGGAATCTCTTGGAACTTATCCATGGATGGATGATTTGGGTTTCTCCTAATCCTATGTTCTTCATAACCATTCTAGACTCTCCTATTTAGGTAAGGAATTAGGTTCATACCTTAATTCAGAGATTTCTCTGAACTTCCTCCTCTTCCTTTGTCTTCTTCTTCAAGTTTCCTTCTCTTCTTCTCTTCCTTCTCTTTCTCTTTCTCTCACTCTCAATTAGGGTTCTAAAGGAGTGAACGAGGCTAAGAGAAGTCCTATTTATAGAGGCCCTCCATAATAAGTCCCAATGAGTTTAGGAAAGATCCCCTGTAGAATTAGGAAAGTTTCCTAATTTTTGATTTCTGTCTGTCATCGTAGGGTCGGACGTAGGGTCGTAGAATCCGTCGTCCCTACATTTTTCAAGTCATGCGACCCTACGACTAGAAAGTCATGGGTTGGACTTCTGTTGAGGTGGGGTCGACCCTACCTGTTTAGGTATGCGACCCTACCCTCTCATTTGCTGTTTTTGGGTTAGACGTCATACCTAGTCTTGTGATTTCTTCACGCACTTGGTCTACTTGGCTCGACCATGATAGGTAGACCTGGTACAAGGTGGTAAGACCGGTTAGTTCGATACGGGCCTTACAACTCCCCCCCCCCCTCTTATTAAAAATTTCATCCTCAAAATTTATACATACCTTCCGAGTCGAAAAGGTGAGGATATTGCTTCCGCATAGCATTCTCTTCTTCCCATGTGATCTCTTCTATATCTCGGCTTCTGTAGGTGACCTTAACATAGTAGATGTCATGATTGCGTAGTCGTTGAACCTTTCGACTAGTGATTTCAGTTGGTGCTACTTTGAATGTCAATTCATCAGTTAGATCTGGTGGATCAACTGTCAAAACGTGCATTGGATCTCTGACGTACTTCTTTAATAATGAGATATGAAATACATCATGCACACTTGACATAGATGGTGGTAGTGCTAACTGATAAGCCACTTTTCCACTTTTAGCTAGAATCTCATATGGCCCGACATATCTCGGACTTAGCTTCCCTTTCTGTCCAAATCGTTTTAAACCTCGCATAGGTGATACTTTCAAGAATACCTCATCACCTACGAAAAATTCATGGTCTCGGCGTCGAGTATCTGCATACTGTTTCTGACAATTCTGAGCCGTTTTAACTCCTTCCTTGATAATGTCGACTATTTGACAAGTCTCTTCAACAAATTCTGGTCCAACGATTCTATGTTCTCCAACTTCATTCCAAAACAGAGGAGTTCGACACTTCCTTCCATACAGTGCTTCATAGGGTGACATCTGTATAGTAGCCTGATAGCTATTGTTATAGGCGAACTCGATCAGTGGTAGTTTCTCATCCCATGATCCTTTAAAATCAATTACATAGGCTCGAAGCATGTCTTTTAAGATTTGAATGGTACGCTCTGACTGTTCGTCTGTCTGAGGATGGAATGCGGTACTGAACTTCAACGTTGTACCCATAGCCTTTTGCAATCCTTCCCAAAACTTTGAAGTAAAGCGTGGGTCTCTATCGGACACAATGCTTTTAGGTACACCATGTAATCTAACAATGTTATCCACATATAGCTTGGCTAACCTCTCCAGGGATATTGTAGTCGTATAGCTATAAAACGAGCTGTCTTAGTCAGACGATCTACAATCACCCAAACCGCGTCAACTACTCGAGGAGTCAATGGTAACCCAGTGACGAAATCCATAGTGATGCAGTCCCATTTCCAAGCTGGTTCTGGTAGCGACTGCAACAATCATGTTGGTCTTTGCCGTTCAGCCTTGACCCTCTGACAATTTAGGCATTGAGACACGAATTTAGCTACATCTGCTTTCATTCCTCTCCACCAATATAATTTCTTAAAATCATGATACATCTTTGTACTTTCAGGATGTACCGAATAGGCGGTGGAGTGAGCTTCCTTCATTAGTCGGTGTCTAATGTCTAAATTTTCTATTTCAGGATCACATATTCTTCCTTTGTACTTCAGTACCTTTTCATCATCCAAGGTGAACTCAGGAGTCGTCCTACCTTTTTCGATGTCTTCTTGCACCGTTCTCAGATAAGGATTTGATTTAATAGCGGCTTTCACTTCATCAATTATATCAGGTACAATCTTCAACGTTGCGAACATATTTGAAAACCGATGAATAAACCCTTGGTTGGTTGATTCACCCGGTGCATCTATCATGAACTGCTCATTACCATAATTGAACACTTTTCCTGTAGTACACATTGCTGCAGTCGTGTTAACCCTCCTTGAGATTTTATCATTGCTTTTCTGCTTAGCGCATCAGCAACTACATTAGCCTTTCCTGGATGATACTGGATATCGCAATCATAGTCCTTCAATAATTTCAGCCATCTTCTTTGTCTCATGTTCAACTCCTTCTGATTAAAAAGATAAGTGAGACTCTTATGATCTGATTTAATCTGAAATTTCTCTCCATACAAATAATGTCTCCATATCTTGACAGCATGTACTACTGCCGCTAATTCCAAGTCATGAGTGGGATAGTTCTTCTCATGTGTCTTCAGTTGTCTTGAGGCATACGCAATTACTTGTTCCCCTTGCATAAGTACACATCCTAAACCCAATCCAGACGCATCGATGTACAAGGTAAATGGCTGTCCTAGAATAGGAATAGTCAAGATCGGAGCAGATATCAATCTAGCCTTCAATGTTTGGAAACTTTTCTCACATTTATCAGTCCAAACAAACTTTTCTCCTTTCTTAGTCAAACTGGTGAGTGGTACGGCAATTTTAGAATAGTCTTCCACGAATCGTCGATAATACCCAGCTAGACCTAGGCCGATAGTCTATACACAGGTGAACGCTACCATCCTTCTTCTTTACAAATAATACTGGCACTCCCCATGGTGATATGCTAGGTCTGATGTAACCCTTGTCCAGTAATTCCTGTAACTGTACTTTTAATTCCTTCAATTCCGTAGGAGCCATTCGATAGGGTGCTTTAGATACTGGTGCGGCTTCGGGTATCAGATCTATAACAAACTCTGTCGCTCGGTCGGGTGGTAGTCCTGGTAGTTCTTCAGGAAATACATCTGGAAAGTCACACACAACATCAATATTCTCCATTCATGGTGCTTCCTTGGTGAGGTCGAACACTGATACTAGATACCCAACTCCACTTTTCTCGAGGCATTTTCTAGCCTTTAATGTAGAGAGGATGAGTTTTCGTTTATGGGGAAGTTTGGTTCCCGCAAAACTAAACTCTGCTCCTTCCTTGTCTTTAAATGTCAGCTTCTTTTCTGCACATAATAGGTTTGCAGAATGCTGTGCTAATCAGTCCATTCCCAAGATGACATCAAAGTCTGCCATCTCAAGTTGAATCAAAGTTGCATCCAAAGTCTTCTCGCCAATAAGAACTAGACATGGCCCATAACCTTTTTTTAATTCCACTTCTAATCCCATAGGCGATCGTACAAGCAGTTTGTAGTCTAAAGATTTGAGGGGTAGATTCAGCTTTTTTCCAAATAATACAAATATAAAAGAATGAGTAGCTCCAGAATCAAAGAGTACTCTAACGGGTATGCCATTAATAGGTGTGATACATGTGATTTGTTTTAATTTAGTCTACATGCTCACACAATGTAACACAAAATGAAAGGTTCAGGTCATACCTGTGACCACATCAGGCGATGCGGCAGCATCCTCATATGTAACAGCATAAACCTTCCCTTGCTGTAGCTGCTTTCTGGGCTTAGGACACTCCCTTGAATAATGTCCTATTTGATTGTAGTTAAAGCATTTTACTCTTTCATTATTTTTCTTTTGTTGCTGTTGAGCTGCTGGAGTAGTCTTGGCTGCAGCATTAAAGCCTTGAGTACGAAAGGGTTTGAATGTCCTTATATTCCGTCCGTTGTATGAATTTTCGTTTGGCCTTTTAATACCCCTATTTTGAGCAAAGTAGCTCTGCTTCTGGCTCGACTCAATTACTTGAGCAATCTGTACTGCTTCGTTGTAAACTTTCTTTTCCAAACCCAGAACGTGCTCACGGATGCTTCCCCTGAGTCCCATGATGAACCTTCGAGTCTTAGTATTTTCCTCTTGCATGCTGGCGGATGCAAAGAAAAACAACTCTTCATAATGTTGTTGGTATGCATCCACAGTTATTTGCCCCTGAGATAAACTCATAAACTCTCTCTCCATAGAATCTCTGAAACTTCTGGGGAAGTACTTCTCAAAGAACGCCTCTTTATAGATAGCCCAGGTCAATTGGGCGTGCTTTGTTAACAGATAAGTCCGTGTGGACTTCCACCAGTGGTGTGCATTGCATTTCAGCATGAAGGTTGCACACAACACTTTCTCCTCCTCATTCACTGTCATCATCATAAAATTTATTTTCATTTCATCAATCCAGTGTGCTGGCCACAAAGGATCTACTGGCTTACCATTATATTCTTTGGGCTTCATCTTTAAAAAATGCTCGATTAGTCGGGAGTGGTCCAGCTGATACGGAGCTAGGCCTCATACATAGGTGGTTGGTACTGGTAACTGCTTTGAGTACTGTGCTAGCCTGCCCTGCTGGTATAGGTGTCGTATGGGCAGCTGGAAAAGCCATTCCTATAGCAGCTTGCATATTGACTTGCACCTACTGTATTTGTTGTAGCTGTTGTGCAAGGTTCATTACGGCTGTGGCCAAATCTGTAGGTGGGGCTAGCAAGTTTTTAGGATTTACCTGACCATTAGCTCCTGGCGGTGCCACGTTCGGATTCTCTTGTACTTCAGGAATTTCCTGGCTAGTTTCCTCCACAGGTGGTGGTGGTGGAATTGGGTTACGTCTTCGTCTGTTCCCTCTTCGCCTAGCCATTTCCTGTTCTGGTGGTGGTAGTGTCTGAAAACAATCATAGAACATGTGAGGCAATCAATATAAGTTGTTCCCCAGTCAAAATCCAACTAATCAATATAAATTTCCAATTTTTCAAGTCATTCTGACAAAACACTGTATTTTCCATCGTAGGGTCGATGGTAGGGTCGGTCCTTATGCGACCCTAGGGAATGCGACCCTAAGAACATTGTCAGCTCACCGAGAGCTTAGGGTCGATCGTGGGGTCGGTATATGTCCGACCCTAGGTCCGACCCATGGTTCTCTGTCAGATCACCAAGAGCCTAGGGTCGATTGTAGGGTCGGTCTATGTCAGACCCTAGGTCCAACCCATGGTTCTCTGTCAGATCACCGAGAGCCTAGGGTCGATGGTAGGGTCTGTCGTAGGGTCGCACATTTTGGTCGAATTCTGCGACCCTACGATCCAAAATTAGGTTTTTAAACCCGATTTTGGATTCATTTCCCATTATTTCTCCTTTCTTCCAACTCAACTCGCTTCCCCTGAGTTGCAACAGTATCGATCCCTAGGGTTTGGTGATTATTTCTTCCGTTCACGACTCCCGCTCCGTCTCTTCAGGTATGCTCTCTACTATTTTCCATTTTTAAGCTTTCTAAACTAGGTTTTCGTCCATTTACATCGTTTTCTTCAAATTAAACTTTTTCTAACCATAAAAATTTAATTTTTATTGGGGGTTTTGCTATTGGTTACCCAATGGACGAAAGCCCTCAAAAATATTTGAGTTTCATCGGTTGGTTATCGAGAAACTTGAATTTTCTTTTCTATTTTTGACCTAATTTTTGAGATTTTTCGAATTTATTGAAATTTCTTCAAATTCGATCTTTCTAGATTAAATTTCCAACTGTATGAGCTTTGCAGGATGGTTTGGAACCTATGTAAGTCCTCCTGTCCAGTTGTTTGGGTAAAAAGTGAGGCTTTTGGCCAAAATCATGTCGTTAAAATGTCGAAATTTTGAGTTTTTCGCCATTACTAATATCTTGTTTGTTTTTCTGTGTCTTGACAGATAGTATGGCTCGTACCAAGGTTCCTAAGACTCATGACCCCGTTCGCTTCCTCTCCAACGAGGCAGAAGCTCAGTATGCTCGCTATGAGCGTAAGAAGGTAAAAGGGGGTTGCTATGTGAACTTGGCCAGTCTAGCCTTGTTCAACGTGGAGGGTGCTTTTGGTGACATGGGCTGACTTCCTGTGATCACCTATGAGGCTTGTACTCATACCGATTTGGTGAAGTAGTTCTATTGCAATCTCCAGGTAGTGGGGGATCGCAATGACACAGAGAGGGGTAGGGAGCTCAGGATCACTAGCTACGTCAAAGGGGTAGAGGTTTCATTTAACTGCCAGCAGCTGACTGATCTTTTGGGTATATCAAATGACGACCCTTTGGTGTATTGTGCTCCCAAGGAACCCCAGTTCCTATCTTTGGAGATGCGTGCTGAGATTGATAGTCAGCTCATTAGAGATGATCGCTGGGAGATGAAAGCGATCAACCTACGTCCAGAGCCTCGGGTGTACTGTAAAATTATCCAACACAACCTGATACCCCAGAGTGGACATTATGAGAGGATCTCCCAGTTGACTCAATTCCACACTATTCAGAATGGTGTGATGAACCGCTAATAAGCCAACGGTTCAATCAGGATCTCGAATAGGCTGTGTCCGTTTGCTTAAACCATACACATCCACAATTAAAATCAGAATAAATACACGATAGCGGAAGTCTTTAATATTAAATGAACTGAGAGTCTAAAGATGAAAACATAAATAAAATATTTAATTATCTTCAAAAATACTAAGACATAAAATAAAATAATTTAATCAATTACATCGTCTGAATAATTTAAATGAAAATCTAATAAAAATCACAAGAGTTGCACTCGCATGACGAATCATGCGACTCCATCATAACTTCAGCGTCCATCGCCGCCGCATGTCCATACATCAGAGCATTTATATAATCTTTTATGGTGGTACCTACATCATCAACTAAAAATATTTGACTTCGAAAGGGTGAGCACACATCACGGCTCAGTGAGCAAACAAAACAATGCAACAACCATATGCATGCATTCAATTCATATCTTTGGTCTGGTTCATAAGTTTACAATGTGCTATAGAAAGGATAGGTGATTGTCACACCTCTATACACGAATGTATGGAACCGCCCAATGGATCAAACACCATTGCCGCCCCCACATGCACCCACCATGGAATAGAGATAGACCTAAAGTGCTTAGGACCGCACCGCATCACACTTCCCCTGATGTTCTACCCATACCAATACAATACGTAAGCCCCTATTGGCGAGGGCTTACAAACTGGGCTCACAACTAACCAATCCTAATATCAAACAGTGTATCCAAGGCCTCACCCCAGCATCCCTCAATACGTCCATAGAGATAGAGCTAAGGCCCCCTAGCAGAGTCAGAGACTACATGGTCCGAGACCACCTCCCCTGATTCCCTACGATATAATAGTTCTGCTAAGGTAATGGCGATACGATGATGTTAGTGGACAAGACTTGAGTAGAGATAGAGCTAGAGTCTGGTGACTAGGCTGAACCACAGTGTCACGTCCTCCCCCTGATGCTCCACCTGCATCAAGTACACTAACCACACACGAACATTCACATGCCTATTCCTAGCATCATCATCAACCTCATATTATAATTAAACAGAAATTAAATATGCATGAACAGTAATAACATGAATAGTAGATGACATGTGATATGCACATTACAATCATACAAACATAGAATCATTCATGGTATTGGACTCAATAAACAAAAACAGTTTATTATTAGCCAATTAGTTTAGGTCTTGTTCTCTTACCTTTGATTGAGCGTAGATCTTCGTTCAAGCTTTATGAATCACTTTTAAATCACTAGAAAGACCTAACAAGTCGATAGATTTTAATTAGAATTAATTCCAATAGATTTAGACTAACAGAACCTATAGGGTCGTAGGTAGGGTAGCACCTAGTGTAAGACCCGTATCAAACTAACCCGGTTTTACCACCTTGAACCAGGTCTACCCATCATGGTCGAGCCAAATGGATCAAGTGCGTGAGGGAGATCATGATCCTAGGTATTAAACTGACCCAAAAACACTAAAATAAGGGGGAGGGTCGCATAGCCAGCAAGGCAAGGTCGGACCCCCCAGTATAAAAGTCAGACCCTGAGTTTTTAATCGGGGGTCGGACATTTTAGAACCAGGGGTCGACGGGATCTCCGACCCCCTCATCGACCCCCAGTCTGCCGACAGAAATCGTGAATTAGAAACTTTTCAAATTTCAATGGGATTCTTTCCTAATCTCAATGGGACTTATTTTGGGAGTTTCTACTTTATAAATAGGATGTCCTTAAGCCTCTTTCACTCCTTTTAGAACCCTAATTGGATTGAGAGAAAGAGAAGAGAAGGAGAAGAGAAAGAGAAGAGAAGGAAAGTGGAGAAGAAGATCAAAGAGAAGGCTTCAGAGAAACAAGCCTAATTCTTCTCAGGTATGGATACTATCTCCATGTAATTTTAAAGACCTTAGAATAGATAGTGAAGAAAGTATGATCTAGGAGAAACCCAAATCATCCACCCATGGTTAGGTTTCAATGGAAAATCACGGGGGAGATCATTAAAACCATGTAGGTGAATAAACTATAGTTCTAAACCATAGAACATGTATGGAATGGATTGTAGAAGCAAGCCATAAGACCCAAACACGAAAGAATGGACTGTAGGATAAAAATTCAACTAAACCCACGGGGGGTCGCACGGGGGGTCGATGGTCAATCGACCCTACCGAACCCTAACAATCGACCCCCAGTGTTTGGGAAGTCCAGAATCTGAGTGGTAGCACCCAGGGTTGATGGAACCTCCGACCATGGCATCGACCCCCAGTTAACAGCATGCTTTTTAAAATCAGAATTAATTCTAATTAAATTCTATCGACTTGATTAGGTCTTCTAGTGATATAATAGTAATATTTACTTAATTCATAAAGCTTGAGAGAGGATCTACGATCAAGCAAAGGTGAGGGAACAAGACCTAAACTAATTGGTTAATAATAAACTATTTTATTCTTGAGTCCAATGCCATGATTGATTCTATGCGTGTATGCTTGTTATGTGCATTCAACATGTCATCTAATATTTCTATTAATACTGTTCATGCGATTTAAATTATTGTTTATAACATGATGATGATGATGATAATAGGAATAGGCATGTGAATGTATGTGTGTGGTTGGTGTGCATGATGCGAGCGAGTATCAGGGGGTGCCATAGGTCGGGCCTCAGAACTCTAGCTCTATCTCTAACTCAAGTCTTATCCACTGACATCGTCGTATCGCCATTACCTTAGCAGAGCTATTACGTCGTAGTGTATGAGGGGAGGTGGTCTCGGACCGTGTAGTCTCTGACTTTGCCGGGGGGCCTTAGCCTTATCTCTATGGATGTATTGAGGGATGCTGGGGTGAGGCCTTGGATACACTGATTGGCATTAGGACTGGTTAGTTGCGAGCCCAGTTTGCAAGCCCTCGCCAGCAGGGGATTACGTGTTGGTATGGGTAGAGTATCAGGGGAAGTGTCATAGGCCGGGCCTCAGCACTTTAGCTCTATCTCTATTCCATGGTAGGGTGCATGTGGGACGACAATAAACGTTACCTTTGGGCGGTTTCACACACTCGTGTATAGAGGTACGGCGGCCACCTATCCTTTCTATAGCACATTGCAAACTTATTTACCAGACCAGATATGAATTGAATGCATGCATATGTTTGTTGCATTATTTTGTTTGCTCACTGAGCCATGATGTGTGCTCACCCTCTCGACGTCGAATATTTTTAGTTGATGATGCATGTACTACGGTCGAAGATTATATGAGTGCTCTGGTGTACGTGCATGTTGCTGCAATGGAAGCCGAAGACTTAGAGGATATGCATGATCCCTCATGGGAGTGCAACTCATGTGTATTCGATTAGATTTTGTTTGAATTTATTAAAGGAATGTAATTGATATTTTATTTATTTATGTCTAAGTTGATACAACAATAACTTGATATTTTATTTATGATTATCACAGATAGATTTCTCAGTTCATTTATTATTAAGACTTTCGCTATTGTGTATTTATTCTGATTATGGTTGTGGATGTGTATGATTTTATTTTTAATGGACACAGCCTATTAGATATCCTAGTTGAACCGTTGGTTTATTAGCAGTTCATCACACCATTCTGAATAGTGTGGAATTGGGGTGTGACACCTAGGGTAGCAGTTTCTGCGACCCTAGGGTGTAGGGTCGCAGGTGGGTTCAGATACCATTCGACCCTATGTGCGACCACACCCTCCCTGGCACTTCCCGAGGGCATGTGGTCGATCCTGTGGTCTCGTAGGGTCGGATATCATTCGACCCTACGTGCGACCACACGTATTCTGAGTCAACCTTTCATTCTAAAGTCCATCCTTCATGTTTGGATCATTTGGCTTACTTGCATGGTCCATTCTATGATTGTTCTATGGCTCAAAACTACAAGTTATATACTATTCATAGTCCATAATGATTTCCTCCATGGAATCTCTTGGAACTTGTCCATGGATGGATGATTTGGGTTTCTCCTAATCCTATGTTCTTCATAACCATTCTAGACTCTCCTATTTAGGTAAGGAATTAGGTTCATACTTTAATTCAGAGGTTTCTCTAAACTTCTTCCTTTTCCTTAGTCTTCTTCTTCAAGTTTCCTTCTCTTCTTCCCTTCCTTCTCTTTCTCTTTCTCTCACTATCAATTAGGGTTCTAAAGGAGTGAAAGAGGCTAAGGGACGTCCTATTTATAGAGGAGAACCCTCCATAATAAGTCCCAATGAGTTTAGGAAAGACCCCCTTTAAAATTAGGAAAGTTTCCTAATTTTCGGTTTTTGTCTGTCATTGTAGGGCCGGACGTAGGGTCGCAAAATCCGTTGACCCTACGTTTTTCTAGTCATGCGACCCTACGACTAGAAAGTCATGGGTTGGACTTCTGTTGAGGTGGGGTCGACCCTACCTGTTTAGGTATGCGACCCTACCCTCTCATTTACTGTTTTTGGGTTAGACTTCATACCTGGTCTTGTGATTTCTTCACGCACTTGGTCCACTTGGCTCGACCATGATAGGTAGACCTGGTACAAGATGGTAAGACCGGTTAGTTCGATACGGGCCTTACACAGCCATTAGCCCTTAATGGAAGGCAAACTCCAACAAGGATGGAGGTTTAAGGTTTCCTTAACAGAAATCAAATAACACAGATAACCCTAACATGTTACAAAGCTTACCAGCAGTGTTTTTGAACTAATGCATGGTGTTGTTGAATGGTACCGGTAGTTCTCTGAATATGCTCTCCCCTCCAAGATTTATCCTTCTTCATTTAACTCTCCTCTCTCCTGAGAATGCGGCAGAGTTTTGGGTGGAGAATACGCACTCTCTATAGAGGGTTTGGAGTAGTTTGATCACTTGAAGTCTCCCTCCCAAAGTGGACTCCTTTGGAGAGTGGGAATTTAGAGGAATACTGCCACATGGCAAGTAACAAAGATGAGAGAGGGATTATATTCCCTCAACCAACTCTAAGGTGATTAGGAGTGAGGTGGGACCTATGGGGTCCAAGGAATATTCTCATTCTAGCTCAATTGATAGATTTAAAATTTTCAAATCACAGGCAGGCTTTTTGGCTCATCCTATCGCAGGATCCTATTGAAGCAGAACTGGGATCCTCCGATCTGTTGCAGTGACCCATGCCCAATTAGTTGCACTATAACATAGAATTTTACATATTCACTAAAATATTTCGTACATGGTTTGTGCTGGTCTTCAAGTGTGCCTTGAACCAGTTTCGTCAGTGGTGGAAAATGCTGGCACGATAAGAAAATCCGAGTTAGGCCAGGTTTTCTAGGAGTGGGTTTTACAACCCCCCCCCTTAAAAAAATTTGATCCTTGAACTTTTTACTTACCCAAAGGATCAAATAAATTCCGATACTTTGTCTTCATTGATTCCTCTTCTTCCCAAGATAGGTCTTCTACGCGATGGTTCTTCCATATCACCTTGACATAATGTACATCTTGATTCCTTAGGTGCTGAACCTTTTTATGCAAAATCACCTGAGGTTCGAGTTCAAATGTTAAGTCTTCATTTAACTGAGGAGAAACTGTCTCCAATATATGAGATGGATCCAAGACATACTTCTTCAGCATAGATATGTAAAATTCGTCGTGTACACTTGATAAAAATGGCGACAGTGTTAACTGATATGCCACTGCTCCACATCTCTTAATGATTTCATATGGTCCCACATACTTAGGGCTTAGTTTGCCTTTCCTATCGAAATGTTTCAGTCCCCTTAAAGGTGAAGTATTTAAAAACACCTTATCTCCCACAGAAATTTGAGCTGTTTTGATTTTTTTCTCTAATTAGATCGACTTCTTAACAAGTTTCTTAGATGAAGTCTGGCTTAATAATTCTTCTTTCGCCAACTTATTCCTAGTATAAAAGAGTTTGGCATCTCCTTCCATATAAGGCTTCATACAGAGCCATGCCAATACTAGATTGATAGCTATTGTTGTAGGCAAACTCCATCAATGCTAACTTCTCATCCCAAGCTCATTTGAAGTCGATGGCACATGCACAGAGCATGTCTTCTAAGATCTGAATTATCCTTTTTAACTGACTGTTAGTCTAAGGATGGAAGACTGTACTGAATTTCAGTTTAGTACCCATTGCATGTTGTAGACCTTTCCAAAATCTAGAGGTAAATCTAGGGTCTCTGCCTGACAGTATGCTTTGCGGTACCCCGTATAGGCAAACTATTTGGTTCATGTATAGTTTAGCTAGTCTATCCATAGTATATTGTGGTCATACAGCTATGAATCTTGTTGTCTTTGTGAGCTTATCAATGATTACCCATACAACATCCACCGCTCTAGGTGTCAACGGTAAGCAGTGACGAAGTCCATAGTAATATAGTCTCATTTCCATTTGGGTATTGGTAGTGGTTAAAGCAATCCAAAGGGTTTCTATTGAATTGCTTTTACCTGCTGGCAAGTTAAACATTTGTATACGAAGTTTGCTACATCTGCCTTCATTCTCCTCCGACATACTATTTTCATTAAGTCATGGTATATTTTTGTACTTCCTGGATAAGCTGAATAGGGGCATTACGAGCTACCCTTAAGATTCTTTCCTTGATATCGTTAGTTGTCATAGGAATACAGAGTCTTCCTTGAAATCTGAGTGCACCATCATCTGAAAGAGTAAAATTAGGGTCCAATCTCCCTTTTT
Source organism: Protea cynaroides (assembly GCA_028583415.1). Taxonomy (NCBI): domain Eukaryota; kingdom Viridiplantae; phylum Streptophyta; class Magnoliopsida; order Proteales; family Proteaceae; genus Protea; species Protea cynaroides. Next base: position 28,022,433 of record CM053269.1, read on the forward strand.
GTAGGTCTTCTTTCAGCGTTCTGGTAAGGGTCCGCCGATAGCTCTCTTACTACCTTCATAACTAGCTCTGCTTTTATTTGTAAAGTTGCAAGAAGACTTGCGAGTTCACAAATTACCTTACTTCCTAAGGATCCTTCTGACACATCAAATTTCTTCTGTGTCTTCTGTTGAAAGCTAGTTCGTGCTGTCTGTATTGGAACAGGCTCGTCCTCTTCCTCTGGTCTAATTAGACTCTTTCAACTCAAGGCGTTAGCTACAATATTGGCCTTGCCTAGGTGATATGAAATTTTACAATCATAATCCTTTAACAACTCAACCCACCTTCGTTGTCTTAGGTTCAAGTCCTTATGAGTAAACAGGTAGGAAAAACTTTTATTGTTGGACTTGATTTGAAACTTCTCGCCATATAAGTAATGTCTCCATGCCTTAAGAGCGAAGATTACTGCCGTTAACTCCAACTCGTGAGTGGGATAATTTTTCTCGTGTTTCTTCAATTGTCGTGAGGCATAGGCTACGACTTGGTCTCCTTGCATGAATACACATCCTAAGCCTAGCTTGGAGGCATCGGTAAATACAGTGAAAGGTTTATCTAGTTTTGAAATGGTCAGTATGGGAGTTGAGACCAGTCTATCTTTCAGAGTTTGAAAACTTCTCTCGCATTGGTCTGACCAAATAATCTTTTTCCCTTTCTTAGTTAACTTGGTCAAAGATACTGCGATCTTGGAGTAGTCCTCCACAAATCTACTCTAGTATCTTACTAAACCCAAGAAATTATAAAATTTTGTAACTGTCTTGGGTGCTTTTCAATTTATAATGGGGTTGATTTTGTTGGGATCTACCTTGATTCCTTCTGTTGATACTACGTGACCTAGAAAAGCCACTTTGTTTAGCCAAAAGTCACACTTCTTGAACTTGGCATAGAGTGCCATTTCCCTTATGCTCTGCAATGCTTGACTCAAATGCACCTTGTGTTCCTCTTCATTCCGAGAGTATTTAGAATATCGTCAATGAAAACTATGACCGACGTATCTAACATTTTATAAAACCCCCAGTTCATGAGCTCCATAAACGAGGCAGGAGCGTTTGTCAATACTAGAAACTCGTAGTGTCCATGCCTAGTTCAAAAGGCTGTCTTAGGTATGTCACTCTCCTTGATCTTCAACTGATGATACCCTAATTTAAGATTAATCTTTGAGAACACAGTAGCACCTTGTAGTTGGTCAAATAGATCATCTATATATGATAGCTGAAACCAATTCTTGATGGTAAGCTTATTCAACTCACAAATTTGATTTGGAGCTTATTCGATAATGGTTGGCACCATTCAATATGGAGCCTTAGATACGATGCTGATCCTGGTAGTAGATCTATCATAAATTTTTGTTGCTCGATCAAGCGGTAATCCTGGTAGATCTTCAGGAAAACATTAGGGAACTGCTTTACCACTTTTAGATCTTCTAACCAAGGTCTCTTTGTAGTGACATCTAGGACAAATACCAACAATCCTACGCCACCCTTCTGTAAACACTTGACTGATTTAAGTGCAAAAAAGAACAATTTCCTTTTCTTGAGCTTCTTGTTCCCTATGAATTCAAACATCATCCTATCACCTTCATCGAATAATAATTTCTTTTCTGCACATTGGAAACTAGCATTGTGTTGAGATAGCCAGTCCATACCTAAAATCATGTCGAAATCTAAAATCTCTAGCTGAATTATGCATCCAGACTTCTACCATCGATAAGGACTAGGCATGGCCCATGATATTCATTAAGAACTACTTCAATACCAAGAAGTGATCAAACTACTAGTAACGCCTCGAGGGGTTTTGTAACACCTTCAATCTTTCCTCCAAAAGATGGAGACACAAAGGAATGGGTAGCCCCTAAGTCAAAGAGTACCTTCGCTGCCTCGATCTTAACAGTACCTATAGTAATTACTATATCTCAGCTTTATGCACAAAATTTACTAATACAATAATCAAAAATACATACGCGTCACCACATCCGGGGTAGCCTCTGCTTCTTTAGTAGATACAACATACACTTTACCAATTTGAGTAAGATCTAGAAAAATGCCCTGTCTGACCACAATTGAAGTATTTGAGGTTGGTGACTAGTGGAACAGTTGGGTGATTTCCCACGGCTGCGGTCTTAGCAATAGCAGGCCTCACCATGGTTTGAGCTATACAAAAGGTCTTATTATTTGCCCTTTCTACCATCGAAATGAATTGTCCTCTAGTTGCTTCTCTTCTACACAAGGTAACTGTCTCTTAGACTGGCTTCAATGACCTTAGTTATTTGAACAGCTTCAGAGAATATACTTCCTAACCTAAGGCATCAACTATAGCTCGAATGTTACCTCACAATCCCTTTGTGAACCTGCAAGCCTTGGCCGATTCCTCCTTCATATTGATCGGAGCAAAACAAAATAGTTCTTTAAACTTGTACTGGTAGTCATCTACCAATTGTTGTCCTTGAGACACATTTAGATATTCGACCTCCATCTTATCCTTGAAGCTTATTGGGAAAGTACTTGTCAAATAAGGCTTCTTTAAAAATTTCTCAAGTTATTTGGAGGTGCTTCGTAGCTAGAAGAGGTTGACTGGACTCTCACCATGTATTAGGTTCATCCTCAATCATATAAGTTGCACAAAAGATCTTTTTATCTTCAGTGCAAATCACCATTCATAGCATCTTTTCAATTGACTTAATCCAAACTGCTAATTGCAGTGGATTACTTCCTACCCCTATGAATTTTAGAGGTTTCATCTTCATAAATCTCTCAATAATCCTCGCTAGGTTGAGCTAATACAACACAAGCATGATTGGTGGCTGATTCTGAGCAGACACTGCAGTACGGTTGGCTTCATTCGCAACCCTATCCTGACATGCTGACATTCCAGCAACATTAGTAGCTATCACTCCCAGAAGAGGGGTAATGTTGTGATGGTCCCCCTGATTACCTATTCCTAAAGGTGCAAGTGCTGGCCTCAAAATGGCTCTCAAAAATATTCTAAGAGCTGTCGCTGCTGGGTCTAGCTCTCACGTTGCTGCTCTCTCAGCACCTCACACTGTTCCTGACCCGTGGCATGAGCTAAATTTCTCATAATTATTGGGATATTCTCAGGAGTAGCTTTTGTTGGTGGCGATAATACGGTTTCCACTTGGGTGTCCTCACCAAGCGGTGCAGTGAGTGGCTGCATCTCATTAGGATTTGACCCCTTACCTTATTCACCTATCTATAGTACGGAACAGGTATTGGGTGCCATTAGTAATCAGTAACAATTCCTGAAATGTTACATTAGCAAGGCTAATAACATGTTCTATGGCAAACAACATGAGGTTAACAATGGTAATAGAACACGTACAAAGCGACACAAGAAACACGCAATAACCAATCTCTACTAATGCTTATATTTAATAAGGTTTTTCTTCATCCGGTTGCAGTTTCTGGTGTCAAAAATTGCTACCGGGGCTTGTGACCGAGAACCATTTCAAGTCTTCTGGAACCTTCCAGTAGCAACATCCGGTCATAACAGTCGTGCGACCAGTTGTTCCAACCGGTGCCATTACTGAGAGCACAAAAACTCGTGGGGAGATCCGGTCGTAGCATCCAACTGCAACATCCATCGAATTTCACGACTGAATGGAGAAATTTCTCCCTCCTATAAATTCAAAACGTGATTTCAAATTTTCCCACTCATTCTTTCTTTTGGCTGGAGCTTCCATTTCACCTCTGGATACTATTCTTGCATCCAATGCTTCCGAAGGTGATCAAGCTCCTCCCAAACTTCTTCCATAATGACAATGGTATGAATCCTACTTCCTCCATGATAATGTTCTTCTCTAGGGTTTAGAAAACCGAAAAAATAACCCTAGGATTACTCTTAGAGTTTTTCGCATCGAAACTTTCTCTAATAAAGTTCTACATGTTCAAATGCATCCTTAGTGATTTTTTTTACATTGCCAATCAATCTCCAACATGGTTTTCTTGCATTTTCCATGTCTTACCATGTAGAAATCGAATTTTCTTTGTTTGCATAAGTAGAAACTCATTTGAAACCTTCTTACTTGGTTTCTTGGCATTGCCCATTGGTTCACAATGATTCGAAGTCCACCACTACTTGGGTATAACAACTTGTTGAATTTACATGCTTTATTGCCATCTTAAAAATTCATACAATATTTCATTGATAAATTACAATTTGTTATATTGCTACTTAAGTAAAAAAAAAATCCTTATTTTCTCTGTTTGAATCAAACTGATTTGACTAAGTCTTAGTTATGGAATTGTGTGCCACAGACCCAATTATTTATAATTAAGTAGGAGAGGACGATACATCGAACCTAGACATGATGAACCTAGACATGATGTACACTTAAGTGAGGTTTTACTATGTTATCCCTAATGACTTAAGTGAACATTTACAACACTCCCCCCTTAGTCATGCACAACTTAGGCAATACTGGATGAAATAATTTTTCAAGAAGACCTTTGGTGAAGATATCGGCTACTTGTTCCTTTGATTGAACATAGGGAACACAAATCTGCCCATTGTCAATTTTTTCCTTGATAAAGTGTCGGTCGATTTCCACATGTTTTGTCTGATCATGCTGCACAGGGTTGTGAGCAACGCTGATAGCCGCCTTGTTGTCACAGAACAATCAATAGGTAGGGAGATACAGATACCCAGTTCATGTAGTAGTCCTTTTAGCCTTAGTAACTTATATATTCCTTGTACCATAGCTCAAAATTCTGCTTCTGCACTAAAACGAGCTTCTACATTCTATTTCTTTCTTCACCACATTAGTAGATTTCCTCAAATGAAGGTGCAGTGGCCTGAGGTAGATTTCCTATCTAGATTTTCTACCCATCTGTATCTGTATAGGCATCAATTTGAAGGTGACCATGTGGAGAGAGAAGAATTCCTCTGTCGAGAGAAGATTTTAAGTAGTGGAGAATCCTGAGAATAGCATCTATATATGATGAATATAGGTCATGCATGAATTTCTTACTAGACTAACTGCGAACTCAATGTCTGGTCTAGTGTGGGCCAGGTAGATCAATTTTCCAACTAATCTCTGGTATTGCCCTTTGTCCACTGGATCGCCCTCCTTTTCTTTTAGCCAAGTGTTAACATCAATTAAAGTCTCACATGGTCAACATCCTAAGAGTCCAATATTAGAGAGGAGATCTAGGATATACTTTCTATGGGATAGATAAATTCCTCTTGAAGATCGTGGCACCTCAATCCCAAGAAAATATCTGAGCTTTCCCAAATCTTTAACTTCAAACTCCTTTCCTAAAAAAGTCTTGAGCTGATTGATTTCTCCAGTGTCATTGCCTGTTCTTACAATGTCATCCACATAGACAATCAGAATAGTGGCATTTTCATCCTTTTGTTTGATGAACAGAGTGTGGTCAGCATTACTCTATGTGTAGCCAACTTAGGTCATTGTCCTATGAAATCGTCCAAACCAGGCTCTAGAAGATTGTTTAAGATCATAGAGGGATTTTTTCAACTTGCAAACTTTTTCTTCAGTTGTAGGAGAGGTAAATCCAGGTGGGACATCCATGTATACTTCCTCTGCTAGTTCCCCATGAAGAAAAGCATTCTTGACATCCAGTTGTTGAAGGTCCCATTTGTAGTGAATTGCACATGCCAGAATGACTCGAATCGTGGTCATCTTTGCCATAGGAGCAAAGGTCTCCTGATAGTCAATCCCATAAATTTGAGTAAACCCTCTGGCTACTAGTCTGGCCTTGTATCGATCTATGGTCCCATCTTCCTTTTGTTTCACAGTGAAAATCAATTTGTAACCCACAGGTTTCTTTCTAACTGAAAGGTCTACAAGTTCCCAAGTTTCATTTTTCTTCAAAGGAGTCAATTTATCTACCAGAGCTACTTTCCATCTTGTATCTATGATTACTTCCTGCCACTGCTTGAGAATGTACACAAAAGACAAGGTGGAGACAGAACTATGGTATGAAGGAGATAATGACTTCTATGAAACATAATGAGAAATAGGATATTTAGTGTAGGCCCTAATACCTTTTTGGAGGGCAATAAGTTTGTCTAACTCAGAGGGAAGAGTCTTACTAGAGGAAGAAATATCATTTTCTGAGGTAGTATCTAGTTTTGGAGCTGGTGATGGGATGTGTGGAGGTGCGTTAATGGTGGTGGTCTTTCCTTGCTTGAGTCTGGTGCAGTTGTAGACTTAAAGACTAGGTGGAGAATCCTGCTGAGGTGGAGTGTTTTCTTTGGTAGCTTTGGGACTGGGCTTAGTTTTTGAAGGAGGCTCAGGTAAGGGTAAGTTCTCCCCTATCAGAATAGGAGGATCCATGGGCAAAACAATAGGACCATCTTCCTGAGGATAAGGCTCCCCCTGAAAATGGGGCTTAGGGTAGTAAGAAAGTTGTTTATGAAAGATAACATCCCTAGAAATGAAAGTGCAGTGGGTGCGAGGGTGATAACATTTGTATCCTTTTTGGGTAGGAAAGTAGCCCAAAAAAAATACTCCGAAAACTTCTAAGGTCAAGTTTTCCAGGAGATCTATGGTTATGAGCATAGCACACGCAACCAAAAATTTTTAGAGGGATGAAATGGGATTCTGTGCCAAGGAGAAGGGTCAATAGGAATTTTTGTCAAGAATGGGTGTGGGAACACGGTTAATGAGATAGGTACAGGTAAGTATAGCATCACTCTAGTATTGGGCTGGGACATTCCTTGCAAACATTAATGTACAGGCCACTTCAAGATGTCGATTTTTCCTTTCAGTCACCCCATTTTGTGCTGAAGTGTTCATACAGATTGTTTGGTAAACAATTTCATTTTTGGCCAAATACTATTGAAAGTCACCCTCCAGATATTCTCTTCCATTGTCACTATGGAGCACTTTGACAGAGGCTTGATACTAGTTTTTTATCATCTAGTGGAATTGGTGAAAACAAGGAAATTCATCACTCTTGCGATGTAAGAGATACCCCCAAGTCATCCTGGAATAGCAATCTATAAATGTCACAAACCATTTATGACCAGTGATGGATGTAGTTTTAGTTGGACCCTATACATCAGAATGAATTAAATGAAAATGTAAAGTGTTGCGTTTAAATAAAGGACGATACGATGAATGAGTTTGCTTAGCTAGAATACAAACTTAGTAAAAAAACTCATCTCGTTTACATTTATTGGCTAATGAAGGAAATAAACTAGATAAAATAGGAAATGATGGATGCCCAAGACGCTAATGCCAGAGTTGGAGATCTGATAAAGCAGAGTAAAGCTGATGTGAAGGTTAGGGAAGACCTTCCTCAAATAAGTACCAACCACCCTACATCCTACCATATCCAATCGTTTTCTCTATTACTAGATCCTGAAATAGACAATGAGATGGAAGAAAAGTTACCTTGCAATTCAAAGTAGTGGTAACATGACTGATTGACAGAAGATTTATTATAAAATTAGGTACATCAAGAGCTTACTCCAAAGATAAGGAAGGGGAATAGCGTATAGATCCTTTCCCTAATACAGGGCTCCACGACATGAACAGTGGTGATTTTAGAGTTAGGACAATACTTATGGAATAAACTATAGTTATCAGTCATGTGATCCATAGCCCCTAAGTCAATGATCCAGGAGTGGGGAATCATAGATGTACCATGGCCACTGAAGCACATACCTGATGGAGCAAGATGGAACTTGGAGTGGAAGGTGGAGCAGAGGCAGGAGCAGCTATAGTGGTAGACCCAAATGGCGCAGTAATAGATGGCTGAAGTAGACGATTGAGTGCCGAAGTGTCTCTTGTAGAATGGGTTCGGGGTATGCAAGAGTCTCAGTCTGATGAGGCTATGGCCCCTTGAAGTTCTTATTTTTTTGAATATTTTTCTCACTCCGTTTGGCTTCAAAATCCATTGGCTTACCAATTAGTTTCCAATACGTATCCTTTGTGTGCCAGAGTTTCCCATAATGTTCACATTTGATTGTTTCTCGGCCTATAGGGAGCCATTAAGGGTCTAGGTACTTGTCTGGAGAGTAGAGCGATCAGTAGTAATGGGTGCCAACTTTGTGGTACATCGTTGCTCTTCCAGTTGCACCATGGCATAGGCCTATTCAAGAGTAGGGAATGGGTCTTTACTAAGTATCTGTGGGCAAATTAGGTCAAGCTCAATGTTCAATCTTGCTAATAAAGTGTACACCCTGTATTTTTCTTCCCTTTTCTTGAACAGTGTTGCATCTTCCTTACATTTGGCATGTATGGAGTCATAAAAGTCAATGGCTTGCTAGTGATTTCTTAGCTGGGTATTATACTGTGATACCATCAACTCCTTCTGTGTTGTTCCATGAACCTTCTTTTGGATGGCATAAATCAACGCATCATTCCCAACCTAGGAATATGTGTCCTTTGCTAACTTCCAAATATGGGCAGTAGTATCTAATAACAAACACCCCTCGGCAATGGCATGTTGCATGGAATTTATAATGTATTGCATTACCAAAGAATTTTTAACATGCCATTTTTCTAATAGAGCACCTTCAGTTCTTGGTTTTGTTTTAGTCCCAGTAATATAGCCAGACAAACCCCTGGCCATAATAGATAATTAGGTGGCTCTAGACCACATCAAATATTTTCCACCATCTAAGTTGGTGGTATTCAAAGGGATGGTAAGATGTTCCAATTTACTCAAGTATGGTCTAGCAGATGTAACATCTAAATCACCCATGTTTACAGAACTTGATGGACAAAAAATCTCACAAAAATAATTTCCACTTACATCCAGATGATTACAGCAGATCAAAAATCATAAAATTTTTAAGGTATCAATGATCACAGCAGATCAGAAATCATACAATTTGTCCAATCAACAACCTCAACTTGATTTTCTGTATGTAGGAAAAAAATAGAAAATCGATAATACTGGCTGCCATAATGAAAAAAGAATACCTGGACTTGAGAATGGTGAAAAAATTCCCAGTGATATGGGACCAGATGATGCTGTAGGGAAGGTGGATGGTCTAGTAATAGACCTGTTATCTCCAATGATGCTGCCGCAATATGCCAAACCAACAAAAAACCAGTGATACTTGCTGCGGTATGTGTTAACCCAACTTTATTAAAAAATCCAAGTAATGGATTATAGAAGCATAAGATTCATAGAGAAGTAAAGATCTTCATAAATAAACCAAGCCTCAATGTTGAGAAACCCTAAGGAGTGCTTGCGGTAATAAAAAAAAACTGGGAAAAATCTCTGTGAAAGAAAAGTTTGATATAAATGAGGAAATAGGGCTATAATCTTGTCAAGTTATGACATCCTCATAGATTATAGCCTCTTTAATAGGATCAAAGGCTAAAGGAGGAAGAGAGGAGGGGTTTAAAGGTAGTGGAAGAGAAAAAGAGGGTTAGGAGAAGTAGGCGGCCAGATCTGGTGAAGAAGGAGAAGTCACGACAAGGAAAGAGAGAAAAAACAAAGTTTACGGCTAGGGTTAGGGAGAGTTTCTGTTCATGGCTCTGTTACCATGTCAGAATTAGACTAATTTGACTATGTCTGAGTTGTGGAATTATGTGCCACAGACCCAACTATTTATAATTAAGTAGGAGAGGAGGATACATCGAACCTAGACATGATGTACACTTAAGTGGGATTTTACTATGTTACCCCTAATGACTTAAGTGAACATTTACAATGTTCTCTAAGCTCCTTGCAGACTGAGGGCCCCAAAGAAGAGACCTAGAGTGCCTACTCCTCCAGTGTTGGATGAAGTGCGATTCTGCCTCTGGAAGCACAGGAGTACTACTCGAAGTTTGAAAAAAAAAAAAAACTAGTTAAGGCTAGCCGACGTGTGGTGTTTGAGGAGTTAGAGAGATTTGATGTCCAGGTGACTTTTGATGCTATGGGTTGTCCCCAATCCTTTGGATCACTATCATCACCAGACCTGACTTGGTGAGACTTTTCTACTGCAACCTATGGTGGAAGGCAGGCTTGGTGGCTTCAATTCGGTGTGATACCTTCACATTTTAAGAGGGTCACGGGTGTTGACATTTTGTTCAATACAGAGCAGTTGGCAGGTCTTTTGGGTATTTCTGTGGCTGGAGACGTGGTCCTTTGTGGCCCCAAGGACAAGGAATTTTTGACAGAACGCATGCAAGAAGAGATTTGGAATCAGATTCTCCACCTTGGAAAACGGCATCAATGTGCCAGCTATCTTCCCTTGCTTCAAGTTTACTGCAGAATTGTATAGTACAACATCATTCCTCACGGTGGTCATTACAACGAGATGTTTACTTTCTGCTACTTCCTCACATACTATCTAGCAACCAGAAATCTAGTCTGCTTGCCTTACATCCTGATACGAGTTATGATCATGGTAGTAAAGGGCTCGGGTTCGTCTAATCTGCCTTACGGAAAGCTGCTCACTCATTTCTTCATGCTTATCGGCATCGACATGCACGAGGTGGAGACCTTCAATGAGACACTGGCGGTAGAATTTGATTGGCATGCCATTGCCAAGATGCATCTACACCAGGTGGTGCTTTCTGATGATGAGTTAGCGGCTAGGCTTCGTCTCAAACGGTGAGAGGCACCACCTGCAGTTGAGCTAGCAGAGGAGGCAGAAGACGGAGAGGGTGATGAGACACTAGTTGAGGTACCGTGAGAGCCCAAAGATCTCCCTATGGGTTCTACATGAGTTCCTATTACCTTAGAGGATATCATGGTAGAGGTCCATGGTGCTCGGGCTGATTAGCGGCAACATGCGTATACCATGGAGAACCAAATCTGACGGATGCGGTATGCCCAGTCCTCCTTTTCGACTTGCCTTGATGCTATACAAACAGTGATGAAGAGGGTTGGCTTGTTGCACACAAAGGACGTTGGAGAGGCATCAATGTCAGGCACAACATGGGTGCAGACTTTCCAGCGAGTTCGCAAGTCTACACCTCAACCTTCTGACCTTCAGTAGCGATGATCTACATACTTTTTTTTATACTCTTAAAAAGAGTAATGATTTGACTTGTAGACCATACTCTGGGTGAACAATTTATTACTTTCTGGTTTGATTATATTTTTACATTTTAGGCAGAGTACTGTTACTCACTTGGTTTTTGTTATATATTAGTCTCTAATCTTTCCCTAGCATATTATGCTCAATCAATTTTGTATTTTAAGCACACAACGTCAAGTTGTTTCATAGTTACATGTTATTCGCTTGCAAACTTTTATTGTCCTAATACTCAGTTTACTGACATAGAAATCAAGACACTGACTGGGTTGGCATGGTACAACAGAGCTTAGCTCTTTAATACCAATGTTGTCACATTCTAAAATCTGATAAGTAAAATTTCAGTGTATAACTGGACCAACCCACAATATTTTATGTGGTCCAACCCAAAATCAAGTAAGCCATATGCACCCCCACCAACCCCACCACAGTCAATATCACAGAATATAAGTCAGAGTAGATACCATAGCGGATATTAACTAAGTGAACTGAGCTTCTACTGGCACTTAAATAAATTTAATAACATTGTTCAAGTCTTATTTTTGTTCCAACAAGCTACACCATAAAACCAGTCATAAAATCAACCCTAAAATACTAGGTCCTTAAACGAATACTGTATATTTATCTGTACTGAAATTGAATAATAAAGTAATTCTCTTTGAGTATTTCTTCTACGCGAATATACATGCATCGCACTCGCAATCAGCATCATGCTCATCTTCTTCTGGAGGCTGAATGTCTAGATGCCCCACATTGGAGATGACTGGGGCATTCATGTAATCAGCAACAGTAGTACCTGTAACATCATCTAAAATGAAAGGCGTATGCAAGGTTGAGCTCTCAGACTTGAGCTCATGAGAAAACAAACAAGCAAGTAAACAAAATGTATGATAGATTATTACACACAAGAGTCTGGTATAATGTATGTCATGTGCTAAGGTAAGGCTTGGTCACACTCACCAAAGCTGACCGAAATCTCAATGCACAGTAGAGAATTGACACTCACCCAGCCTGCCTCGACAGCACTAGTGAAGAAATGGATCTCCTACTACAGATGGTGATAGAGCAGAAGTTTAACTAGTGATGCTCCAATGAACATTGTTGACCCTTCCCCCTCATCCCCCATCATATACAAGTATCTAACCCCCTACTGGTCAGGGTGCATACATGGATTATATTTCTAACCAATCCTACATGTCATCATATATACTCCCCTCACAATCCTAGCAAGAACTCAAGTTATACCTCGAACCCAACCTTGGTTAAAACCAAGATAATGATCCCTATACCTAGGAGGTACATTCGTAATTGACCTCACTAAGCCTTAGAATAGGATTGGAAGCCACTGTTGGATGCTTGAACGGAATGAATGAGAACCACTTATCTGTTTAATGCTTATAATGATCTATTAAAGAAGATAGTAGAGAGAGTCACTCAAGATAATGATGATATAGGCTGGGTCGTACCACAATCGGCACTATCCTAAAGTCACTATTTTCCCCCATAGGAGTAACCAGGCTATGATGTAAATCTGACTCCAAGATAAAGTTGCCTTGGCTTCTGGCAACAAACATGTACTTATTTGATGCAACCCTTAGAGTTGTGCTTAGGTCAAATGCAAGACAGTAGCAATTTTGACAAAGACAGTGTTTCATAAAATAAAGTGGAATACACAATGTATGTGCTTAAAAGAGAGAGAGAGAGAGAAAATGGCCATGTGTTGTCTAAGAACTCATCATCTGTCTCTTTCGATTATTGGCCATGTGTTGTCATTGTTGACAACTTGACTGATGTGGCAGCGTTAAAGAGCATTCAGTCAGAGAAAATGATGAGAGAGAGCATCAGTGCAAGTGGCAGAGATGAGGCAGCTTTAGATTTTTGTTCAGCAGTTTTAGAGAGTGATTGAGAAGGCATGTCGTGAGTTGATTGGATTTCTACACTGAGTTGACTAGACAGTGAGAGCTTTGATAGTCATTCACATTGTACATGAGTTCCGTGATGTTTTAAGCTGAACCAAGGTAATAGACAGTGTGTAGGAGTCTGGGTGAACATGAATGAAAAGTTTTGAGTCCGAATTTCAAGGTTTGTTTTGAGGTCTTTACAGCTATTTTTGTGGGTCCCGCAACATTATCATGAAAATCAAGCACTTAAAAGACGTAGATCATTGATTCTTCTTTGCAACACAACTTAAATCACTCAATTCTGACGTCGAGGAAGATTTTTGAGATTTTCGTCGAATTACATAAAAAATGTCAAAATATTGAGCTCTCGATGAGTTGTTTTATAACAGGGAAATCACTATAAATAGCTAATTGTTTAGGGTCCTTTTCTACAATTATCAAGAGTAGAGAGGATCATTATGAAATTATCGTATATCCCTTAAGAAGCCCATCGGATTGTCTCAGTTGAGCCACGAAGCTCGGATGCTAATCTAGCGGCTATCCAAATGGCGATATCCTGTGCTTCTCGGCGGATGGAAGGTGGTCCTGCCACAAGCACTAGGATTGGGTGGATGCGACTTTATATAATGGGCCACGATATATGATGTTATATTGTGATTCTGTGTGATGAGTATATGGTGTGGCAATGGGGCAGATGCAGAACGTAAGGTCAGAATTTAGTCTGATTTTTGCTGACGTGATGATGGAGATCCGACGAGTAAAAGGATTCGAACCTTTGCATGCCGGTACCAAAAACCGATGCCTTACCACTTGGCTATACTCCATATGGTCGGTCCCTGGGGAGAGGGGGAAGGGAGAAGCAGGGCTCGAAGAACGAGCCATGCAAGGACGCAGGGATATAGCAAGTAAGCAGCAAGGTTCTCCCTTTAGGACCGACTACAACAAGCTCGCGACTCTAATAGAAAGAAATGGTAAGCTCTCTGCTCTATTTGCTTGCAATGCTATGCCTATCAAAGTAGGCGAACGCTTCTGTAACCTTAGACTCCAACATTTTCTATTACATCCGACAGCCTATATTTGAGATTCTGTCAATAGTCAATCAAAATTCGATAGCAACTTTTCACCAGACAACTGAGGTAATGCTTCGGTATAGCACGTGCATTGTAGATCGGCAGGGAAGATCTCGATCTGACGGCCTACATCTATTCCAATCCTGCCTGACGCGATGAAGTCAATCAGACGTACCAAATTCAATCCCACCACTTTTTAGAGATCCAACGGTCCATAATATAGATTCTCTGATCAGCCAATCGTAACTCGACATTATACAAGATTCCCTTTTGAATTATTATATTGGCCGATACTATTTTGATGATATCATGGCCATCTGGAGTCCAAATCAGACGATCCAAAGACAATTAGGCTCCATTTTGAATCTTCTTCAACCTGAGATCCTAAAACACTGTTAGTATGGAGCAAAAATTGTAAAGAAGAGAAGAGAAGGGGTTCTTGAGGGCTCTTGTTGGTGTGTGAACATTTAACCACCCACCAATCTCATTTTTGCACTACTATGATGCATTGAAGAATGATTAGAGATTGGTGGAGCTATCTTTGAGCATTCATGGTGGTTGTTTGTTTGTAAGAAGGAGAGAGGAGCAAAAAATGAAAAGGGGAGAGGAGAAAGAGTTTTCAAGGGTCCTTTGTGAGTTTTGTAAATTCATTCACTACCAACTTCTCTCTCACTCATTAATGGAGTCTTGAATGGTTGAGAGATGTTGGTGGAGCTTTTATTATATATCAATACTGATTGTTAGCTTGTAAGGAATATAAAGATAATTGTTCACAAGGGTTTAGTTGAAGATTTATTTAGTTGAAGATTTAAGTTTTTCTAACCTTGGGAGTTGTTAAAGATTCTAGTAGGCCATTGGAACAAGAAGATACAAAACCCAAGATTCAAATAGGGAAAAGCTTGACAGCTGCCCACTATCTTAATTACCCCGAAGAGAACCCAGATAGGGGGAAAAAAAAAAACAAGAGCAAGAAATCGAGAGCACCTAGATAAATAAAACTAATCTGAATCCCCAAAAAAGTTGACGTAAAGGCCAAACTATTGGAATCTGGATTCGATCTCCATCTTTAATCTGATAAGACCAAAATAGCATCAGATACATACATTCATTCTACAAGCAATTTATGCCTATATATATATATATATATATATATATATATATATATATATATATTTTATGATCTCAAATAAAGTTTAAAATTAATAATGACTTTAGATTGTTGTAAATATGAAAGAAAAACTTTAAATGAGAACCACTTATATGTTTAACGTTTTCAATGATTTTTTAAAGAAGATACGTAGAGATAGTCACTCAAGAAGATGATGATACAGGCTGGGTCATACCACGATCAGCATTGTCCTAAAGTCAATATTTGCCCCACATGTGCAACCGGGTTATGATGCAAATCTAGCTCTAAGATAAAGCAGCCTTGGCTTTCGGTAGCAAACATGCACTTGTTTGATGTATCCCGTAGAGTACACTAGAATTGTGCTTAGGTCAAATGCAAGACAGTAATACAATTTCGACAAAGATGGTGTTTCGTAAAACAAAGGAGAATACACACGGTATGTGCTTACAAAGAGGGGGAGAGACAGAGAATCGAATAGAATAGTTCTTATCATTGTATCAAGTTAAGGCTTCCCCCTCCTCTATATATAGAAGAAAACATATCTTTTCAAGGCACCTCGAGGGAAGGGTGTGTCTCCCCAAACCAACATGTCTGTACAAGACACCCCTAGGAAAAGATGTGCCTTTCAAAACCAATATGTTTTTACAAACAAAGGATGTGTCTCTTGTAAAGACACTTCACTAATGGATCCAGGTCAACCGGGTTAAACCGTTACCTACCAAACATATCCGGGTCAAACGGGTTAAATAGTTACAATCCAATAGAAGCAAAATTAAACTCAGCTCATCCAAAGGGTATTGAGTTCTAACCTAACTAACCCCACCTCACTAGCCACATACTAAGAAAACCAAAACTAAACATTTTTTTACTTATTTTGAAACTATAGTTAATAAAAAAAGATTAAACACAACAACGACGGAAATATAGTACTGTCGTTTGTAAGTGTGTATACACATTAGAAATATACGCACATCGTTTATAAGTAAATATACAATGAAGATATAATGATGTCGTTTATAAGTACCTAGATACGATGGTTTAAAATACCCGTCATTACTGCTTCTCTATTTATGATGGTTTAAAATACCCGTCATAACTGATTTTCTATTTACAACGGTTATATTAAACCAGAATAAAAACTGAAGATTAATGGGACATGCTTTTAGTTTTTATTTTATTTTATTTATTTTTTTTTTTTTGTGTCAATTAAAAGACTTTCCAACAAAGGCATCAGGATGGTTGACACCTGGGGCTCGGGTGAATCTGAACCCTCCATCCGAGCCGATAAGCTGAGGTGACAAGGGGGTGTCAGCTCAGATAGAGGGCTCGAATTCACCCGAGCCCCAAGTGTCGGCCATCTAACGGGGCCGCCGCCTCTCCTCATGAACCTTTGGGAGGAGAGGATTTGGATGCCCCTGACCTAATTGTACAACAAGTGCAGTAGTAATACGAAGCCAAGCAGAACGCTTTAACTATCACCCATGTCAAATATCTATTTAAACTCATAAGTCTTCATTAGATTGGTTGCATAGCCTTTAATTAACCTAGACAGGTCTTACATGTCCATAAACGGGTCCCAAGACAAGTCAGGAATCCAACGGTTGGTCTTTCTAATCATTACTAAGTAAACTACTTCAACTTAACTGAATCGGAGGATGGAACCGGTAAAGGGTTCCTTCGGTACAGTCAATCGGTTAATACTTAGAATATTTCTAAATGGACAGAACCGGAGGGATGAGCGGATGCTCGAACATTCGGTAAGTCATCTAGTTTGTATACTATTATATACCCTGGGATTCCAGTAGGTTTTTCAGAGGCTTTGTCGGGTGGTCATTCATTTGACACTGACTCCGCTTGACATTAAGCCTAAACGGAGGATCTGAACCAATTAGATCCACCAAAAAATCGGTTGGACTGCTGGGAGGCTAATTCAGAGGATCATGCCTTCGGGACGAGACTCTGGGATGAGACTCAGGTACGAGACTCCGATCAGTTTATTGGTTATAAGCCAAGGCTAATGCCTTGGCGAAGCCATGGTTTAAGCCACCCGGAAGAATGGACAGAACCGTGCCTTTGGTACGACACTTCGGTTCAGCCCCAGAAACCAGGTCACGAACCGAGCTTGATCTCCAAGCTTTGGAGACTTGATTTCTCCTTCGTAGTTCCCATTTTAGTTGGTGGCAAACTCATTCTCATCATTATTAGGCACAATGGAAACCATTTATGATTTCAATACTCCCTTAATGGAGTAGGGTGAGATACAAACCTAGATCTAGGTTATTAATGGAATCTCCATTAATTGAGCTTCAACCACCAAGCATTCTTGCATTTATTCCCTAAAGGAAAAGAAGAAGGAAAGAAACCTACCTCCAACAACTCCCTAAGGAGTGGGTGAACCCAAACCTAGGTTTTCTAGGTCATAAAGGGAGCCACCATTAATGGTGCTCAACCACACAAGGCTCCATGCCTTAAACATCAACATAAAGAGAAGGAGGTTCATTGGCTTACCTCTAAGGAAGTCGGTGCTAGGGTTTAGAGCTTTAGCTTTAAGCTCTTCCTCCACTCTTCTCTTCTTGTACTCTCTCTCAGCACCCACGGTTCTAAGAAAAGGGAAAAGCAGGAGTGACTCTCCCTTTTATAGAAATCAAAGAGAGATGTCTAACTCTAGTTTAACCGATTAGCATCAACCGGGTGATCAATCCTCCGGTACGATCTACCGGTTGGGCCAAAATATATTCTATAGACCATCTCTTTGGCCCGGATGCTTTGGGATGTGCATCCCCTTCATCCAAGGTCTACTAGGACACCTTATACTACCAATATACATTGTGAAGACTCACCTAAGACTCGATACCACCATAGGGGCCACATCAGGTGCTCCATCAGTCGATGTGTTGAGACCTGGCACAAGAGAAATCCGGGTTAGTAAATGGATTTCGGGTGTCGGTCTCACAGATCAGATCCTATTTGAATCCAGAATATATTTCAGTTTTGTTCATGCTCAAATACTCCCTTTTAACCTGAGTATAGATCCATTAAAAATAAAAAATAAACCTGACTCTAGATTTATATGCTTCACCAAATCTAGGAACATTCCATCGTTGTTCTGAGATCTTGGCTTCTTGCAGCCATGCCAAAGCAACAGTTCGAGACAGAATTATCGTTCTGAAAGCCAAGACTTCACTATCAACGTTAGGTCATAGTCCGGAGATGAAACAACTCACCAAAAAGAAGTTGAGATCTTAGTCGTCCTATTTGTGTCAATTTCAACAATGCTCCTTGATGATCCTTCCATCATTCGTAACCTGGTTGTTGCTCCTGAAACTGGGCTGGTTGACATGTCCCACCTCCTGCAAGGAAGATGAAAGTTATCGGAGCCAGACCGTAGCGTCCGGTGTCCACTCCGACGATCAAATCAATAACAGAGCAAGTAGTATGGAGCTTACAAGAAGAAGCAAGCTCCTTAGAGAGAGTAGGGTTCCCTGAGTATCCTTAGAGTGAGTAGAAATCAGATACCATTACCTGTGATCATCGAGTGTTAATATAGAGGACACCTGTAGTTGGAACTAAATACACCTATATGTCTCTATGGGAGCCAATCCAATCATCTCCTGTAATCGTAGAAGCTTCATCCCACGGTTGGGGGAAGTCACCAATTCCAACCTTTCAGGTCGTCATGTGCACCTTTGGCAGGTGGAGACTCCTTTGCGGGTGGAGAGCCTATATAAAGTCCAACTCTCCACACCTTATCCCAATAGGAATCTTCCTATCACTCTAGAGACCGAATTAGAGACCTAGCACATGTGAGCCCACACATTCTTTCTCTCACCGTACGTAAAGGAAACGTCCTAGAGGCAACAACTGGCAGGATACGCGTCATCCTCTCATTACGACATGTAGATGGACACATGATGATCTATGATTAGTCATGTGAAATATTCTATCAACACTAGTGTCATCCGCCATTTCTCTCTCAATGAAAGCACCAAAATGATATAATTGTATCAATTGTTAGACCAATCTATTGAATTACAACCAAGAAACAGTCTACTTCGAAGGTAGACACTTCTAGAAGTCAAGAAAAGTAGTAATTATCTCATTCGATAAACCCTCTCTAACAATGTTTCTCTCTTTTATAATGCCTATACTCTATTATTTACAAAATCTTTTAATTAACATATGTAACTGTCTAACTTCTTTGATTTCCTTCTCATGCATGTTCCTCGTCAAACCTCAAGATCATTTGCTAGCTCAACCTGTTTTGCCATGTCATCTTATTGTAACATTCTCCCTCACATGGATATTTTTCTCACGGGCATCACGGTCATGTAAATGTGGACGGTGTGAGATCCATTCTTACCCAAAAAAAAAAAAAAAGAAGGAAAATGTGAGATCCATTGATTAGGATCCACTCCAACGGCTAGACAGCCTAGTGAGGGATCCGATAGCCAACATTCATTGAACGCGTAACCCCATGCATCAAACTGGGTGCCCAATAAGTCTCAGCCATCGAATCTCTCACTAGACTGCCTAGCCATAACCGACTGTTGCAATCATCTACTCCCACTTAAGGGTGTCAACGGGCCAGTCCGGGCCGGTTTAGGTCCGGGTTGAACCAGTGTCGGGTTTTATAAGCTCAGCCCAAAACGTATCCATTAAGAGTTTGGGCTGGGTTGGGTTGCGCTGGACACAATAACTAACGGGCTGGTCCGGTGTCGATTTGTTATCGAGCTAGGCTTATTGAGGTGATTTCGGCTGGTTCGGTCCGAACTGGGCTAATCAAGCTTATCGGGCTTATTTTATATGTAAGATATATAGCCTATTTTATTATTTCTATCTATAAAATTAGCATCATTCCTTCTATATGTATGTAATTTAGTAAATTGTAACAATTAACATACTCCTTTCAACTTTAGATTCACATAATATTTCGGATCAAGAATTGAACTATAACAGTGTAATATAATCTATCAAAATTTAAAATCATTAAAATTAAGAAACTGGGTCCAGATGGACCTTACCGGTGTTCGGATTGGGTATTATTGGTTTGGGCTAGTTCGGGCTTCTTAACTGGCCGGTCCGGTCTGGATTCGGTCTGGACTGAAACGGTGTCGGGCTCTACAAACTGACACCGAAACCTATCCATGAAAGTTCGGTCCAGACTGAGTTCGGATTATATCGGGCCAGTTCGGTCCGTGGTATCAGTCCGGACCTATTTTTGACACCCTTACTCCACTACTGCATTATCTTTTAGGCACTCGGCTCAAGGCTAATCAAATTATTAATTAATCATTATTGTAGAGTGACGGACTGATGATTGATGAAAGGGAAGAAGAGTGAGTTAGTGCATTTCCCTTGTGTCATCTATATTAAATGCCAAAAACATAGGTCTTCTTGACACCATTGGTATATCTGCTCTTTTTTATTGGCCTAATGAATCTATCCGGCCCCTCTCTACTCCATTATTACCACCTCTTTCAGCTATAAATAGAAATATAAATAACTACAAATATTGATTAAAAAAATTGGTGTCACTTGCCGACAATGACACAAGCGTCTCACAGGTAATAAAACTTACTATAGCTAATGAAATCAAGACCGTGTGTGGTCCACAGCATGTGAATTCAGTATACTATTTTTCTTTTCCATGTTGGCATCACATGAGTCACAGCCAACTGCATCAGATGGTGTAATCAAAGACGCGCACACTAGAACATATGAATTCAATATCGTTTCTCCTAGCCATGCACAAAATGTGCAGTGCCAATAATGCATGATTTTGTTGAATGGCAGTTGTGATTTGTTGACCCTTCATCTATCTCTGGACCAAATAAATTCAATCTTGACTGCACCATGGAGCTCTTCCTCCTTTCAGATATGGAAGAGAGAGACGAAAACCTGAATTATATTTCTCCTTTCTTCTCTTTACCCCATGGAGATGAGCTGTCGTTACAATCCGCCCCATCTCCCAACCAGCTACAATCAACCCAACATGATATGTTCCCCATTGAACAAGATAAGACTGGAAAACAAAAGCTTTCAGCGACTCCCAGAATCAATCATGTGGAAATCTCTTGTGAGAATAAGAAGAGGAAGATCATACGTAGAGAGGTTGAGAAGCAAAGAAGGCAGCAAATGGGTAGTCTTTATGCGTCACTTAGGACACTCCTCCCTCCCGAATATATTAAGGTATGCAGAAAAATACTCTAATCTTAGGTTTTTGTTTTAGGGTTCTTTGTTTATAAGGATTTTGGTCATGGATCTGGGCGCAGGGAAAGCGTTCCATCTCCGATCACATGACCGAGGCAGCGAATTATATAAGAAATCTGCATAAGAAGATTGAAGAGCTGAAATACAAGAGAGATGGCTTGAGAAATATGGGCAATTCAACCATTCTGAATGCTGACCATGAAGCAGACCGTGTGACTGTCCGGCATTGTTCTGCTGGTTTGGAGGTTGTTATTAGTAGTGGTTTGAGTGATGAAATGCTTCCTCTTTCAAGGGTACTCAGAGTTCTGGTAGAAGAAGGACTTAATATCCTCAATTCTGTTTCCACTAAAGTAAATAAGAGCTCAACTCATGCTATTCAGTCCCAGGTATTATCATCACTATCACTTGTTTTATTTTCATGGTTTTAGTAATCGGCATCAGGTTGGCTGAATTGACTGATTCGTATCTGTTTTGGTGTCATAACCATGGTTTAAGATCACAGTATTAAGGGGTACGGTACCATTCGCTCTGAAAACCAATATGGGATCTGTTTCAAATCAATTGGAACCAATGTCAGACTGATAGGTGACCTGTACTAAATTAAATTGTATTAAAAAAAAAGGAAGGTCTCAGTTATCATACGACGATACTGATACGGATCAGCCGATTCAGACACCTAGAACCATGGCCATGATCGATACCGATTATTTCGTATTTATTATTCTTTTCTAAATGGCATTGGCCACTTGTCATACAACCATTGACTCCGTATCTAATCTAGATCCATTCCAACCATAGTCGATGCTGTGTCCAATACCTAAAATTATATCCTTCGTCTTTACTTCTTTGATAGCTTAGATTAGCTAACGTTTACAAATTTACAAACAGGTCTGTTGTCAGGTTCCTGTTAATCTATCCGGATTGCAACGGAAACTGATTGATTTGGTCACTTCCTCAAGTAGTATTTCATCAATTTGTGCGTATAATTTTTGTCAGGATCCATGAAATGAAAATTGATCCAAACTTTGGGACATTGATGAAATTTGAAACGATTCCAAGAAGATTGGCATGGACTCTATCAAATGGGAATGCCAAATGTCTATGAAAATTTCTAATATTGTCTTATTTACTGAATAAAGTATAATCATTTGATCATCCATCCAATGCATGGCTTTTTTGTTTGATTCCAATATATATTTTTCTTTTTTTGGGTGGGTGGGGGTTATGGTATCGATACTTAATTGTGAATAATAGTTAGTTCACCTAGCGGTTATGGATTTGAATTGAAAAACAGTCTTTCTATAAGAATTGGCGTGTAACTCCTTTGGTGAGCTTGCTTGAAGTGCAATAAGAATTGAAGGCCTCGGAGACATCTTGAAAAGTACTGCTTCTCGGAGAGCTTCCCAAGGCTGTGACTGGGCAGAAACCGATTATAAGCATCTTCGGTGAGGACAAGGACTCCTTGTATAGGCTAGAAAGTCTATTAATTTAGGCTGGTGTGGCAGATAAAAATCGTCTCTTGTTGTCCAGTTATGCTAGTCATGATCGCACAACTAGAGTTTAACGAGTGTACATACAGATGTAATGGTATACGCACTGAATGAACTCCAGCCGTATAATCATGGCTGATGCCTCTCCAACAACAAGAGAAGATTTCTATCCTCGTGCTGCACATAGCCACGTACGTGTATTTTCTATGGAACTTCATCACTGTCTATGGAGTGCACACTGGATAAGGACAAATGTGAGATCCATCTCGAGTGTGAGACCCACTGGATAAGGACATCTACATTCCTTCTAATTACTACCCTTCGTGGTGGGTTCGACTTGGTATATATATATATATGTATATTGACTAGCCGAATGAGCTTGACCCTTATCCAAATCCTCTCTTCCCAGAGGTTTGGAAGGAGAGGTGGCAACCCCCTTAGATGGCCGACACCTAGGGCTCGGGTAAATCCGAGCCCTCCATCTGAGCCGACACCCCCTTGTCGGCTTAGTTTATCGGCTAGGATGGAGGGATCGGATTCTCTCGAGCCCCACGTATCGGCCATCCTCCCAAACCTCTGGGAGGAGAGGATGTGGATCCGCTTAACCCATAGACACTTAATGATCCTAATGTCCTTGGAGTGTTGGACTTTTAAACGTGAGCACCATTTGATGGGCGAGGGTCCATCATGTGGGTCGTGGGACCCATATAATGTTTACCGCTAGAATTAGTATTTCACATGAGAAACAGTGTTAGGAATTAACTATGCTACAAAAGAAAAAATTGCGAATAGAAAAACAAACAAAACATACACAATGATTTTATGTGGTTCATTCGTACAATGTGTTTGAGCGAAGTCCACGATAGAGCGATCAATTATTGATTCTATTATTTCAATGAAGAAGTTAGAATTCTCAATCTCCAAATTACACCATATATAAAGGGAAACCCTAAACCCCAAAAGTATAAATTTACATCCCGTAAAACCATTGGATAACAGCGGCAAAGTGAATAGTCCTTCCTAGCTAGCTTAAAATAATATAAAGTTTTACACATTAAAAACAGACCCTCTCTTGCTGCCAGCCCTGCCCAACTCGCCAGCACCACTGGTTCTCTCTCTTTCCTAGGCAAGAACGTGGTACAATAGTGCTGGGTAGACTGGGAGAGGGTGGTGACCAGAGAGGATTTGAATCGTTTCATTCACGTGCGACTTTTTTTTCTATGTCCATACCCATACATGGGTATGGCGGTTGATCCTTTGCAGTTGGATCGGTGGCTGGAGAGGATCCAAATCGATTATTGGGACCTCGGTTTTAGGATCAATTGGACTGATAGGGGCGATCTCATGCAACACCCCAACTCAGCAAGGGTGGATTGGAAATCATGACATGTAAGTCAATTCTGAAAAAGGTTATGATTGATACAACCTAATCCGAGCCGAACCAACTTTGGATTGAACCCGGATCGGTTGGGACGGATCTGATCCCCAGTTGGTGTATTTGAACCTTGCTTCCCACACTATGGGTGTAGAACACCCTCCTCCAATCTATGTATTCCTAAATCTATTTAACTCTAAAATATATCATATTTAATAACCAATATTGTTTATAACAACTTTGAAGCCAAATAACTCTCCTTTTTACTATGGATGTGTTGTCCTCCTGTCATTTTAAGAGAATTGAACTGAGACACTCAAGATCATTCTAAGTTTCGGTTCTATTAGGAGTAAAGTTCATTTCCAATTGATGGCATTGTCGAAGGTAGAGAGGATTATTTTTCTCCATTTTCATCTTTCTTTTACATACTTTTATTGAAATTTACTGATTTTTAACACCCAAAAAAAGGGTTATGTTCTTCATCAAACTTGGAAAAAATAGATTTTTGACAAACTCCATGTCCGTAACTTAACATTGTGCTATGCATATGAAGTATCTGCTCTAGTTTATCTAACCGTTGGATGTAAAGCTCCTTATTACATTTATCTATGTGCTAAATTTTCAGTTTGCATTTGCATTGTATGGAACATCATATTTTCACTTCATAGCTTAATATTTTTGAAGTGTTGCTGCACGGAACTGGATCATCTCTGGTCCTCCAGAATCTGCACATAAGGAGACAGATTCACTCAAAGTGAAAGGTCAAGTTGGATAACATTTAGACTACTCCGATGCTTAAGTTAATCCGATTGAAAAACAGTATAGAACAATCACAAAGTGTGAAAACTTCTTTGATTAGATGTGCACAAACAATCATCTCAGTAAAAGAGTAGAGTAAGTTTAAGAGTAAAAAGTGTAGGTCCATTTATCTTAATTGGCTTTGTATTTTTAGACATCGAGTGGTTTGTTTGTTTGGTAAGTGTCGCAATTTATGATAGGAGGTCGGCTTAGAAAGTGTGATCATCGTCCCATATGGGAAGCCAGCTTGGCTATCCTTGTATGTCCGTTGATCAGAGCCGTCGGATCTTGGACTTCCATATCAATCTGTTGATCTTGGCCATCGAATCTCGGATAAGGATAAAGTTTCCTTCTTGAGGTCGGACCCTTCCTTACAGAGAAGTACCTGCGGATTGGATTGCCTTATATGCGGCCTTCCACCGAGGATGCCAGTGTTTGATCTTATCCTGACAACGCATGTAGGCTGCTAGATCGGTGTGGATCACAGGATAGATAAACATTTGTGTCATCCTGCCATTTTTGTCTCTGCTCACAGTAGACTCGTATCAAAAAAATTCATATGAGGAGGTCGGATTCCTCTTGACCTCGAAAGGTCGGTTGATAGCGGAGCTCAGGCTTGTTGTTTATGTACGGATGTCAGACTTTGATTGGTGATTGTCTTCAGACACGTGTTCCACTCATATTGGTGGATGTATAAACCCCATAACGTAAGGGAAATCTTCTGAAACTCTAATAAATTTAATCCGTAAATTACTTAAACTCTATACTTATGAAATATTTTCAGATTCTTCCAAAAATCCGAACATTTTCACCTTCTTCCTTCTCTAATATTTTTAGATTCTTAAATTACCCTTGCCTTGATCCCTCGACGACAACCCATCGTATTTTATTTTGTCTGTCCCTTTGCATCTCTCTCCTCTCTCCCTCTTTTTCCCACAGCCCACCCTCCCATAGCACACACTCTCTCCACTTTTTCAGTACTTTTTTCTTTTAACATCTAACATTAAACCAAATAGTATAAAATACTTTTTACGGGAAAACAAGATTTTCTACCATTTTACATAAAACAAACAAAACCTAGTATATCATTCCTGATATATATATATATATATATATATATTGGAAAAACTCACTACAGTTCAAATATTGCCTCCTAATGGAATCATAACTGATCCCTACTTCATTTCAATACTCGTATGTGAGCCCATGATCACTAAGGCTCTCTTTGGTTTGTATTATATAATGTATTATGTAATACATTATGAAATTTGTGATTGTTTGGCATGATTTATAATGTCTATTTATAATTAAAATAAATAGATATAATGTATAATCTACAAATAGGTTATTAGTTGTTTATCATTATAACCTATTTCTCATTATATAATGTATTATGTTTAGTAGTACCAAACGGTCATTATTTATTACTTAGAATCTATTATCATAATTGATTTGTCACAAATATCTCATAATACATTATATAATACAAACCAAAGAGAACCTAATTTAATCAGAAAATTTCCACCCGTTGAATAGAATGTATTATTTTTTTTATGTAGGTCTCACTCGGTTTATAGGGTAGGAGAAACACATCTCAAGACAGTGATTTATTTATTTTTTTGGGAAAAAGACAAGATAGTGATTTATGATTGAGAAATGTTAGAATCTAGCCCCATGGCAAAGGGATCTAAATTGTCTCATGCCAAGGGTTCAGCAGGAGACTCGGTTGTATCCAGTTGATGCCTAACAAGTGAGTCTCGATTGGATCTGAGCCGTCCATCCAATCTGATAAGGTGCAACGTAGAGAGGTGTCATGTAAGAACCGTGCTCTAAAAACCCGGTTTAACTCTGGTTTCACGCGATGACAGGTTCCCCAATCATAACCGGACCGGAAAGCGAAGCCGGGCAAGGGACCACGCAAGAAGCCGGGTGAAGAACCAGTAAATTTCAGGTACGAAAAAGGTGTAGTCGGTTAAGTGCATACCGGTCTCACCATACCGGTTGCACTATCCTGCGACCGGTATGGCCAGCGGTATGGCATACCGGTCTCACCATACCGGTTGCACTATCCTGCGACCGGTATGTGCGAGACCGGTATAGCTTGGAACGGCTGGAGTCCGTCTCCAGCTTGTGTTGCTCTCAAAATGGAAACTTTAAGTTTCCATATGAGGGGGGGACGTGCCTTGGACGGCCTCCCTCTATTAATAGAGGGGGAGACACTCCGTGAACCTCTTGAAAACCTATCCGTTCGGAGAAGGAGTTGAGGAGGTTCAAGGAGGAAGACGCCGACCAGGAAGGAGCCGCCGGTGGAGGAGCACGCCGCCAACTGACAACCGCTACCGGTTAAGTGCTCTATCCTTCCTATAGTATTGTTTATCGGATCGGAGCCGCAAAGCGGCGTGAGATCAGATGGAAGGAAATGCTTAGATTCCTTTCGCCTTTCTCTCTGATCTAGTTGGTTCTTGGCGCTCTAGCCACGATCCGTAGGACCTTACAGGGATCGGACCCTAGCAGAGGATAGGTGAGACCTTAGGGAGCTACCCGTGGAGACCTCGCTCTCGAAATCATGCCGTAGGGTATACCCTTGGGCGAGTCCAGCGGTATGGGCCGCGGTGTACACCGCTGGCACCATACCGGTCGCACTCAGCCAGATCTGAGTGAGACCGGTATGTGTGCATCCGGTATGCATACCGCTGGCACCATACCGGTCGCACTCAGTCAGATCTGAGTGAGACCAGTATGTGTGCATCCGGTATGTATACCGGTCTCACCATACCGGTTGCACTATGTGCGAGACCGGTATGTGTTCCGAGCCCTGTTTGTTTGGGAAAGCCGAGTTTTGGCTTCTAAAACTCTAATAAATGGAAATTAACATGTAAATATGATTGTGTAGGACTTGTATGTGAAACTTCTGACGCCGAAAGGGATTGATACCACGCGTCAGGTAAGGAACAAGACCCTAAACCTAAATAACTACAACAGTAAACCTTTGTGATAAATTCTGTTATTATGAATATTCATTGCTTGATGTTTGTGCATCTCACATGCCATGTAGTTATGCTTTTGATTATTATATCTTCATGCATTTCATATGCTAGGATTGTTGTATGTTTAGGCATGTGTATGTTTTCGTTAGTATGTGGAATGTGAAGGGGATGTGCCCTGGATATATCCACAGCTAACACCTTTTCTCGTATCGTCTTTATCCTAGCAAACTCCGTGCGAATAGGGTATCAGGGAGAGGACGTGGGATGGTGGTTCTTCCTGCCCACCAGACTCGAGCCCTATCTCTATGTCATAGGGAGTAGTGCTGGGGTGGGGTCGTATAGCCTTTACCTTAGCAGACTTGGTATGTCTAGGGTATCAGGGGGAGGACGTGGGATTGTGGTTCTTCCTGCCCGCCAGACTCGAGCCCTATCTCTAGGTCATAGGGAGCCGTGCTGGGGTGAGGTTATTGATACTGTATTGACATCTAGGATTGGTTAGAACGGAACCCACTTGCAAGCCCTTGCCAATAGGGGTTTAGGTATTGGTACGGTATGGGGTATCAGGGGGAGGACGTGGGATTGTGATTCTTCCTGCCCGCCAGACTCGAGTCCTATCTCCATACCGGAGTGAGTGATGATGTGGGGCAACAGCAGTAGTGTGGTAGGTGCCTGACTGTTGGGTGTGCTTACACTCTCGTGCATGGAGGTGCGGTGGCCGTCAAACCTTACCATAGCACATTTGCAAGTTATACCTGGCCCAAATTGTAATGTTATCTCATGCATATTGTACTGTTGCATTGGTTTTGTACTTACTGAGCTAAGTTGTGAGCTCACCAGATATATCTATGTTCTTTTCAGATTCGGATGCAGGATACATTGTTGACGACTTCGTGACTGCTCCCACTTATGGTACGGTTGCTGCCATGGATACCCAAGCAGAAGGGGACGAGCATGATGTATCATGCGAGTGCTCGTTCTGTGTCTACT
The DNA here is from genome assembly GCA_028583415.1 of Protea cynaroides. Classification (NCBI taxonomy): domain Eukaryota; kingdom Viridiplantae; phylum Streptophyta; class Magnoliopsida; order Proteales; family Proteaceae; genus Protea; species Protea cynaroides. Next base: position 28,051,379 of record CM053269.1, read on the forward strand.
CACAGTGACTTGGGATTATTTCCTGTTAAATCTTGTAATAAATATTATTTAATTTGATGGATGATGGAATAACTTGGATATTTATTTAAATTACAATTTAGTTCTCGGCTCATTTATTATTTCCGCTGCTATGTATTATTTCTCTGATCATGTTAGATTGCTTGGGAATGATTGGTTGACACGGTCTATTGAGATCCTGGTGTGAACCGTGACTTATAGCGGGTTCACTCACACTTCTGGTTCATCCAGAATTGGGGTGTGACAACTTGGTATCAGAGCCCTAGGCTCTGTCCAGCTAATCATTCTACATCCATCTGTGTCCAATGAGCTGAGTTAGGAAAGTTAAAAAAATTTAATAAAAACACACCATAAGCTTGCTTGTTGTTTGAGACTTAAGAAAGATGCATAATACACTATTAATGGAAGAACATAAATAATTACTGAAGGAATTAAAGAAAACAAATTAATCATTTCCTAAAAATTGTTTTCAACTACAAGTGAACTACAGAGTACGGTCCACAGGTCGGACAGTTACTCTATTAACAAAATAAAATACGTAAACATCAAGCAAAATCTAATCGGGCTATGGTGGAGTAGCGGGCCTGGATGGAACCGGGTCTGCTATATCATAGTCTCGCTCGTATACCTCCCTGAGCCAGTGGACCTGGTCCTGAGTGACCAGTAAGCTGCGTGCCAGACGTCCCAACTCCTGACCCATCTCTCGCTGTGAGACCAGGATGTCTCTCTGAGTATCCAGGATGACTCTCTGGGTGTCCCCGAGCTCAGTGAGCATGCGAATCGAAAGGTCTGAAGATGAATGGGGTGGAACAGTAGCTGGCATGCGCCTAGCTGATCTAGGAACTGGAGCGGGCCTTGACGTGCCAGCAACCGTAGGGTTTGTAGAAGGACGTGGTGGTACCGTAGCCGACGTGTACCCCGCTGGTTCAGGAATGGGATCAGACCTAGATGTACTGGGGGCCGACGGCCTGGAAGTCTCTGCTACTGGTGAATGCTGAGGTGCGGGTACTGGGATGTCCTCCATGTGGGTGTCCTCATCGTCCCCCATCTCGGCGGCATCTGCTGCTTTTGCAGCTGCTGCTGCGGCAAGGGCCGCATGGTTTCTGGGCAGGAGGGGACGAGCCTGTAACTCCTCATCACTGAGCTCTAGGTCGTCCATCTGCATCTTGTAGATGGACTCAGCATCAATATCGGAGTTCATGGTCACCTCCCTAGGTACCTCTCCCTGTATACTGACACCCAAACGCTGTAGAAGCGCCGTAATCAACCTACCATATGGAAGGTTACCTGACACATCAGGCATCGCTGCAGTGATCATAACCCGCATGATCAGGTAGGGCAGACAAACCCGGTACCTGGAGGCCACACTATAGGTAATGAACTGGGTCAACTGGGATACCTCACCATAATACCCACTCTGAGGGACGATATTATGCTGAATGATCCGGCAATATAGGCGAGGTACAGGATGAAGATTTGAGGCCGACATAACCCGCCCTGGTATTAAAATCTGTGCGGCTATGATCGCCCTGGTGTACTCATCAAGGTACCCTTTGACCCTGGGGGCACAGTAGACAAGGTCCCCATCGTCTGGAACTCCTAGGAGAACGGCTAGCTCTGCTATGTTGAAGGAGATCACCACCCCTTTCACATAGCTTGTGATGCGCAAATTTCTAGCATTGTCCCAGTCATCTACATCTCCTTCCACCTCCAGGTTGGAGAAAAATAGCTTTACCAGATTAGGACGGGTGCGTTCTCGATAATGTATGACAGGTACCCACTCCATAATCCCGAAAGCCGACGCTATATCAAAGCGATGGAGATGCTCCAGGTTGACGTACTGGCCGGATTCTATGTTTTTGGATTGAAACCAAGCAAACCGTGAAGCGGCCGTCGCCGAACGAAAATACCTCTCGTTATACGAGGTAGCTGGGGGAGGCGTGCTGCTCATTTTTTTTTGATGGAATGTCTCTTTGAAGTATAGAAATTATATAACCTGTGAAATCAAGGAAACGTAACGGTTAGTGTTAAATTTTGAGAAAATTTCGGTAGAGTAACGGCTGTAAATGGAGTAAAAGCCTCAAACTCACCCAAAGGTTTGGGGAGGAGGACTTATGTAACCCCCACTCTTTTCCATCAAACCAAACTCAGGCATACCAGGTGAAAGATTAGGAGAAATCAAACAATTACAAGAAAAATCAAGATTTTCCCAAAACCTAGGTTAAAAATCGATTTTTGTTGATTTCTTGCAAACCAATTGATGGAACTTCAAATAGGTTGAGGGGTTTCACTCAAAGGGACCCCAAGAACCTTTCCCAAGCAATGAGAAGAGTTTTCCATGGTTAGAATACCTCAATTTGAGAGAAAACTAAGTTTTGGGTAAAAAGACGATGTAAAATTTATCTAAAAGAGAGGAAGAGAGAAGAGCGTACCTTTGAGACGTGGTGGGGACTCTTGCAAGAGTGAAAACCGATCCTAAGGACTCCGGATGCACTGTAGCAACTCGGAGAAGCGGAGAGGGAATCGCCACCGGAGTTTAAGCCAGAGAAGAAATGGGAAAAATGAGGAAAATCGCGATTTTTAAAGAGAGAATTACTGTCTCTTGGTATACCGGTCGTGCTATCCCGCGACCGGTACCTCCCAGCGGTACCGTGCGACCGGTACCTGCTGTGAAGTATACCGGTCTCGCTATCCCGCGACCGGTACCTCCCAGTGGTACCGTGCGACCGGTACCTGCTGTGAGGTATACCAGTCTCGCTATCCAGCGACCGGTACCTCTCAGTGGTACCCCGCGACCGGTACCTCTCAGTGGTACCCCGCGACCGGTACCTCTCAGTGGTACCCCGCGACCGGTACCTGCTGCGAGGTATACCGGACTCGCAGTTCTGCGACCGGTACCTCCCAGCGGTATGGTCCGAGCGGTATGGGAAAAGTGGGATTTTCTCCCCGAAAGTCCAGTATCCTTGCCGGGAAACCCCAGGGGTATTTGGGATTGTACAAATCAATATCAAAAACTTTGAACAGGGGGTTTTTCCACCTTTCTTCTGTGTAAGTTGGTGAAATGAGGATTCATCTAGGAAATTTTGAATTTTTTTTAGCCTGATTACCTTCTGTTACTTTTTCTCTTTCCATGCCACTCTTGTTAACTACTAGATGCACATGTTGAGACTATAAATTGTTGGGATATATTTTTCTAAATTGCTCCATGTGTTTTGATGTATTCAGGGTCTTACAAGGCAGAGTAAAGTACCAATTACAAGAGGTAATGGTCGTAGGTTTCAGCGCAGATGTCATCGCTCAAGGACGCCTGCTATAGACAGGAGTTCAGGTACTGAGAACTCTGAAGGTCAAGAAGAGAGAATAAGTGGGGAAGAGCAGAACCCCCTGAACGTAGCTGAGAATTTAAGGCAGGCGAGTGAAGAGTCGCCATCCCAGGGGCAGCCATCTTCAAGCTCCGAAATAAAGAAGGCAAATTTTATGTCTAGCATGGAGGCACAGCAAAAGAAGTTTTTTGAAGAAATAACAAAAATGCTCAGACCACCTGGGCCTGTACCAGCACCTGCAGAGGTGCCAGTCACCAGTGCAGAAAATGTTCAAGCAACACCTGTGGGGGTAAACACAGGCACTGAAATACCAATGCAGCAAGAACCACTCGTCACTGAACCTCACCCGGTTACCGGTACACCAGTATATAATCAGGACCACGGAGGGTATCGGGGACGCACCGGGGTCCATATCCGGTGCACACTATGGTGGCTATCGGGAGGCAGTCAGGGTGGCTACGCTTATTAGCCACAGTGGTATGGACAGGCGCCGTATGCTCAGAACAGCCTTGCCAAGGCAGTGGATGGGTTCTTGAAGCTTAAACCACCCACATTTACAGGGAAGTCTGGGAAAGCACTGTGGCCAGCATAGTGGATATCAGAGATGGAGAAAAATTTCAGGTTGTTGGACTGTCAAGATGGAGATAAGGTCTTGTATGCTACCCACATGTTGAAGGAAGAGGCCAATGGGTGGTGGAATTCCATTCGAATGTACTTGGAAACCAAGCACCAGATTATCACCTGGCCTATATTCAAAGAGGCCTTCTACGACAAATACTTCCCTAGGAGTTTCCGTGACCAGATGGAGAAGGAATTCCTAAATCTGCAGCAATCACAGATGACAGTAGAGGCGTATCAGCAAAAGTATGAGGAGTTGTTCTTCTTCGCTCCCACCAGCATGCAAGAGGAAGAGACTAAGACTCGCCGTTTTACCATGGGCCTACGAGGTGCGATCAGGGAACATGTAATAGGTCGAGGTTTAGTCATTTACAATGAAGCTGTACAGGTGGCTCGTGTCATTGAGTCAAGTTAGAGGGACAGCTTTATGGCCCAGAACCGAGGTCTGAAGAGGCCGAATACCGAATTCCAAGGTGGAGGCGGACGAGGCAACAGGCCATACCGTCCATTTAGGCCGCAATCTAGTACCATACCTCCCAAACCAGCTCCTGCAATGGCCTCGCAAGCAACGGGGCCGACCCCTAACGTCAAGTGCTACAACTGTCAACAGGTGGGGCACTATGCCAGATCATGCCCGCAACCCAAGAAGGAGCAGCAGTTGGGCAAGGTATATGCCGTTACTACTGAGGAGGCAGCCGCATCACCAGATGTGGTTACAGGTATTATTTTACACTTCCTCCTAAATTGTTGCATTACTTGTTGCATATTTAAAGCTAAAAAGGGAATTTTACAACCTTAGGAACAGTAAATATAGCAGGGATACCTGCAAGAGTCCTGTTTGACTCTGGGGCCACTCATTCATTTGTCTCAGTATCCTTCGGGAAAGGGCTAGGACATCCTGTCAAGACCTTACTACCAAGTCTGCTAGTTCGGTCACCAATGGGGATCGAGGTGGTATTAGAAGACTATTATGGACCTTGCCTAGTGAGTATTGAGGGACGAGAACTTGAAGCCAACTTAGTCCAACTGGAGATGTCAGATTTTGATGTTATTCTGGGGATGGACTGGTTAGTTAAACACTCAAAGAAACCTGCTATGTCTTTGAGAAGAAGTTGATGCTCAAGGACAGCGATGAGAATGAGTTTCAGTTCAAAGGGGTTAAGTTGCCAAGAAAGAGGAAGCTCATACTCTCAGCCTTAAAAGCAAAGAGGTGCTTAGAGAAAGGAGGAGTAGGATATCTTGTGTCAGTGGTAGATGTGATCGCTGAAACACCGAAAATGGAAGACATCCAGGTCGTACGGGAGTTCCCTGATGTGTTTCCAGAAGAATTACCAGGGTTACCACCTGACGGGGCTACCGAGTTTGTGATAGACTTACTACCGGGGGTGGCGCCTTGTGTCTATGGCTCCGTAAGGGATGGCTCCTACTGAAATGAAAGAGTTAAAAACCCAACTGCGGGAACCGCTAGACAAGGGGTTTATAAGACCAAGCATCTCACCTTGGGGAGCACCTTGCTCTTTGTGAAGAAAAAGGATGGCGGTGTCGCCTGTGCATGGACTATCGAGAGTTGAACAAGCTCACTATCAAGAACAGTACCCACTACCTAGAATAGATGACTTGTTTGATCAGTTGCAAGGTTCAAGTGTGTTTTCAAAGATTGACTCGAGGTCCGGGTATCACCACTAAAGATTAAGGACTCGGACATCCCAAAGACCGCCTTCAGGACAGGGTATGGACACTACGAGTTCCTTGTGATGTCCTTTGGATTGACTAACGCACCGGCATAATTTATGGAATTAATGAACCGAGTATTCCATGACATGTTGGATACGTCGGTTATAGTTTTCATTGATGACATCCTTGTATACTCCAAGGACCAGGAGACGCATGCAGTGCATCTCAAAGCCGCATTACAGAGATTGAGGAAAGAAAAGCTGTATGCAAAATTCAAGAAGTGCGAGTTCTGGTTAGATGAAGTGACCTTCCTTGGTCACGTGGTGTCAGCTGAAGGAATCAAGGTAGACCCCAGCAAGATTTCAGCCATAGTCAGTTGGGAGGCACCAAGACAGTCAAAAAATTCGTAGTTTCCCGGGCTTGGCTGGATACTACAGAAGGTTTGTGGAGAACTATTCCAAGATTGCTGTTCCACTCACCAAGTTGACCAAAAAGGGGCAGAAGTTCATATGGACGGATGAATGCGAGAAATGTTTCCAGACGTTGAAGTCAAGGCTGGTATCGACACCTATACTGACTATTCCAGCTCCAGACCGCCCATTTACGCTATATACAGATGTTTCGGTCCGGGACCGGGTTGTGTCTTGATGCAAGGCGAGCAGGTGATAGCTTATGCCTCAAGACAGCTAAAGGAGCATGAAAAGAACTACCCTACGCATGACCTAGAGTTGGCAGCGGTCATTCATGCCATCAAGACTTGGAGGCATTACCTGTATGGCGAAAAGTTCCAGATTAAGTCCGACCACAAGAGCCTGACATATCTGTTCACCCAGAAGGACTTGAATATGAGGCAGAGGAGGTGGTTAGAGTTGCTCAAGGACTACGACTGCGATATCCAGTATCACCCTGGTAAGGCCAACATAGTGGTTGATGCACTGAGCAGGAAATAGGCATCGAACCCTGAGGCAGGACCAAGTACTAATGCAGCGTTGGGCGCAATCCTGATTTTACTCTAGATGCAGACAAGGTACTCAGATATCGTGGGCGTTTGTGCATACCTGAGGATGAAGATCTGGAAATCCGGACTCGGATTATGTTGGAAGCTCACTCCACCCCATATTCAATACACCCTGGCAGCACGAAAATGTACCACGACTTGAAAAGGTTGTACTGGTGGAGGGGAATGAAAGCTGATGTGGCTCGACATGTGTTCCAATGCTTAAACTGTCAGCAAGTCAAGGCGGAAAGACAGAGACCTGCGGGGACTACTACAACCATTGCCCGAGCCCGTGTGGAAGTGGGATTGTATTACCATGGACTTCGTCACCGGTCTACCCATGACTCGAGGTCGGTGAATGCGAGATGGGTAATTGTGGATCGCCTCACCAAAACTGCTAGATTTATCCCTGTCAGACCCCAGTATACCATGGACAAGTTGGCAAGGTTGTATGTAGACAACATAGTCAGGCTCCATGGGGTCCCAGAAAGTATTGTGTCTGACAGAGACCCTCGCTTCACATCCAGGTTCTGGGAAGGACTGCAGAAGGCAATGGGAACGAAATTGAAGTTTAGCACAGCCTTCCACCCTCAAACGGATGGTCGGTCGAAAAGACCATCCAGATTTTTAGAAGACATGCTTCGGGCATGTGATATTGACTTCAAGGGGGGCTTGGGATGAGAAGCTATCTCTCATTGAGTTTGCCTACAACAACGGTTACCGGCCCACGATCCAGATGGCCCCATACGAGGCTTTGTATGGTAAGAAATGCCGGACACCTCTATTATGGGATGAAGTCGGTGAAAGAAGGATCGTTGGACCTGAATTTGTAGAAGAAACCTGCAAGGCAGTGGATCAAATCAAAAGCCGGGTAAAGACAGCTCAGGTGCGTCAAAAACACTATGCCGATAATAGGCGGCGGGATCTTGAATTCATGGTAGGTGATAAAGTGTTTTTGAAGGTATCACCAGTGCGAGGCCTGAAGCGGTTCGGTAGAAAAGGGAAATTGTGCCCAAGATATGTGGGGCCCTATGAAATTCTGTCCTGGTGCGGCAAAGTAGCCTATCAACTTGCATTGCCACCGGCAATGTCTAGCGTCCACGATGTCTTCCATGTGTCCCTACTGAAGAAGTATGTGCGAGATCCTTCGCATATCCTTGTTGCTGATCCTCCAGAGTTGACAGAAGACTTAACCTTCGAGGTAGTGCCAATCCAACTCCTTAGCAGAAAGGTACAACATCTTCGAAGGCGGGATATCTACTATGTCAAAGTGCTTTGGAAAAGTCAGGACATAGAGGAAATTATTTGGGAAGAGGAGGATGCCATGCGACAAGAATACCCCCGTCTTTTCGACTCTGAAGGTACGTACAATTTCGGGGACGAAATTCTTTTAAAGGAGGGGGAATTGTAAGACCTACATGCAAATTTCGAGGACGAAATTTCTTTTAAGGGTGGTAGAGTTGTAAGAACCGTGCTCTAAAAACCCGGTTTAACTCTGGTTTTACGCGATGATAGGTTCCCCAATCATAACCGGACCGGAAAGCAAAGCCGGGCAAGGGACCACGCAAGAAACCGGGTGAAGAACCAGTAAATTTTAGGTACGAAAAAGCTGTAGTCGGTTAAGTGCATACCGGTCTCACCATACCGGTTGCACTATCCTGCGACCGGTATGGCCAGCGGTATGGCATACCGGTCTCACCATACCGGTTGCACTATCCTGCGACCGGTATGTGCGAGACCGGTATAGCTTGGAACGGCTGGAGTCCGTCTCCAGCTTGTGTTGCTCTCAAAATGGAAACTTTAAGTTTCCATATGAGGGGGGGACGTGCCTTGGACGGCCTCCCTCTATTAATAGAGGGGGAGACACTCCGTGAACCTCTTGAAAACCTATCCGTTCGGAGAAGGAGTTGAGGAGGTTCAAGGAGGAAGACGCCGCCAAGGAAGGAGCCACCGGTGGAGGAGCACGCCGCCAACTGACAACCGCTACCGGTAAAGTGCTCTATCCTTCCTGTAGTATTGTTTATTGGATCGGAGCCGTGAAGCGGCGTGAGATCAGATGGAAGGAAATGCTTAGATTCCTTTCGCCTTTCTCACTGATCTGGTTGGTTCTTGGCGCTCTAGCCACGATCCGTAGGACCTTACAGGGATCGGACCCTAGCAGAGGATAGGTGAGACCTTAGGGAGCTACCCGTGGATACCTCGCTCTCGAAATCATGCCGTAGGGTATACCCTTGGGCGAGTCCAGCGGTATGGGCCGCGATGTACACCGCTGGCACCATACCGGTCGCACTCAGTCAGATCTGAGTGAGACCGGTATGTGTGCATCCGGTATGCATACCGCTGGCACCATACCGGTCGCACTCAGTCAGATCTGAGTGAGACCGGTATGTGTGCATCCGGTATGTATACCGGTCTCACCATACCGGTTGCACTATCCTGCGACCGGTATGTGCGAGACCGGTATGTGTTCCGAGCCCTGTTTGTTTGGGATAGCCGGGTTTTGGCTTCTAAAACTCTAATAAATGGAAATTAACATGTAAATATGATTGTGTAGGACTTGTATGTGAAACTTCCGACGCCGAAAGGGATTGATACCACGCGTCAGGTAAGGAACAAGACCCTAAACCTAAATAACTACAACAGTAAACCTTTGTGATAAATTCTGTTATTATGAATATTCATTGCTTGATGTTTGTGCATCTCACATGCCATGTAGTTATGCTTTTGATTATTATATCTTCATGCATTTCATATGCTAGGATTGTTGTATGTTTAGGCATGTGTATGTTTTCGTTAGTATGTGGAATGTGAAGGGGATGTGCCCTGGATATATCCACAGCTAACACCTTTTCTCGTATCGTCTTTATCCTAGCAAACTCCGTGCGAATAGGGTATCAGGGAGAGGACATGGGATGGTGGTTCTTCCTGCCCACCAGACTCGAGCCCTATCTCTATGTCGTAGGGAGTAGTGCTGGGGCAGGGTCGTATAGCCTTTACCTTAGCAGACTTGGTATGTCTAGGGTATCAGGGGGAGGACGTGGGATTGTGGTTCTTCTTGCCCGCCAGACTCGAGCCCTATCTCTAGGTCATAGGGAGCCGTGCTGGGGTGAGGTTATTGATACTGTATTGACATCTAGGATTGGTTAGAACGGAACCCACTTGCAAGCCCTTGCCAATAGGGGTTTAGGTATTGGTACGGTATGGGGTATCAGGGGGAGGACGTGGGATTGTGGTTCTTCCTGCCTGCCAGACTCGAGTCGTATCTCCATACCGGAGTGAGTGATGTGGGGCAACAGCAGTAGTGTGGTAGGTGCCTGACTGTTGGGTGTGCTCACACTCTTGTGCATGGAGGTGCGGTGGCCGCCAAACCTTACCATAGCACATTTGCAAGTTATACCTGGCCCAAATTGTAATGTTATCTCATGCATATTGTACTGTTGCATTGGTTTTGTACTTACTGAGTTAAGTTGTGAGCTCACCAGATATATCTATGTTCTTTTCAGATTCGGATGCAGGATACAATGTTGACGACTTCGTGACTGCTCCCGCTTATGGTACGGTTGCTGCCATGGATACCCAAGCAGAAGGGGGCGAGCATAATGTATCATGCGAGTGCTCGTTCTGTGTCTACTCACAGTGACTTGGGATTATTTCCTGTTAAATCTTATAATAAATATTATTTAATTTGATGGATGATGGAATAACTTGGATTTTTATTTAAATTACAATTTAGTTCTCGGCTCATTTATTATTTCCGCTGCTATGTATTATTTCTCTGATCATGTTAGATTGCTTGGGAATGATTGGTTGACACGGTCTATTGAGATCCTGGTGTGAACCGTGACTTATAGCCGGTTCACTCACACTTCTGGTTCATCCGGAATTGGGGTGTGACATGTCAGTTCGGTAATCAGTTGGGATGGATGATTTGGATCCAATTGACACCAACGTATTAGGGATCGATTAGATGCAACTGAATCTCCTGTCGAACTCCAAAGGGACGATTTTTATGTATGGTGAAGTAGGATTCACGAGTTCAATGATTTGGATCCCACGCAAGTCCCGAGTCTCCTGACTCCACACTTGAAAGCAAATTAAAAAAAATATATATTTTAATTTCATCATGACCCCACTAGTCTTGTTCTCTTGCTATCTCTTTTCCATGCCTTCAATAAAAACTGTTCGGGAAGGTGAAGCCATCCCCACTTTCTAATAAATGGTGTATAGGACGTTTCCGAATTTTCCAGCGATGTTAAAGCAGTTCATAGCTTCCTCCGCTTCGTCGGGTTCTAGCTTCCTCCGTTTCGGCGTGTTTTCTTAATTTTTCGATCGTCGGCCTTTACTTACCCATATATTGAGTCCACATAATTTGCTGACTCAATATATGGGTTGTCAACACATCATCAACAACCTTATCTATTAAGGTGTCATCACATCATCAAGAATCCTATCTCAATCTCTTGTAATCTAATCTCATGTGATCATCTACAGGTCACATGAGATCAGTTCCTATATACCATGTAAATTTCAATACAATATTATGTAATATTTTGTAATGTGTATATAAATACACTACTCACATAATGTAAAATAATCAAGCAATTAGAAAGAGTCTTGTGATTCAACATGGTATCAGAGCAAAATAGTCCACGCTTCTGATTCTCTCTTAAATTTTTTTCTTCCTTTCTTGTTTAGAAGTATACGTAGCCAATTTCTCCCTCTAAAGAATTAATGGCTGCCATTCCCAATGTTCCCATCATTGCTACCAATCCTACAGCTACACCTCCATCCTCTGCCCATCACTATCTCTCACTAAAACTCACCCCCAAGAATTTTCTCCTATGGAAGGCCCAACTGATCCCCTTTCTCAAGGGCCAATGCTTATATGGCTATATTGACGGCTCCATACCGTGCCCTAAAGACCCTTCAGTCACCAGTTCGTGGTGTTGCAACAACATACAACGCTAATGAGCATGCTCATATCCTCTCTCTCTTTGAAGAGGTCCTTCCAATGATCATTAACAAAGCAACTAGCAAAGAAATCTAGGACACTCTCTGTTCTGCTTATGGTTCCGCTTCAAGCACCAGGTTGCTCTCTTTACATCTTAGCCTCCAATCCTTAACTCAACACCCTACAAAAAATGTGTCCAATTTTTTGCAACGGGCTAAAATCATTGCTGATGAACTTAGTGCCGCTGGCCGTCCCCTCTCCCAAGAAGACTTCAATCTTCTTATATTTTGCATTGTGCGCTCAGATATCAGGGACATTGTCCCCACATTTTGGCAAGGTCTGACACCCTTACATACACTGAGTTGCATGCATTATTGTTGAGTCATGAATTTCTTGGCTGATCATTTGATACTATGACCATTGTACCAACCAACATGAGTCCCCCAACTGCCAATTCTGTCACTAAAAACCTCCCTCCTCTTGGTCACTCATCCCATAATGGTTCAAGCCGTAGTCGTGGGGGCCGTGGCTGGAATGGCCGTGGTAGGCATGGACGTGGGACCCTTTGGTGTGCCATCTGCAAACATACAAACCACAACTCCGACACATGCTACTACCGCCCACCTCATTATACCCCTACCCCTGCCACCAACTACCCTTCATACTATACCAACCCACGCCCACCAACCACTCACCTTACCCACCCTCCCCCTTTGCCTACCCCTCATCCCTCTACTGTCCTAACCTGGTACCCAGACACTGGTGCCACACATCATGTCACCCCTGACATTGGCTCACTATCAACATTTGCGAATTACAATGGTACACGGATCAGCTTCATGTTGGCAATGGTAAGGGTCTCCCCATCTCTCATATTGGAACTGTATTTATCCCCTCTACTACATCAATCCCATCTTTTCATCTATCTAATGTCTTGCATGTCCCCTCCATCTCCAAACCACTTCTTTCAGTTCAAAAATTTGTCATTGATAATAATGTGTTCTTTGAATTTCACCCTTCTTGTTTTTTTTTGTCAAGGATTAGAAAACCATGGCAGTTCTCCTTTCCGAGCCGAGTAATGGTGGTTTATATACTCCATCACCTCCATCATCCTCACCACCATTCTCCAACACTGTTGCACGCCTCTCCCCTGAATTATGGCATCGTCGACTAGGTCATCCCCATGAGCATCTCCTCCATCAAATGCTTCGTATAAATATTCTCCCGCATTAATCCATCAAGCACCCCACTATTTGATCTACTTTCCAATTAGGTAAATCTAGCCGGTTAACATTGGCACCTCGGACATCACGAAGTTTATATCCTCTTGATCTAATCTTCAGTGACGTCTGGGGTCCTTCTCCCACACCATCAATAGCAGGGCATAAATATTTTGTAATCTTCGTCGATGATAATAGCAAATATATTTGGTTTTATCCTCTCTTTCAAAAATCAGATGTATTCACTATTTTTCAAAATTTTCAAGCCCAAGTGGAACGACAATTTTCAAGACAAATAAAAGCCGTCCAAACTGATTGGGGTGGTGAATTCAGAACCCTTCCTCATTTTTTTACCCGCCTTGGCATCTCCCATAGACTCTCATGTCCTCATACCCATGAACAACAAGGTTCTGTTGAGAGACGGCATCCCCATATTGTGGAAACTGAGCTATCATTATTGGCCCAAAGTTTCGTACCTCGTTTTACATATTGGCATTTTGCATTTGAAATAGTGGTGTATTTAATTAATCGAATGCCATCCAAGGTTTCCAACAATCTATCCCCCTATCAAATCATAAATCATATGCCCGTCGATTATTCCTTTTGAAGAGTATTCGGCTGCCTATGCTTCCCCTATCTCCGCCCCTACAACTGCCACAAAATGGAATACCATTCTCTTCCTTGTGTCTTTTTGGGGTATAGTTCCTCTCATATTAGATATCAATGTCTAGACCCAATCACAAAACGCATCTACATTGCCCGCCATGTCAGATTTGATGAGGCCAATTTCCCATATTCATCTCCAACTTCAATCAATTTTCATAACACCCATACACTAAACCCCACCCCATGGGCTACCGCATCAAATCAAATAAATCCAAACCCAACCCCCCTACCCCAACAAACACCACCTCCTATATTACCGACCCCACATGTCCCCACCTCACTACCCATAATCACCCAAGATCCAATATCCCCATCATTACCACAATCACCCAACACTACCCCCTCGTCAATATCTCCCATATCACCACCAGTCCGCACAAGGACAATATACAACATCTACATAACCCCCCAACCCCCCTCCTTCACATTACCTAACCCTACCCAACCCACCGCCCCTACCAAAACCCATCCCATGACATTTTGCCATAAACATCACCCTCCTCATGCATTTATATCCATGAGCACCACCATAATAGAACCCACTTGTTTCACACAAGCCAATCGATTTCTAGAATGGCGCAAAGCAATGAGCGATGAGTTTAATGCTTTAATGTGAAATGACACTTGGTCTCTTGTTACTTACAAGGCTAATATGAATGTAGTAGGATGCAAATGGGTGTACCGCATCAAAGGAAAGCAGATGGAACTCTTGAAAGATATAAAGCCCGCTTTGTTGCCAAAGGGTTTCACCAACAACAGGGACTCGATTACATAGATACATTCAGCCCCGTTGTCAAACCGACAACAATTCGAACAATCTTAGCCCTCACTATCACAAAGGGCTGGTCCATCCGCCAACTTGACGTTCACAATGCCTTCCTCCATGGAAATCTCACCGAAGAGGTATACATGATACAGCCCCTAGGTTATAGTGATCCCAATTACCCAAACCATGTTTGCAGGCTTGAACGATCACTCTATGGGCTAAAACAGGCCCCACAGACTTGGTTTCATCGGTTATCATAATTTCTGCTGCAATATGGGTTTCAATCATCCAAAACGGATCCATCCCTCTTCATCCCTATCAACCCTACACACATTGTATATGTTCTAGTATATGTTGATGACATACTTATTACTAGCTCTGACAGTGCCCATGTACAACTGTTACTCCAACATCTAGCGAGGGAATTCTCAATCAAGGATTTGGAACATTTGAGCTACTTCCTCGGAATACAAGCTACTAATCACCATGATGGCTTACTACTCTCCCAGTCCAAATAAATTCACGATCTTCTCAATCATACAGGCATGATTGATTGCAAACCTGTCAACACTCCAATGGCTACCACTCAGCCACCTACCACAACAGGGGGTGTACCATTTTCGGATCCCACACAATATCGCTCTGTGGTTGGGGCATTGCAATATGTCACATTGACACGACCTGATGTCGTCTTTGTCGTTAATCTGGTCTACCAATATATGCACTCTCCCACCTCAGAACAATGGATTATGGTCAAACGAATCCTTCGCTATCTCAAGGCAACTGCTAATCATGGACTTCTAATCACAAAAAATTCAGCACTCACCCTACAAGCCTTCACAAATGCTAACTGGGCTAGAAATAGTATATACCGCAAATCAACAGGTGGTTATGCCATTTATCTAGGATCCAATCTCATCCCATGGACCTCTCGCAAACAGAAAACAGTGGCACGATCCTCAATGGAATCTGAATACAAGGCACTTGCTGATGCAGCGGCTGAGCTCATTTGGCTTGAATCTCTCTTCAAAGAAATAGGCTTCCCACTGCACACCATTCCAATCCTATGGTGCGATAATATTGGTGCCACGTATTTCTCCGCCAACCCTATATTTCATGCGCGCACAAAACATGTGGAAATCGACTTCTACTTTGTACGTGAAAGAGTGGCTAACAAGCATCTCCAAGTGCAACATATCTCAACACAAGACCAAATTGCAGATATCCTAACAAAGGCGTTACCAACTACCCATTTTCAGTCAATGCGTGACAAGCTGAAGATCCGATGTCCCTTCGCTTGAGGGGGTGTATCAACCATATATTGAGTCCCACACAATCTACTAACTCAATATATCGGTTGTCAACACATCATCAACAACCTTATCTATTGAGGTGTCATCACATCATCAAGAATCCTATCTCAATCTCTTGTAATCTAATCTCATGTGATCATCTATAGATCACATGAGATTAGCTCCTATATACCATGTAAATTTCAATACAATATTATATAATATTTTGTAATATGTATATAAATACACTACTCACATAATGTAAAATAATCAGGCAATTAGAAAGAGTTTTGTGATTCAACGGCCTTCCACTCTAACCTTTTCGTCACATTTTTTTGATTTAGTGGGTCTCGCATGGACCTAATGCAGCATCATCCTCATTCCCCTCCACAAGCTACTACACTGCTACCCTACGCTTATGAACATGCAAAACCTTCCAGCTCCTCCACACATGTGGTTACGGACTTAGACGATGATGTGGAAGATGAGTTCGTGGTTGAGGAGGAAGATGATCCTTCTCTCTCATTCTCTGAACACCTTACCCTTATTGGCCGTATCATAACTGCTAAAGGTTATAGACGACGGTGAGGGAAGGGCTTCCATCTGCATGGGTGTGCATGCCTCATTGTTCAGTCAAGATACCTTCATTTTTAAATTTCAACATGAAATGGATCTTCAGCATGTTTTAAAAGACTCCCCATGGTTAGTAGCAGGGAAACTTATTATGCTGGAGCGGTGGAATAAGGATAGACGGTGGTCTTTTGAGCAATTCCCTATCTGGCTGGGTCCAATTTCAAGGAGTCCCATCGAAACTTATGACGGAGAACTTGGTTGCAAAATCAGTCGACTAAATTGGTAACTCCTCAAAGATTATGCTGGTTGATGGTGTAGCTTTTGGTAAGCGCTGCTATTATCTTCATGCTCGTATTGAATGGCAATTTTCAAATCCACTTAGATCTGCATTTACAATCAAACAGAAAATGGAGGAGGATAGAGTGGTTCTCTTAAGATATGAAAGGTTGCCTTTTCTGTTCCTACTGTGGCTGAGTTGGACATGAAAAGGATTGATGTGATTCTTTCTTTGCTGCATGCAAGCTTCATATTGCCCAACATCATTGTCAAAACACCTCACAATGTTCTCTGCTACCCAATGTCGTTTCTCTTTTGATCTGAAAGGCATTGTACAACCTAAGAAGTTACTAGAAGATGATAAAGATTTCCCAGTGGCACCTCAAGCAACTCACAGATCAACACAGTCGGAAACAATGTCCCGATGACAACTCATGCAAGTTTCCAGGAAGCTTCGCATGCCCCCAGTTTGCATGCCACGATGGGTTCCAGCTCATCACTTTCATCATGGCCCACCCAGCACTCCACCACATGTTCTAATTATCATTATCATCTAGCTAGAGGATATTCGGCAGTGCACATGGCCTCGATAAGTTGTTTTTCAAAAACCACACACAAGATCTCCAACTGCCAAGTGGCAAAAGTATACCTTCTTATTAAAAATAGTTGAAATTCTCTGTTTGATATTTTTTTTCATACTATCACCTGCTCCCATGATTCTTTCAACAATAAAATTTAGTTCTTAATATCTAGCTCGGAGCCATTTCAGCTTCAAGAATCTTGGATTCCATTAAAATCTTCAGTGATGGCACCTCAAATTCAATAGGGATCACTACCTTCAAATCATAGAATAGAGAATATGGTGTTGCCCCAGTTGAAGTCTTGATTGACATTCTATATGCCTAAAGTTTAAATGACAGATAATCTACCCAATCAATATTTGACTCTGCCATTTTCTAAAGAATAACCTTCAAATTTTTGTAGGCCCCTCAACTACCCCATTTTTGTTGTAAACTATAAGGAGAAGACCTATGTCTTTGAATATGGAATTTATCACATACTCTTGAACCTTTCTCTTGAAGTGTTGGCAAATGATATGCTCTTGCAAGAATTTGGCCATTTTGTTTGTTGTGAACTTAGCATAAGATTGAGCCTCTACCCACTTTGTGAAATAATCAATAGCTACTGAAATGAATTCATGGCTATTTGAAGCCTTGGATCTTGCCTATTGCATCGACACTCCAAGTCTAGAAAAATCAAGCTAAACTAAGAGTTTGCAACTCTGTAAGAGACACATGTATAAGATTAGTGAATATATGATATTTGTGGTATTTCATGTTGCGCAATCATAGACCCCATGGAATTATCAAGTACAGGCAAGACTAGAACCTTGTAAGTCATTTGAATGATCATTTTGCATCATCTAGGGGCATTTTAGGTCATGGAATGCATGAAATGACATGATTAAATTATGCAAGTGCATGTGTACTTGCCAGACTATTTTACATAAATAGCCTAAGACTAAATTACATGGTCTTCATCTTCATCTTTGTCTTCAATTTCATTTCTTTGTATTCAAGCTTGGACAATGCTTTGGCCTTCAATCTAGGATAATTGAGATCTCAGGAAACTTAGATTCTTGACTTTACTTAAAACTCAATTAATGCTTTGACTTGATCTTCAATGTTCATTTCTTCAAGCTTGGTCAATATTTTGACATTCTCTTCGATAAACATCATGGCTTGCTTTACATGGTTGAAGTAGACTTTGGCTTGAGACACTTTACAGAATATGTTAGTACATCTTCAATTGTTTGTTGTCATCAAAAGAAATTTAAGGATGTGAGTTTTCCCAATAGTCTCCCCATTTTTCACGATGACAAACAACTTTTGAAAACCAAAATAATGAAGACAATATAAACAGTGTAGAGAATCACATGTGGACATGGTATTAAGCTCCCCTTTAAGAAATAATTCTCATGTCTATGAATTAGTTACCATTTTTCTCCTCTTGTAAGAAAGTAGTGTACCATTTTCTACAAACTAGTAACCATTTTCTCTCCCCCTTTGTTCATTAGCAAAAAAATAGGGAGTGCTGCCCCTCAATTAAGACATCCACAAAATGGCAGATACACAATAAAAAATTATCAACTAGTATATGGATTAAGAAGAGAACATAGACAAAGAACAAATATAAAAAACGATGTTCATACCTGTTGCTGCTAAAACTAGAATGTCTAACATGTCCTACCTCCTATAAGAATGATAAAGATGATCGGAGCCAAACGGTGGCTTCTGATGTCTACTCCGATGATCAAGTCAGTAATAGAGCAATCAGCATGGAGTTTACAAGAAGAAAGTAAGTCCCTTTGAGAGAAAGGTCCCCTGAGTATTCTCAGAGTGAGTAGAAATCAGATCATGTTACCTGTGACCATCGAGTGTATATATAGAGGACACTTGTACTTAGAACTGGATACGCCATCCAATGATAGCATTGGACTAGGAGTGCATGACTCCATTAGAGTCAACCTGATCATCTCCCATCATCGTAGGATAAAGATCCTATGGTTGGGTGAAGTCGCCATCTTCAACCTTTTAGGTCATCACAGGCGCTCTTTGAGGATGGAGTGTTCTACGTCAAGTCTAACTCTCTGTACCGTAACTCAACAGGAGTCCTCTTGGCTCCCTAGAGACCGACTTAGAGACCTAACACATGCAAACCCATATGTATTTCCTCTCACCGTCACAGAATGCCCTGGTGGCGACATCTGTCAGAACACATGTCATCCTCCCGTTACGATATACAGATGGACACATGTCATACTCTACAGTTGCCCCTTGCGTCTATGGACTCACCGAGTTCGAAGAAGCAATTTTAATATCATAATTTATTTCGTCACATGTCGCTACATTGAGTTGTAAGGAGTTTGAAGTCCCGCTTTTCAAATTGCTTCCTTCAAGTCGCAACATGCCAACATGGAGAATGGCCTAACTTGAGCGAGATTATACCTTCCGTGATAGGATCCAACTCGCATAGCTTTCATCTTAGATTGTGAGATGCAAACCGGCATATGGCCCAACTTACTAAGTGGGAACAAATGACATCCGACTTGCGACTTGGCTGAACGTCAAGTGTGGAGACTTTGACTATCTGAAGTCCTCAAAGAAACGTAATGGCCATGTCTAGAAAATTTAAAAACCTTTGGGGAACTTGAAAAGGTATTTCGAATATTCCACCTTCCATGATCACATGATGATTTAGTGGAAGCAGATTAGAAGCGTCAACCCCTAAGAAGGTGCCATGTGTTGACGAGGCTGTCCATATCAGGCCACGATATGTCCGTTTATACGGATATGATATCAGCGCACAGTTTTGTCTCCACCTTTTAAAGCATTGCATTCATTGCGAGGAGAGACATTAAATGCGAAGAGGATCCTGCCCAACCATCAAGCAAAGATGTTTTGTCTTCCTTGACGATTGCAACAGTGGGAAGGGATTTGACATCCTTGGTAATGATGAAAATTAAACCCCAAACATTTCGAATCCGATGGAGAATAGCTATAAAGTGCCTTCAATGAAACTGACTAGCACTTTTTACTCTCTGGAATTCTCAAGTGCCAAGCAAAGGATTTCTCTTCTTTGTCTTCTCCATCACCGTCTAGATTCACGTCTTCAACGTCTCTACAACTTCTCTCACAGTAAGTTTTCTTCTTATCCATTTCTTTCTTCGTTTGAGTTTTGTTTTTCTTTAGAGCCAGCAATGTCTCGCATGTTCAATCCCCTCGGGACGATATACTCAAAGCCTGCTAAACCTATCTTCGGTTGGTCCCCAGAGGAGTATACCACGTGGGACTTCTCAACTACCCGGGTGCCATCAGGATTTGAAGCACGTTGTCATTGAGATCAGCTGAACTCAAAGTCACTATAGCCAGAGTTCTTCCCATAGCGGGGGATGAAAGACTGCCAAAGAAAATACTATCCTACGCAACTGAACTTAGAGGGACTATAGCCAAAGTTTTTCTGGTAGCAGGGAAAGAAAAACTTCCAAAAGAAATTCTGCCCCACACGATTTCTATGGCGCGTGGCCCAGCTGAAACTTGAGAGTCTATGGAGATTGCAATCCTTTCTCCCACCAAAGTTGAGGCCGCCAGAGTGAAATGTAGACTGAGGGAGGTAGTGCTCAATGGGGTCTTGACGGAATATCCCATTGCTGACCGCTACTGCACTAGGATCCCTTCCAAGGGCGAGTCTGCCTGCCACCCCCACAAGACAGAGATGTGCTTATACGCCAAATTTTTTTCATCGAGGTTGAAGCTCCCAATTCCCTTAGAGGCCATCATGATCTTGCGGTACTATGGCCTGGCCCCAACCCAACTCCACGAATTCTTGGTTCATGATTTTGGCCTTCATTGTCTTCTTCCGACATCTAAAGAGGACGTCCAACGTGGACCTATTCAGATATATGTTCTTCCTGAACAAAGTTAAGCCAAACACCAAGGAAACGGAGAGGTCGGGCTGGTATTCAACAAGAAACCTAATGCCTTTGAAATCCTGTGTAAGAAAAGAAATAAGATTCTGGCCTGGTTGCACAAGTTCTTTTTTATTGGCCAAAAGGATAAAAAGGCTATGCCATTGGATGTATGGCATTTTTAGAAAGTTGTTGAGTTAAACCAACATCCGACCTTGAACGAAGAGGACTCCATCAGCCACTCCATCGTAGAGTCGGGGATGCCAATTGGCTAGGATGACCTTTCCTCCCCTTTACTTAGTTGTCTTGGCAACTTCGGTAAAGGGGATGACATGTATGACAACGTTACACCCCCAGGGTTTCACTTTGCCACTGATAGTTCAAGTAAGCTAGGAAAGTGTGAGTTATGTGCCGACTTCAAATTTTATTTCCTTTTGTACTAACTCTTTTCCCTTTGATGACTTTGCCGTGGGAAAGTTTCCACTCTATCTGGCCGAGCTCAAGAAATTGCAAGAGCAAAAGAAAGCAGGGAAGAGCGGTGCTAAGGGCTCCAAAAAGATAGAGAGAAAGACGAAAGCTTCTCTCCCCGAAGTGATAGAGACCTTGGATCAGGAAGTGTGGTTCAAAGGCAAAGGCGGCGGGGCCCTACCGCTAAAGAATTCAAGGACTACCATTGAGTCCACACCTAGGGCTCCACCAGAGAGATATTCTCTCACAACTTCTCCTTCCCGAATTAAGGTTACTATATCTGATAGTCCTCCTGCTCCAATGCCTCCTTAGGTTGCCGGTGCTTCTTAGATCACTGGCATTTCTTCAAATAACCCTCCGGTGTTGGTTTCTCTAGAAGTTGACGGAGGATCTTCGAAGTCGCACACAGGGGCGTCTTCTGAGGCGACTACCGAGAAGGCGAGGTCAGTTCCAAGTTCACCACTCTTAACCGACTGGATGGCACACCCTGTGCAGAGAGCAAGTTCTCCCACCCCGACTCTCCCCTTGACTAGGCGTCAAAAAGGGGCTCTGAGGGGCAGGCTTTTACATCTCATGGGGGTTGCAGCCTTAGTTCCTCTCAGGGCCCGTATTGGTAAAAAATGGATCACTGCGAGCATGATGACATCACCAAACGTCTCTCACCAACTGCTTGAGGGTGTCTACATGCCCAAATATGTGATTTCATTTGAGAAGATACCGGACAACAAATTGCATAGGGCAAAGGACTAATATCTCGTGGGCATAAGTATCTATTTTTCTTGGCCCTTTTTTTCCCTTATCTTCTGTTTTCCTTTTCTTATAACTTGGGTCTTGTCTGCAGCTTATAAACACATCATGGGTTCTCAACAACAATGATATCTATAGGGAGAGAGAGCTCGAGTCTACTGGGAAGACTCTGGATGAAGCAATCAAGGTCCGTCGGAACTACTCTAACGAGATTAAGGCTTTGGCCAAGGAGCTGCAGGATGCCAAGAGCCAGCTTGATGTCGTGAACTCAGAGAAGAGGGATGTCAAATCTGAGGTCACACGACTGAACCCAGAGCTTGAGTGTGAGAAGAAGAAGGCTAGCTCGAGCTTGGCCACCGTGACTACTAAGCTTGTGCTGGAGAGGCTAGAGAGGCTGAAGATCCAAAAGGCTACATTTGAGAAGGTGTCCCTAGAAACTACTCTGGCTAACAAGGGCTGACAAAGAGGAAGTTGACAAGGTTGTTGACGAACTCTGAGCTGAACTTCAAGCCGCTGAAAGGAGGGCCCAGGAAGTCAAAGCTGAGGTCCCTGGGAAAATCAACCAGGCAATCATTGAGTTCAAGGTTTCTGACGAGCTACAGAATTACGTCTTGAAGGTGCCAGAGACGAATGTTCTATAAATCATGCTCGGTGGGGACTCCTACATGCAGAGATATTATGTACTTAAGACTGAAGGGGCCAACTTCAACTTCTTCGAATACTATTTGAATGTGGACGAGTAGTCTTCTTCTGAGGAAGAGGATGCTGACGAGGAGGAAGTCGAAGGTGAGCCCCATGACCCATAGATAGAGATAGAGCCGCTGGCTTTGGCTGTGGTCCACCCCCTACCCCCATTTAGGATTCGCAAGTTGTAGACACGTCGGTTGTAGGAATGGATGTTCTTTTTCTCGGCCAGGAGAGTGTTGTTGAGGGGAGCAGCAAGGAAACGAGGACGAGTATGGAGGTTGATGGACAAACTTTTTTATTTTCTTATTCATTCTATTTGTCTACCCTTTGGCACCTTATATAACTTTCTATGTATTGTAACTCGTACCCTTGAACTTAATGAAAATCATACTTTTTCTTGCTCTCTAGTCATGTGTAATCTTCTTCAATTTCTATCAAACGTTATGACCTTCTCCCTGTGGGCTTAGGATCTTTCGGATGTTCTCTCAGATACCCTTGGCAAAGCTGAAGTCTTATGTGCAAGACCCGTATCAAACTAACCCGGTCTTACCACCTTGAACTAGGTCTACCCATCATGGTCGAACCAAATGGATCAAGTGCGTGAAGGAGATCACGATCCCAAGTATTTAACTGACCCAAAAACACTAAACATAAGGGGAGGGTCGCATACCCAGCAAGGGAGGGTCGGACCCCTCAGTATAAAAGTCAGACCCCAAGTTTTATACCGGGGGTTGGACATCTTAAGGACCAAGGGTCGACGGGATCTCCGACCCTCCCTATCGACCCCCGATAATCGGTAAAAACAGCTCGAACTGAAAATTAGGAAACCTTCCTAATTTCAATGGGATTCCTTCCTAATCTCAATGGGACATATTTTGGGAGTTTCTACTCTATAAATAGGACGTCCCTAAGCCTCTTTCACTCCTTTTAGAACCCTAATTGGATTGAGAGAAAGAGAAGAGAAGGATAAGAGAAAGAGAAGAGAAGGAAAGTAGAGAAGAAGATCAAGGAGAAGGCTTCAGAGAAACAAGCCTAATTCTCAGGTATGGATACTATCTCCATGTAATTCTATAGACCTTAGAATAGCTAGAGAAGAGGGAATGATCTAGGAGAAACCCAAATCATCCACCCATGGTTAGGTTTTCATGGAAAACCATGGGGGAAGTCATGAAAGCTATATAGGTGAATGAACTACGGTTCTAGGCTATAGAACATGTGTGTAATGGATTGTAGAAGCAAGCCATAGGACCCCAAACATGAAGAATGGACTGAAGGATGAAAAATTGACAAAACCCACAGGGGCTCGCACGGGGGGTCGATGGCCAATCGACCCTACCAGACCCTGATCATCGACCCCCAGTGTTCGAGAAGTCCAGAATAGGGGTGGTCGCACCCAAGGTCGATGGAACCTCCGACCCTAGCATCGACCCCCAGCTAACAGCATGCTTTTTAAAATCAGAATTAATTCTAATTAAATTCTATCGACTTGGTTAGGTTTTTTAGTGATATAATATCGATATATAGTTGATTCTTAAAGCTTGAAAGAGGACCTACGATCAAGTAAAGGTGAGGGAACAAGACCTAAAATAATTAGTTAATAATAAACTATTTTATTTTGAGTCCAATGCCATGAATGATTTTATGCATGTATGATTGTTAAGTTCATTCAACATGTCATCCAATATTTCTATTATTACTATTCATGCATATTTATTTATTGTTTATGACATGATGATGTTGATGATGATGATAGGAATAAGCATGTGGATGTATGTGTGTGGCTGGTGTGCTTGATGCGAGCGAGTATCATGGGGAGGTGTCATAGGCGGGGCCTCAGCACTCTAGCTCTATCTCTAACTCAAGTCTTGTCCACTAACATCGTCGTATCGTCATTACCTTAGCGGAACTAATATGTCATAGGGCATCAGGGGGGACGTGACACTGTGGTTCATCCTGGTCACCAGACCCTAGCTTTATCTCTATGGACGTATTGAAGGATGTTGGGGTGAGGCCTTGGATACACTGTTTGGCATTAGGATTGGTTAGTTGCGAGCCCAGTTTTCAAGCCCTTGCCAGCAGGGGCTTACGTATTGGTATGGGCAACGGATACAGCAATAAACGTGAGCTTTGTGTGTACATTGTCCATGAATTGGGTGCATGTGAGTCGGAAATAAACGTTACCTTTGGGCGGCTTCACACACTCGTGTATAGAGGTGCGGCGTCAATAAACGTAATCTTTGGCCACCTATCATTTCTATAGCACATTGCAAACTTATTTACCAAACTAAAGATATGAATTGAGTTCATGCATATGCTTGTTGCATTGTTTTGTTTGCTCACTGAGCCATGATGTGTGCTCACCCTCTCGACGTTGAATATTTTTTAGTTGATGATGGAGGTACCACAGTTGTAGATTTTATAAATGATTCGGTGTATGCGCGTGTTGCTGCAATGGAGGCTGAAGACTTAGAGGATACGCATGACCCCTCATGCGAGTGCAACTCATGCATGTTCTATTAGGATTTTTATTTGGATTTATAAAAGATGTAATTGATATTCTATTTACTTATGTCTCAGTTGATACAATAATAATTTGATATTTTAATTATGATTATTACATTTAAAATGCTCAGTTCATTTACTATAAGACTTCCGCTATTGTGTATTTATTCTGATTATGTTTGTGGATGTGCATGGTTTTATTTCTAATGGATACTGCCTACTAGAGATCCTGATTGAACCGTTGGTTTGTAGCGGTTCATCACACCGTTCTAAATGGTGCAGAATTGGGGTGTGACACTATGTACCCAGCTTCGGGAAGCTGAGGCAGCCTTGGCAAAAGTTGACACTACCATGACTAGTCTTAAGGAGTCTAAAAAGAGGGAGTGTAGGCCATTGTGATCTAGGGCAGAGAAAGCAAAGTCAAAGTATGAATCAACTGGGAGGTTGCACCTCCATTGCTATAGAGAGCTCCAACTGGTGAAAGCTGATCGAGATGATCTTTTGAAGGAGAGTACTGCTGACCGTCGACTTCTTATCAGTGCCGAGCATCATGCAAATGCGCTCACAGAGAAACTCACCAAGCCAGAAGAGACTTTGGAAAACTTGATGGGGTGTCCAAGGACCAAGGTTTAATATGGCTGCCCCCACCCCTCTTTGGATGTTAGTTATCAGAAAATGTTGCGGAAGCATGCTGAAGCTCAACGTGGAACTAAGGAGGTGGCAGAGAAGCTGGTCAAAGTCGTAGAACCCCTTAGGAAACCTTCCAAGAGGGGTAGTAGAGCATTTGTTTAGCTCGCATGGTGGCTTTACCCCTCGACTTCATGACAATGTGATATAGGTCACTAATGAAGTAAACTTGTAATTATCATTGAATAATAAAATTGGGAACATTTCTTTGAGTGCCGAGCTTGCGTGTTAGGAGCATTTCTCACCCCTAAGTTCACAGTTGATTCATGGTGCTTGCATTGTAAGTCTAAGTAATACAATTGCAGGTTGCTAGACCCCAGGTCACACGAATCACACATGGGCAAGTTGTATAGGTTTTAGGTTATTAGCATCTATAATGCATAAGTTGCCTTGTAGTTGACCTATGAGGTGATTGCAGGTTCGTGACCCAAGTGCTTCACAGGTCATCACTATAACAACTTATGGTAAGTCGTTACTTAGAAACTCGTAAGGCAAAAGAGTGGAATGTAAGACACTCCATTAAATTTTTTGCTTTTCCATTACATTAGTAATAGAATTTTCACAAATTTTTGGAGTGCCAAGGCTTCTGGATATACTTCCCCTCTAAACTTTCAAGGTGGCAAGTCCTTGGTCTTGACACGTGGACAACTCTATGAGGTCCTTCCCAAGTCGGCATCAATTCTCCCTACTCGGAAGGTTTGGATACAGTGGTACGACGGAGCACCAGATTGTTGACCTTAAACTGCCTAGCTCGGATATGCGAGTTGTAGTATCTGGCCACCCTTTGTTTGTACACTAGCATGCAAAGTAGGGCAGTGTCACGGACCTCTTCCAGTAAGTCTAGGTTAGCTTTCAAATCATCATTATTCTATACCTCGTTATAGTTGAAGATCATGAGAGCTGGATGGGTGACTTCAGCTAGTATGACTGCTTCAGCTCCATATACCAACATGAAGGGTGTCTCCCCAATAGGGGTCCAGCTTGTCATACGATAAGACCAGAGGATGCTCAGCAACTCATCGACCCACTTTCCTTTGGCAGTCCCAAGTCGTCGGGCTATTGCACGGGAGATGGTCTTATTCGTGGCTTCTACCTGACCATTGGCTTCTGGGTGGCATACCACTTTAAATCTGTGTTCGATGTTGAAGCCTTTGCAAAAAACTCTGAATTATTATCCATCGAACTATGGTCCATACTAGTTACTAGTATCTTCGGGATGCCATACCTATATATAACAATGATCCTAAAAAAAGCCTCAATTTGCTCTGTGTTGATCGTCATTACTCCTTCAGCTTCTGCCCACTTGGAAAAATAATCTACTGCCATGATGAGGGATTTTTTATAGGATTTGGCCCCTGAAAAAGGGCTGAAAATGTCTAAACTCCACATCACAAACGGTAGAGGACTGCTGATTGATTGCAGCTCGATTGCCGACAAGTGGCTAACTGTGGCATTCTTTTGACACTTTTCACTGTCCGTTGTGAATTTTGTGCAGTCGGCCAACATTGTTGGCCAGTAGTGTCCTTGACATAGGAGTCTTAGATAGAGGGCACGGCCACCTATATGACTACCATAAATTCCCTCGTAAACTTCGCACATTACTTCATGAGCTTCTGCTGGGGTAAGGCAAAGTAGGAAAGGGCGGGTGAGCGACTTACGGTAAAATTTTCCATCAATGATGGTGTATTGGAAAACTTTGCTTGAACTTGACATCTTTCCAATCTGTCTTCTGACAGCTCCCCGGTTTTAATATATATCCTTATAGGATCTATCCAACTCGCTTCACTCTAAATTTGTTGCATGTCGGTCTCTTTGCCAATACTTGGCTGTTTGAGGACATCAATATATACTGACTTGCCAAGGTCAGACAAATCTTCTACCAGGAGCCGAGATAGAGCATCTGCTTCCATGTTATTTTCCCTAACCACATTGCTTATTTGGTAGCCTTCAAATGAAGCAAGTTGTGACTTTGCTTTTTCTAGGTATTCCAGCATGTGGGGCTATTTAGCTTCATATTCTCCCTTGATCTGCCTTACCACAACTTGTAAATCGCTGTAAATATCCAATCTCCTTACCATTAACAACTTCGCTAGTTGGAGTCTAACCAGGAAGGCCTCGCATTCAGCTGAGTTATTTGTGGTGTAGAAATCAAATCAAAGAGCGACTTGCACTTTAAAGTTCTCAGGACTGGTCAGAATGACCCCAACCCCTGAGTGCTTGTCGTTCGAGGATCCGTCCACATACAAAGTCCATACTGGAGAAGGATCTAACTTATGTTTCTTCTTTTTCTACCCAATATCTTCCTCTACAAGGGTTTTTGCAATATCGCTGGTATCTTTTGTAGAGGTTTCTAGTAAGATATTGGCAAGTACTTAAGCTTTAATTGCTATCCTTGGGTGGAACTATATGTCAAACTCGCCAAATTCTATTGCCCAATTTATAAGTCTGCCGAAAATATCAGGTCGAGCTAGAATTTTCTTCAAAGGCATGTCAGTTAACACCAAAATGGTTTGGGCTTGAAAGTAAGGTCGTAGTTTTCGAGTTGCGGTAACTAAGGTAAGAGCTAACCTTTCAACCGACCTGTATCTTATTTCTGCATCCAATAGTATCTTGCTGACATAATACACTGGCCTTGAATCTTGTATACCTCTTTAATCAATACCGAGCTGACAGCTTTTGCTAAGATGGCAAGGTAGAGTTGTAATTGGTTACCAACTTTGGGGTAGGCAACTAGTGGTGGAAAGGTCAGGAAAACTTTCAAGTCATCGAAAGCTTTCTAGTATTCTTTCATCCATTACAAGTGTTTGGCCCCTTTCAGGATCTTAAAGAATGGTAGACATCGGTCAACCAGCCTGGACATAAATCGTCGTAGGGTGGCTATCCGTCCTATCAATTCTTGGACTTGCTTTGGTTTTGTAGGGGCTGACAACTTCATGATTACATTGATCTTTGCTGGATTTGCCTCGATGCCCCTACTGGACACCATAAATCCTAAGAACTTGCCAGAACCTACCCTGAGTGTACACTTAGTAGGATTAAGTCGCATTTGGTGGTTGTAGAGGACTTCAAATGCTTCACGTAGGCCATCGGGATGGCCGACAGTCCTCTTGCTCTTGACTAAGAAGTCATCGACTTCCATGTTTCTTCCAATTTGGTTCTCAAATACCTTGTTGACCAACCTCTGATAGGTCGCTCATGCATTTTTAAGGCCAAAAGGCATTGCATTGTCATAAAGTCTGTTGCTGGTGATAAAAGTTGTGTTAATTTCGTTAGGCTTGTACATCTTAATCTAGTTATATCCAGAGTAAGCGTCCATAAAAGACAACATTTCATGGCATGTCGTCGCATCAATCAACCTATCAATTCTAAGGAGAGGGTAGTAGTTTAAGACCCGCACTCCATTAATCTGGCCTAACCGTATTGTGTCAGGTCTTCCCATCATTGTTGGTTCAAGTGGACCGACCGTGTGAAGAAGGAGCATGAGACAAGGTAAGTAAATCAACCCAATTACACTAAAAATCAAGTGTATGGTCAACTACCTAGATAGGTATGGTCGACCATACGATGAGAAACAAAGACCACTAATAAGTAACCTTACAGTTGATGTTTTCAAGCATGTAGTAAATGGACTCTGCGACGGTACGTCTGACCATATGACCCCAAATCAGACTTCCAGTTTGGAAACTTTTCAAATTAAGTGGGGATTTATTTCCTATTGTTGGAGAACTTTATATGGAAAGTTTCTCTCCATATAAAGGTCGTTCATCAATATTTTTTCACTCTTTTGGAACATTATCAAACCCTAGAGGAAGAGAAGGAGAAGGAGAGAAGACTAGGAAGACTAAGAAGAAGGTTGAGGGAAAGAGTTCTACAGAATCTCTATAACAAGAAATGTATGAATCTCGTCTATGTAGCCTTAGAACACCAAGAGTAGGAGTTTCTAATGTAAATTGTAATACCAAACCCAATATAAGGATTTAACTATGGAATTTTTTGAGAAAATCTCAAAGGGATCATGGAGAATGGGTTAGAGTAATTTATTTAGTAAAACTAAGAATTATGGCCTTAGAACGATCATTAGGGAGGACCTCGTTGATGACCAAAGAAGAGGAATCCGTAATGGAAGTAAGAAAGCACATTAAACCCGTATGGTCACAGCTACGGTCGACCATAGCATGACCAGAGTATCGACCATAGCCATTCGGGTAGAATTCAGGAACCGTATGGTCACAGGTATGGTCGCATATACTGCGACTGTAGGGTATCGACCGTACGAGGTAAGGTCGACACAGCATGAGACCATAGGACCAATCAGTCACCTATTAGTGATTTGTTTTCAATTTTTAACTACTGTAACATGTTACACAACAATCCTAACTTAAATGTATATAATTTTTAGATTACTAAATTGATTCAAGGAGAATTACAAGGCTTGGAAGGAGATCGAATTTTGTTAAAAGGTGAGGGAACAAGACCTAAACTAATTGGATAATAACAAACTGCTTATTTATTAAGTTCAATGCCATGATTGATTCTATGATTGTATGCTTATAATGTGCATCTCATATGTCATCCAATATTAGTGTTATTACTACTCATGCATATTTACTTCTGTCTATTTATAACATGATGATGATGATGATGCTAGGAATAGGCATGTGATTGTGTGTGTGGTTAATGTATTGGATGCAAGTGGAGCATCAGGGGGAGGATGTGACATTATGGTTCATCCTGGTCACTTGACACTAGCTCTATCTTTACTCAAGTCTTTCCCACTGACATTGTCATATCGCCATTACCTTAGCAGAACTATTACGTCGTAAGGCATCAGGGGAGGTGGTCTCGGACCGTGTGGTCTTTGACTCTGTCGGGGGGCCTTAACTCTATCTCTATGGACTTATTGAGGGATTCTAGGGTGAGGCCATGGATATACTGGATGACATTAGGATTGGTTAGTTGCGAGCCCAGTTCGCAAGCCCTCGTCAATAGGGATTTACGTATTGGTATGGGTAGGGCGTCAGGAGAAGTGTTGGCAGTGTGTGATCCAGACACTTTAGCTCTATCTCTATTCTATGGTGGGTGCATGTGGGACGACAATGGTGTTTGATCCATTGGATGGATTCACACACTCGTGTATAAAGGTGCGATGGCTGCCGAACCTTTCTATAACGTATTGAAAATCTAAAAACCAGACCAAAGATATTGAATTGAATGCATGCATATGTTTGTGTATTGTTTTGTTTGTTCACTGAGCAGTGATGTGTGCTTACCCTTTTGACATCGAGTATTTTTAGTTGATGATGCAGGTACTACTGTGAAAGATTACGTGAATGCACCGTCGTATGGACACATGGCGGCTATGGACGTAGAAACTGTAGAAGATGCGTATGATCCTTCATGCGAGTGCAATCAATGTGTCTTTGATTAGTTTAGCTATTTTGATTATCGGACATATAATTGTTTATTTTATTTTATGTCTTGAGTTATTTGAAGATCACTGGATTAAATATTTATTTATTATTATTAGATACTCAGTTCATTATTTATAAAGACTTCCACTTATTTGTTTATTATCACTGATTATTAGCATGGAATGTGTGTGTGGTTTGATATGTGGGTACGACCTATATGAGATCCTGGTTGAACTGTTGGTTTATTGACGGTTCATCACACTACTCTGGTTAGTCCAGAATTGAGGTGTGATAAATTGATATCAAAGCTCTCTCAGGTTCTACCCATTGACCTAACTATTTCCACGTGAGTCATGGACTAAGTTAGGAAATTAAAACTCGTAATAAGAACACACCATAAGCGTCTTGTTGTTTGAGACATAAACTATGAAAGAGAATAATGCACATAAGTAAATGATATATATATATATATATATATATATATATATATATATATATATATATATATATATATGCCAAACAAAAATAAGAAAAATTTATATCCGAACCAGAGTACGGTCTACAATCCAGACAGTTACTCTGTAGTATAAACAAGAGAAAAATATAAAGAGCAATCAGGGAGCTGGGGGCGCTAGAGGAGGAGGTGCCTCTTGGTTTCGATCACGATCCTCGGCGTACACTCTCGTGAACCAGACTACCTGTGCCTGGGTCACCCAGAAACTCTCAGCGAGACTAACTACTCATCCCTCAATCTCCCACTGAGCATCTCGAATCTCACGCAGTAACACCATCATGTCATCTGATGAAGGATGTGAAGGACCAGCTGAGTAAAAATTCTGAGAAGGGCCAGCTCCTGTAGAATGTTGTGGTGATAGAAGAGGTATAACATCCACATCCATGTACATCCGATCATCATCCTCCTCATCATCACTCTCCTCTGCCTCTGCTGCCGCCGCCTCTATATCTACTGCCGCCACCCGAGTAAGAGGATATCTCATGGCATTCCTTTCGTCATCACTAACCTGTACCTCTCTCATCAGATGGCCTCCCAATCAAGATCACCAGAGAAGGTGTCTTCATAGATCCTCTCATCCTCCAAGTTCACTTTTAGGCAAGAGAGCAGAGTGGAGATCAACCGTCCATAGGGCAAGTTACCTCTTGAATCAGGCAATGTGGCTACGTGCATAGTCCGGATGATAATGTATGGAAGGCAGACCGACTGTCTAGTGCAGATACAGTAAATAGGTACTAAGTCAACTGAGAGACCATCTCGTAGTGTCCACCCTGAGGGATTAAATTATGCTAGATGATCTTACAGTACACTCGGGGCTCAGGAAGCAGGTTGACTACTTTTACCTCCCAGCAATCGTCACAGAGAATCTGATTACATATTTCTTCACGCACTAGGGCTCCTTTGGCGTACTATATACCAATGGCCCATCATTGGAAATGCCCAGGAGATCAGCCAACTCCTGACAGTTGAAAGAGATAGGAACCCCTTTCACCCAACTGGTGATCCAGAGCTCTCTATCCTTATCTACGTTCTCAAGATCACCCTCTACCTGTAGGTGGCAGTAGAACTAATTTACCGAATTCGAGAGGGTGCAACCCTCATACAGGATCACCAACGGCCAGCCCATATCACTAAATGCCCTCTCCACATCAAATAGGGCTAAATGGGCTAAGATAACACACCGACCCCCTTCCACCTTCTTTCGATGGAACCGTAGATATTGTTCCTCTGCTTCGATGGACCGGACATGGACTCGGGGAACCTTGGTGCTAAACATGACAATTGCAAGAAAAGGGAATAAGAAAAACAAATTAGAAAAATTAAAAATTTGGATAGCATAACGACATGAAATGGGAAAAACCCTCACTTTTCACCCAAACACTTAGGCAGGAGGACCTACATAGGTCACAAACCATCCTAACAAGGCTCATTTAATTGCAAATTTCAGATAAGTAGATTAAATTTGAAGAAATTTTGAAACTTGGGAAAAACCCCCAAATTTAGGTCAAAATAGGGATTTTTCACATTTCTGCCAAACCAACCAATGAAACTCGAATGTTCTTGAGGGCTTTCATCCGTTGGATAGCCAATAGCAAAGACCACCAATAAAAATCAAAATTTTATGGTCAAGAAGAAATTAATTTGAAGAAAACTCTATATATACAAAAACCTAAGTATGAAAATGGAAAAGAAGAGAAAGGGTGAAGAACATACCTTAAGGAATGGGATGAAGGTTTTCGATCGATGAAGAAATCACCAAGTTCGTACGGTTGACACTGTAGCAACCCAGTAGTGACAAGCTGAGTTGAGACCGTAGGAAAGAGAATGAAAATGGGAGGAAAAAATCTCGAAAATAGGTTTAAAACCTGATTTTTGAATCAGACGGTCGCATAATTCGACCAAAACAGTCGAACATACCATCTACCTTACGATCAACCATAGGATCTCGGGAAGTTTCCAGCGTTCGTATGGTCAAACCTATGGTCGCGCTACATGCAACCGTACAACATCGACCATACGATTAACTGTTGTATGTTTTGGCTCTATTGGACTTAATGCCTCACAATTTTGTTTTCTTCTCTCTCTTTATATTGTGGGACTAACAAAATATTACCATTTTATTTTGTCTCACATGTGTGGCCTTCTCAATAATATTCCACCCAAGAATTTAAATGGCTGGGCATAGATTAACCAGAAGGAGACAGAATGCAAACTCACCTCTACCCCCTATAGAGGTCAATAACAATGAAGGTCATGAAGAGCAAGAAGAAAATGTTGGGAATCAAAGTGATACGCCTCAGGATGTCCACACCTAGGCCAACCCAACTAATGTACCAGCACCACCTACAGATTTAGCCACTGTTATGATGAATTTGGCATAGCAAGTGCAACAGATACAGTTAATGCAAGTGAACATGCAAGCTGCTATGGGAATTGCTTCCCCAGCTGCAAACACAACACCGATACCTATAGGGCAAGCTAGTACTATACCAGGGGGTAGCAATACTGTGTCTCAAGCATCTGCTATGAACAACACAGTACCCCCAAACACCTCAAACACTAGTTGTACAAGCTCAAGTGTAAAATCCTAAAGCACCGCCAGGCGGGTATAACCAAGGTAACTATCAGTACCAAACGCCCATGTATGGAGCATATGCACAAAATCAGCTTGACCACTCCAGGCTAGTCGAACATTTTCTAAAGATGAAATCGAAGGAGTTTACAGGTAAGTCGTCAGATCCATTGTGGCCAGCTCACTGGATTAACGAGATGGAAAGAAATTTCATGATGATGACTATTAATGAGGAAGAGAAAGTGTTATGTGCCACTTTTATGCTAAAAGGAAATGCACACCATTGGTGAAAATCCACTCGGGGTTATCTATTGATAAAGCACATCCAACTGACCTGAGCTATCTTCAAAGAAGCTTTCTTCGAAAAGTATTTCCCCAGGAGTTTCAGGGATCATATGGAAAAAAAATTCCTGAGTCTATATCAAGGAAAAATGTCTGTGGACGCTTACTAGCAGCATTATGAAGAGCTGTTCTTCTTCACTCCCTTTAGTATGCAGGAAGAAGATACCAAAACCCGAAGGTTCATCATGGGACTTAGGGGAAACATCCGAGAGCATGTACTGGGATTGGAAAAGAAGATATATAAGGAAGCTGTACAGATAGCTCGAGTATTAGAATCGATCCAAAGCGAGAATTACTTTGCCCAAAATAGGGGTATCAAGAGGCCGAATGGAAACACATTCAACGGAGGGAACTTAAAGACATTCAAACCCTTCCATACTCAATGGTTTAATGCTGTAGCCAAGACAACCCCAACTACCAACCTCAACCGAAGCAAAGTAATGCTGGAGTTAAATGTTTTAACTACGATCAAGTAGGGCATTATTCAAGAGATTGTCCTAAGCCAAGGAAGCAACTACAAGAAGGAAAGGTTTATGCAGTTACTTCTGAGGATACTGTCACATCAATTGATGTGGTCACAGGTATGATTCAACCTTTTGTTTTCTACTACCTTCTGTGTGCACGAAGATTAATTCAAGAAGAAAAATCACAGGTATCGTACCTATTAATGGCATACCCGCCAGGGTACTCTTTGACTCTGGGGCCATCCATTCTTTTATATCAGTGTATTTCAGAAAGAAGCTAGATATACCCCTCAGACCTTTAGACTACAAGCTACTAGTGCGGTCACCTATGGGATTAAAAGCAGAATTAGACCAAGGTTATGGACCATATCCAGTTCTCATAAATGGACGAAGTTTGGACGCCAACCTGGTGCAACTCGAGATGACAGACTTCGACGTCATCCTAGGGATGGACTGGTTATCCCAACATTCAAAGAGTTTGCTTTGTGCTAAAAAGAAGATATCATTCAAGGATAAGGAAGGAGCAGAGTTCAGTTTTACGGGAACCAAACTTCTCCGTAAATGAAAACTCATTCTTTCTGCATTAAAGGCTAGGAGATGCCTCGAGAAAGGAGGAATTGGGTAACTAGTGTCCATGGTCAACCTCACCAAGGAAGCACCACGAATGTAAGATATTAAAGTTGTGCGTGAATTTTTGGATATATTTCCTAAGGAATTACCAAGATTGCCACCTGATCAAGTGACAGAGTTCGTTACAGACCTCATACCTAGAGCCGCACCAGTATCTAAGACACACTACCGAATGGCTCCTACTGAACTGAAGGAACTAAAGGTACAATTACAGGAGTTGCTGGACAAGAGTTATATTTAACCCAGTATATCACCATGGAGAGCGCTAGTGTTGTTTGTGAAAAAGAACGATGGTAGCGTTCGACTTTGTATAGATTACCAAGAATTAAACAAGCTCACGATCAAGAATAAGTATCCATTGCCTCAGATCGATGACTTATTCAACCAGTTGCAAGATGCCAAAGTGTTCTCCAAGATTGATCTTCGATCAGGATACCATCAGTTAAAGATCAAGGAAGGTGATATTCCGAAGACAGCATTCTGAACCAGATATGGACATTATGAGTTTTTAGTTATGTCTTTTGGATTGTCTAAAGCACCCATAACTTTTATGGAACACATGAATCGGGTATTCCACGATATGCTGGATACATCGGTCATTGTATTTATTGATGACATCCTAGCCTACTCTAAGGACAAAGAAACTCATATCACAAATCTTAGAACCGCTCTGCAACAACTAAGAACAAAAAAGCTTTACGCTAAATTTACTAAACGTTAAATTTACTAAGTGTGATTTCTGGCTAAATGAAATCACTTTCTTAGGCAATGTTGTATCAGCTGAAGGAATTAAAGTGGATCCTAGCAAGATTGAAGCCATTGTGAAATGGGAAGCACCTAAGAATGTTGCAAAAATTAGAAGTTTCTTGGGTTTAGTCGGGTATTATCGACTATTCGTAGAAGATTACTTTAGAATCGCCGTACCTCTCACCAGTCTGATTAAGAAAGGAGAAAAATTGTTTGGACCTACAAATGTGAAGAGTGTTTCCAAACATTGAAGACAAAACTGATATCAGCTCCTATCTTGACTATTCCATTCCCTAGACAACCATTTATCTTGTACACCGATGCGTCTGGGTTAGGTTTGGGATGTGTGCTCATGCAAGGAGAGCAAGTAATTACGTATGCT
The DNA here is from genome assembly GCA_028583415.1 of Protea cynaroides. NCBI lineage: Eukaryota > Viridiplantae > Streptophyta > Magnoliopsida > Proteales > Proteaceae > Protea > Protea cynaroides. The sequence goes on from CM053269.1 coordinate 28,088,374, forward strand.
TTCAAACAATTAAAAACGCACGAGAAGAACTACCCTACTCATGACTTAGAATTAGCAGCGGTAGTACATTCCGTCAAGATATGGAGACATTATTTGTACGGAGATAAATTTCAGATTAAATCAGATCATAAGAGTCTTACTCATCTTTTCAATCAGAAGGAGTTGAACATGAGATAGAGGAGATGGCTGGAGTTGCTAAAGGATTACGATTGTGATATCCAGTGTAAGAACCGTACGTCAGAAACCCAGTTCAACTCATGATTTATGTTGTGACAGGTCTCCCAATCATAATGGACCGGAAGGCGAGGCTGGGTGACGAACCACAATATCCAAAGGTATGAGAAACGTTGTGTAAATACTCAATTTTTATATACCGGTTTCACTTAGAGTGAGACCGGTATGTGCAACCGGTATGTATTCACAGGTGGAGAAGGACTCTAGTGGGTCCCATACTCTGAATCTATGTTTAGGAAACCTTTAGATGTAGGAGACCTTCCTAGAATGGTCTCCCACTATATATACACATTCCTTCTCCTTAGATCCATTCCAAACATTCTCAAACCCTAGACCATCTGGAAGAGATCTGAGAAGGAGCAAGGAGGAAGGAGACAATGCAAGAAGGGGGATTTTTTCATTGGAGGAGAGCACTGCCATTCAACAAACACCGATAAGTGCTCAACCTCTGTATTGATGTTAGGATTTTGAATCGAAGCCGTGAAATGGCGTAATGATCCAAAATCCTAAAACCCTAAAACCCTAGTTCTCATTGAAATCCAATTTGACAAGGATGTGACAAAATAGTCAAAATGACCAAACGAGTATTTGGACCTTAGAATGGTTTAGGAAGAACCCTAAAAACCAAGCCGATGATTGATGGGAGAGGGAGGTCCAAGATTAGGCTCTCAGACCCATACCATCGGGCATACTGGATGGACAATAAGTCCTACGGTATATACCGTAGGCACATATCGGCTGTAGTGTAGTGAGACCGGTATTGAGACCGGTATCAAAACCGGTATATACCACAGCACATACCGGTGTCACCATACTGAAACCGGTACCGTAATTGGTATGCTTACCGAAGCCTGGTTGTTGGCCAGACTTGGTTCTGACCAACTGTAACCCTAATAATTTAATTCTAATCTATAAGTATGATCATGTAGGACCTGTAGACAGCGTGAGTGGACTCTGTGACACAGAGCGGACTTGTTATCACGTGTCAGGTAAGGGGCAAGACCCCAAACCCTAAGTAACTAAATAACAGTAAACCGTTGTGACCATATTTGTTTCTATGATTATTGTTTGTTTCTTGTGTATTTTACATGCCATCTAATTATTTAAATTTTATTATCTGTTCATGCATATTCGTATGCTAGGAACCCGTTTGTTTAGGCATGTGATTGTTTTTCGTTAGTGTGTAGAATGTGAAGGGGAGTGGAGCCCTGGATATATCCTCACACTAACACCTTTTCGTATCGCCATTTTTCTTAGCGAGCTGGGTGTGAATAGGGTATCAGGGAGGGGATATGGGATTGTGGCTCCGCCTGCCCACCAGAATCGAGCCCTATCTCTATGTCGTAGGGAGCAGTGCTGAGGTAGGACCATAGATACTGTGTTGACATATAGAACTAGTTAGAAACGGAACCTACTTGCAAGCCCTTGCCAACAAGGGTTTAGGTGTTGGTGCGGTGTAGGGTATCAAGGGGAGGATGTGGGATGGTGGCTCAGCCTACCCGCCAGACTCTAGCTCTATCTCTATACCGGAGTGAGTGATGTGGGGCAACAGTAGTAGTGTAGATTGGAGCCTGGCTGTTGGGTGTGCTCACACTCTCGTGCATGGAGGTGCGGTGGCCGCCAAACCTTATCATAGCATTTTACAAGTTATACCTGACCCATTTGTAATGTTATCTCATGTATTGTGTATGTTGCATTGGTCTTGTGCTTTATTGAGCTAAGTTACGTACAGGACAATAGCTGCTATTGACACACAGGTAGTAGAGGATGAGCATTGCGCCTCATGCGAGTTCTCTTTCTGTGTGTTCCTTTAGGGATTATTTATTTATTTATTCTTTCAGTTGGTTGTAGACGATGTAATAAATTATTATTTATGATTGTGGATGATGGCATAACTGGATAATTATATAATTATAAATAGAAAACTCAGTTCATTTATTTATTTAAATCTGCTGTTATTTATTACTCTCTGATTATGGTTGGTTTGCTTAGAATGGTTTGTTGACACGGTCTATTGAGATCCTGGTGTGAGCTGTGGTTTAGAGACTGTTCACTCATAATTCTGGTTCAACCGAAATTAGGGTGTGACAACTTGGTATCAGAGCACTTAGGCTCTGTCCAGCTAACCATTCTGGATCTAACTGTGTCCAATGAACTGAGATATGAAATTAAAAACTTTAATAAAACACACCATAAGCTTGTTTGATGTCTGAGACTTAAGAGAAGATGCATAACATACTATTTAATGAAAGAGAAATTTATAAGCACTGATGTCTAGGGAAAAAACCAAATAAACATATAATAACATGAACATAAAGGAAATATAAAGTGTACGACAGAGTACAGTTCATAAGCCGAACAGTTACTCTATTAACAAAATAAACCGTATATATGTAAGTGAATGAGACAAGATCAGGTTATGGTGGAGTCGGAGGCCTAGGTGGAATCGGATCAGTGATATCATAATCACGCTCGTAAGCCTCTCTAAGCCAATGAACCTGATCCTGTGTAACTCATAGGCTACGAGCTAGACGCCCCAGGTCATGACTCATCTCTCACTGAGCATCTCGAATCTCTGTGAACATGCTCATCACTGTATCTGGAGGAGTCTGAGATGGTCCTGCTACTGGAATGGTCTGGGGTGCAGGTGCAGGGATGTCCTCCATGTGCGCATCTTCACCACCCCCTACCTCTGCTGCTGCTGCTGCGGTTGCCGCCTAGTTCCTAGGTGGAAGAGGACGAGCCTGTCACACCCCAATTCCGCACATTTTAGAATGGTGTGATGAACCGCTAAATAACCAACGGTTCAACCAGGATCTCAAATAGGCTATCCCCGCGTTACCTGAACCTTCATATACTCACCATCATAATCAGAGTAAATACACAATAGCGGAAGTCTTATAAATAAATGAACTGAGAACTAAAATGATATCCATAAATAATAGCAAATTATTCTGTGTTTAACTGAGACATAAATATTTAAGTACCAAATACATGTCTTATAAATCCAATAAAGAAACTTATAAAAATATCTAGTCAAATACACACGAGTTGCACTCGCAAGAGGAGTCGTGAGTATCGTCTTCAGCTCCAACTTCCATGGCTGCTACATTCCCATACGTTGACGCGTTCATAAAATCTTCAACTGTATAACCTGCATCATCAACTAAAAATATTCGACGTCGAGGGGTGAGCACACAACACGGCTCACTGAGTAGCCAAAACAATGCAACAATACATATGCATGCAAAAAGTCAATTTGTATCTTTGGTCTTGGTTTATAGTTTGCAATGTGCAATAGAAAGGTTGGGTGGTCAAAGGTTAACGTTTATTGACACCGCCTCTATACACAGGGTGTGGAAGCCCGCCCGAAGGTTAACGTTTATCGTCGTCCCCATCCACCCTACCATAACATTATACAACAAAGGTTAACGTTTATTGCTATATAATGCTATACCAACACGTAAGCCCCTATTAGTGAGGGCTTGCAAACTGGGCTCGCTGCTAACCAATCCTAATGCCAAACAGTGTATCCAAGGCCTCACCCCAGCATCCCTCAGAATATCCATAGAGATAGAGCTAAGGCCCCCCGGTAGAGTCAGAGACTACAAGGACCGAGACCACCTCCCCGATACTCTACGACATAATAGTTCGCGCTAAGGTAATGGCGATACGACGATGTCAATGCACAAGACTTGAGTTAGAGATAGAGCTAAAGTGCTGAGACCCGCCAAAGGTTAACGTTTATTGACGTTCTCATCACACCTCCCCTGATACTCGCTCGCATCAAGTACATCAACCACACACATACAAGCACATGCCTATTCCTATCATCATCATCATCATCATGTTATAAACAATAAAGTAAATATGCATGAACCAGTAATAGAAATATTGGATGGCATGCTGTATGCACATTACAAACATATTCGCATAGAATCAAACATGGCATAGAACTCAAGAAATAGAAAACAGTTTATTATTAACCAATTTAGTTTGGGGTTAAGGTTCCTCATGTAAGCACCCCATTTTTGCCACCCTCGGCATAAGTGAACCAATATGGCAGGTTTCAGACCTTTAACCCAAAGATCTGTGATTTTCCACCGATCCTCACAACAGGGTCATGGGCTATTATCTGCGTGGATGCATAGGTCATAGAATTATCTTCGAAACGAGACCAGAATTGCTCAATTCTGATATCAAATGAGGAAGATATGATCATTTTAGTCGGATGCTACATATAAGGGAGGTTTCTGAAATTATTATAAAATAATAATCCCAGGGGCCTTCATGCAAATTATCCTAAGTTGGATTGCTTTAATTTCAAATCATCATATCTTGATCATCTGACATCAGATTCAGATGATTCCAAGACCATTATTCTTCATTCATGATGTTCTACAAAGTGGACGTAAAAAATCCCGGGTAGAAGTCGCCAGTGGGTCCCATGCAAACTTGCATGCAAAATGATCATTAGAACTTAGGCGCATATCTTTTCCGTTCTACATCGGATTCAGGTGATTCCAGTCTCATTATGTTCCATTTTTAGTGCTCTACAAAGTGGACGTAAAATATTTTCGGTAGAAGTCTCCGAAGGATCTCATGCAGAATGGTCAACCAAATTATCGGTAATTGGTCCGTTTAAACTTCAAAAATTCATAAGTTGACCATTTTACTTCCAAATGAGGTGGTTCAAGTTCCTATATTTCTCATTTTTTATGTTCTACAAAATGAACGCAAAAAATTTGGAATAGAGGCCATCGGAAAATTCCATGCGGGATGACAGCGGAAATGACCCGTGAAATGACAAGGAGAGGAAACCCAGTGAATTCCAATCAGTCCAGTCAATTCAATTCAGTTGTCAACCTAAGTCAGTCTCTATATATATTATAATATATATATATATATACATATATATATACATGTATGTATGTATGTATGTGTATGTATGTTATTAAATATATATATGTGCAATATACATGTGTAAATCATAATCCAAAAGATTTTTGAGAAGAAAAAGGAAAGAGGGGAGAGAAAAAACGTGGAAAAGAATGGAGATTTCAATTGTGGAGATAATCCAAAAGATTTTGAGAAAAAAAAAAAGGAAAGAGGGGAGAGAAAAAACGTGGAAAAGAATAGAGATTTCAATTGTGGAGATAATCCAAAAAGATTTTGAGAAAAAAAAGGAAAGAGGGGAGAGAGAAAACGTGAAAGAGAAGGGGATTTAGGGTTTTGAGATAATCCAAAAGATCATGAGAAGAAAAAGGAAAGAGAGAGGAATAAAAAAAAAAAAAAAAAAAAAAAGGAGAAAAAGATTCCCCTTCACGTTTTCTAGAAAGAAAACGTGAAAGGGAGAGAGGAGAAAGGAAGAAAGAAAAAAGGAAGGAAAGAAAAAGGAAAAAAAAAAAATATTTTTTTAAAAAAAGGATCTTTTAGAAAATGAGTGAAAAAACTATAAATAGGCAAAGAGGAGGATCCTTTTGAGAGAGCAGAAAGAGAGGAAAACGTGGGTGAGAGAGAGAAAGGAGAGCAGAGAGAGGAAAACGTGAAAGAGAGAGAGAAAGAGAAGAGAGAAAGAAGCAGAAGAGAGGAGAAGGAGGATTCACATTCAAAGGGGATTGATACAATCCCCAATCACCCTTCATCAACGGTTTCGCTCGATTTGAGCCCAAGGTTAGTACTCTAAACAAATTTAGAGGTCGTTATAATGCCCGAATGCCAATTTTGCTTGAAAAAGGCTAATTTTCATGAAATCTCAATCATGAATGCTCTATTACATGCTTGTTAATGTTAGGATGCCTATGTCTAACATTTTTCATGAATGATAATTTGTCTAAGCTATTCAATGATGAATTTTTGATTGATATACAATGATGTTTGATGTTTTTTGTAAATTTCATAAAGTGATTTTCTGATCTGAAAATTCCAGATTTAGGGTTCAAACTTAGGACGTATATCATATGTACTTTTCTAAGATTTTGAAGCCCAAAATTTTATGGGAGTCTCTCTGATATGGTAGAAGACTACCCTAAAAATTTCGTTCCATTTGGAATTGGGGAAATATATCAAACAATTTGTCTTTGACATTGCTATTTTTCTCGGATGTAATGCAATCCTCCATCGGAAAGTCTCTAGACAAAGACTTTATGGCCATAATCAGAAATTCCACTTAACATGAACTTTTTAGACATGAAAGTCTTCTAAAAAATGGCACTGGTTTCATATTTTTTCCATTTTTTGTTGAATTGATATCAATTTTTAAGTGCATAAAGCTTTGATTTCAGATCTGTCATGATGTGCTGATTTGCATGATTGAAAAGAGTCATTTTTCACAAAGAAAATATACTGTTTTAACTTGTTTTTCTTAATGAAATTTTAGATCAGATAGTTATCTACATAGACATATGTCTGTATTTAATTTTCATTAAGAATAGGATTTTATTTGGAATTTATGGTGCAACTGGTCAAAAATCTGGAACAGACCTGACCAGTGTATTTGCCTGTACTTGGGGAATGTTTTCGACCTGCCTATGGTCTCTTTTAGGAATATCTCCCTTGAGACAAAATGTTGGCCTCTGAGTCTTCTTTCCAGGGATATATTTTAAGAATTTTTTGAGTAAGTACAGTGCCCTATGTGCCCATTTTGGTCCAGCCCCGACAAAGCTGTTATCTTGCTGCATGTTCCATCATGTTTTGATTGATTCTCATATGCTTTGGTTGTTTCTCACATGCCATATTTGATGTTATGCTATGTTCAGATGCTCGTATGCATACACTGCCATAATTGGAATGATCACATTGCCGTAATTGAAATAATCACATTGCCATGATTGGAATGATACACATGTTTATTGCCATATTTGTCTGCTACACTTGCTCACATGCTATATTAAATGCTTATTGTCACAATTAGGGTAGAAAACCCTAAAAAATGGAAAAAAAATAACATTTAGGGTAGAAAACCCTAAAAATGGAAAGAAAACAATTAGGGTAGAAAACCCTAAAAATGGAAAGAAAATAACTAGGGTAGAAAACCCTAAAAATGGAAAAAATGTAACAATTAGGGTAGAAAACCCTAAAAATAGAAATAAAATAATAATTAGGGTAGAAAACCCTAAAATGGAAAGAAAATAACAACTAGGGTAGAAAATCCTAAAAAATGGAAAGAAAATAGCAATTAGGGTAGAAAACCCTAAAAAATGGAAATAAAATTACAATTAGGGTAGAAAACCCTAAAATGGAAAGAAGTAACAATTAGGGTAGAAAATCCTAAAAAATAGAAATAAAATAATAATTAGGGTAGAAACCCTAAATATGGAAAAGAAATAGCAATTAGGATCTTGCCATGCTTAGAAGATAGCATACTAGATCATGCCATATAGGCTCTTGCCTTATTTACAATACATGCCATATTCGAAAGATTTTTAAACAATCTTACTGTATGTGAATTTCTTGCCATAAATGTTTTATGTGCCATGTCTAGATAGAATATTCTATTTTTTGGCAATAACTTATTTTATGCAACACCCTAGTCAAACTGCCATATCTGCACACTTCTAGAAGACAATCTAGGCGTGGGGACGTGCATTTAGGCACCCACATTCTTGGGAAGGGCATAATGGGAATGATAAAAAATCTTAATGAAGAAAGAGAATGCCTTGCCAAACCTTCCAAAATTAGAATTCGGAATGAAAAGGGTAATTTAGGACGATTTGCCCCTCGGCAAACCCTAAACCTAGAATAGGTTCTAAACCCTAAACCTAGAATAGGTTCTCAATCATTAACCTAAAAGGGGTTATCCAAACCTTAGTCCACTTGGACTATCCATAGATCCTCTAGGATACTTACCCACATTTTGACCCAAATAGGGTTATCCATCCCGAACTACGCGGATTCTGATTCCTAGGTCAAACCCTAGGATACGTAGGCCATTTGGGAAAAACCCAGATTCGGATCCATAACCTTAGTCCACTTGGACTATCCATAGATCCACTAGGATATTTATCTTAGTCCACTCGGATTATCCATAGATCCACTAGGATATCCAGCCATATCCACCAACCATCCCGAACTACGCGGATTCTGATTCCTAGGGCAAACCCTAGGATACGTAGGCTATTTGGGAGAAACCCAAATTCGGATCCACAGCTTAATCCACTCGGACTATCCATAGATCCACTAGGATATTTACCCATACTTTAGTCCACTCAGACTATCCATAAATCCACTAGGATATTTACCTTAGTCCACTTGGACTATCCATAAACCCACATAGGGTTATCCACATTCCAACCCAGAATGGGTTATCCATATTTCAACCCAAATAGGGTTATTCTTAGATCCACTAGGACTATCTATCAGTCCACATGGACTATCCAGATCCTAACCCATAGGATTTCTCAACCATTCAAGCATAAATTTCAACTTGAACAAAGAACTTAATCATGCACAAGCATAAATCACATCCATAAACTTTAATCACACCTGAACTACGATGGTGAACCTGATTTTCGGAATAATTCCGTAATACGTAGGCAATCTGATGGATACAGATTCGGTTCAATGATATCAAACCACTTGGTTTGGTTTAATTTAATAAATAGAGTCTAGCATAGGAAAGGTATAGGAGACCGATTTCGATCGGGCGGTTTGGGTGCCTAACCCCTTCCCATAACCGTAACCTGACACTTACCCAATCTCTGATGGACCAGAATTCCAATCTAAGGGTCATGAGTCAATCGAAGTCTTACCTTGGGGTGAGATTTCACATTTCTAAGGTCCTAGACCTAAATCTAGGTGGCGACTTCTAAAGATTTCCATCTTTGTCCTCACAGTGGCGACTTCACTGGGGATATAAATGTCAAACTCTTAAATGAGAACTTTCCTTGTGTGAATTGGATGCTAGATTTCAGGATACTATATTTATGCTTGTATATTATTGCTTTGGGGGGAATGGGTTCAGTCACACATTCGTGCGAGTAGCCGAACCGGGTCCCATGCATATGGGGCAGCCCGCTAGGCGAAACACACAGCCTTGGCCTGTACTTTGTGAGACCACGACCGGCGAGCAGCCTCTAACGAGCGTTTCTTGGGTCCGCCTGAGAATGCGGTATGCTACTCCACGTCGCTTGGATCCTTGCAACATAGTATATAAAGGGATTGGGGGCCCATTATTCATCGAGCATTCGGTGATAGGTTACCCCATCTTTGTCAAGGTGGCCTTTTCCCGTCCTAACCCGGATTGTAGCCCAATGTTTGTTATTTTTGGTTCATCCCCCCGAACCGACCCAAGAAAATCGGCTTAACCATGACATCCATGTTCGAGACGTCGAAGTTCTGCCCGTTTTTGTCCTCGACTGGTCAACATGTTAGATTCTACACGATGAGCATCTTGAACTCTCACCCATTGGGAGTATGAGGTATGTATACACCTGTTCTACATCATAGTAGACGGTCACTATACACCCTCCATTAAGTAAGCTCGATGTGTCGAATCTCTCATTGTTAACACGTCGATTTCAAAAAAACGAACAAAAAATCCCCTCACAAGACATAGATACCATGGTCAAGAAGAAATTTACTAGTTTGTTCATCTATGAACCGCTTTTGCTAACCATCCCTAATAAGGACGACGGATTAATATATCCATTTCAATTTTATCGAATTCGGTAATCCAATTGGCCGGACCTTGGTACCACTGATTATCCATTTTGGAATCATGAGGTCCCAAGACTGAACACATGGCTTAATCAAATTCAATTAAATTGACTTGGATAATGTTTACCCAATCGCCCTTATGAGGGATCTAACTCTTGTATGGTTGAGTCATCCTTGATTGTGCATGTGACTTCTTCCACTCCCCTAGATGTCTAGAATCTCAATATTCCTCCATTGGATTTCAATGCCTTTGGAAAAGAGAATCAAACTGCAACTATATCCAATCCAATGCCTTTGGAAAAGAGAATCAAACTTGCAACTATATCCACCCTTTAGGGTGAGAGGCCCCTACAATTAGGGAATTGTCTTGATCTCTCATCTTGAGATCCATCCATATTATCTTTCTAAATGAATCAATGGAAGTCATGAATCTAGATCTTGATTGAACATCAAATTTTATAAGAAAGAATGAAAGATTCAGCCCCTAGGCAGATCCAATCATAGTTCCCGATTCACCTTTGAATTAAGGAAAGATTCAGCCCCTAGGCAAATCCAATCAAAGTTCCGAATTCATCTCCCGAATTAAGGAAAGATTCAGCCCCTAGGCAAATCCAATCACCATTCTCAATGTACCTCTAAATTAAGGAAAGATTCAGCCTCTAGGCAAATCCAATCATGGTTCTCAATGCACCCCTGAATTAAGGAAAGATTCAGCCCCTAGGCAAATCCAATCATAGTTCTCAATGTATCTTTGAATTAAGGAAAGATTCAGCCCCTAGGCAAATCCAATCATAGTTCTCGATTCACCTCAGAATTAAGAAAAGATTCAGCCCCTAGGCAAATCCAATCACCGTTCTCGATTCATCTCTGAATTAAGGAGAGATCCAGCCCCTATCCAATCATTGTTCCCTATTCACCTTTGAATTAAGGAAATATTCAGCCCCTAGGCAAATCCAATCATTGTTCCCTATTCACCTTTGAATTAAGGAAAGATTCAGCCCCTAGGCAGATTCAATTACATCCAGTTTGTCTCAGAATCAAAAAAAAAAAAAAATATTCAGCCCCTAGGCAGGTCCAACCACCATTTCTGGTTCATCTCAGAACCGAAGGAAAGATTCAGCCCCTAGTCAGGTCCAATCATCATTTTGGTTCATCCAGAATTAAGGAAAGATTCAGCCCCTAGGCACTGAAGAAAGGTTCAGCCCCTAGGCAGGTTCAATCATCATTTTGGTTCATCCAGAATTAAGGAAATATTCAGCCCCCAGGCAGATTCAATTACATCCCGTTCATCTCAGAATCAAAAAAATATTCAGCCCCTAGGCAGGTCCAACCACCATTTCTGGTTCATCTCAGAACTGAAGAAATATTCAGCCCTTAGGCAGGTCCAATCATCACTTCGGTCCATCCAGAATGAAGGAAAGATTCAGCCTCTAGGCAGATTCAATCACATCCAGTTCATCTCAGAATCAAAGAAATATTCAGCCCCAAATTCAACCACCATTTATGGTTCATCTCAGAATTAAAGAAGGGTTTAACCTTTAGGCAGGTTCAATCATCACTCCCAGATCATGCTAAAATGAAGAAGGCATTTGGCCCCTAGGCTTTTTTTTCACCCTTCACCTCCTGTTTAGGTTCTGATTCATGTCGGAACTAGGAAACAACTCCATTCATCTAAATTCAATTAGCCACTAGGCTTATCCAACCATCAACTTTGGTTAGGGTTCCAGTTCATGTCAAAACTAGGAAAAGTTCCATTCATCTGAATTTATTTAGCCCCTAGGCTCGTCCAACCATCAACTTTGGTTCAGGTTCTGATTCATGTTAGAATTAAGAAGAGTCTCATTCATCTGAATTCATTTAGCCACTAGGCTTATCGAACCATCAACTGTGGTTCAAATTCTGATTCATGTTGGAATTAAGAAGAGTTCCATTCATTTGAATTTAATTAGCCCCTAGGCTTGTCCAACCGTCAACTCCAGTTCAGGTTCTGATTCATGTCGGAACTAAGAAAGGTTCCATTCATATGAACTCAATGAGAGCATGAGTGAGCCTCTAGGCCTATTCAATCATTACCTTTGGTCCATGTTCCACTTCATAAAGGAATCAAAGAGAATTTCAGTCATTCCATCATCTCTAGCAATTAGAGTCAAATCCATTATTGTCATCCTTGGCCTCTATCAATCGGAGCCCAACTCAAGCAATCCTTGCCTCTAGCAACTAGAGCCCGGTCCCCCGATCACAATCTTGATCTCTATCAATCAGAGATCGATTCAAAGTCAATCTTGATCTCTATCAATCAGAGATCGATTCAAAGTCAATCTTGATCTCTATCAATCAGAGATCAATTCACAGTCAATCTTGATCTCTATCAATCAGAGACCAACTCAAAATCAATCTTGATCTCTATCAATCAGAGACCAACTCAAAATCAATCTTGATCTCTATCAATCAGAGACCAACTCAAAATCAATCTTGATCTCTATCAATCAGAGACCAACTCAAAATCAATCTTGATCTCTATCAATCAGAGACCAATTCAAAATCAATCTTGATCTCTATCAATCAGAGACCAATTCAAAATCAATCTCGATCTCTATCAATCAGAGATCAATTCAAAATCAATCTTGATCTCTATCAATCAGAGACCAATTCAAAGTCAACTCTGTCTCTATCAATCAGAGACCAATTCAAAGTCAATCTTGTCTCTATCAATCGGAGACTGATTCAAAATCAATCTTTGGCTCTATTAATTAGAGCCCGATCCATGTCTATCATAGCCCAGTGCTACAAGTTAGGATAGCCGTCAGGAATGGTGAATGAGAAGCATTCTGGAGTCATCAAGAAATCATGAACCTTCAGCTATGATAGTGCTGTCCCATCTCGGGCATTTCTGCCCCATTGGCCAAGGAAATGCTAGAATCCAAAGAATTGCCCTCGTATTCCTCATTGTTCAAAGAGAGGGAATGGAATTTTCCCGAGCAGCAGGGTTGACCAAAGATGAGATCCGATATGCCCAGGCTAGGATAGGAACCAGAATCACAGCTAGGGAATGGTCCAATGATGAAACCCTTAACCCATAAACTGGGACATGAACCAGATTGACCTTGGACCTAAATTGAATGCGGTCTAATGAGGAAAGCCATTATGCCCTAAATTGGGGCATGGACCAAATTGACCTTAGACCCAAATTGAGAGTGGTCTAACAAAGAAATCCATTGAACCCCCCAAGCCAAGGCATAAATTAGTCCAATCTTGGATTCAAAATGGTGTAGTGCAATGGCGATACCCCTTGCTCCATAAGCTGGGGCATAAGCTAGAATGATTTTGAACTCAACTAGAAGTGGTCCATTGATGAATCCATCAAACCCTAAACTAAGGCATGAACCAGAGTAACCTTGAGCTTAAAAAGCAATAGTCTGGTTTTGAATGGATCCCAAACTGAAAAGGAAAAAAGATGGAAAAAGGTAGGTATCTTGCACCTATTGATAAAGGGGCATGATGAGTCCTGCTATTAGAGATCTGAAGGAAGACTTATTCCCGCAACGACTGAAGGTGGTCGTCGAAGGCGTTATGCCCAACTGGAGCCGCTTGGACGAACTAGTTGTTTCAATTTTCTATTATCGGTATTTGATAGGTCATCCATGTCTGGGTCCAAGATCAATATGCTTGTTGACAAGTCTAGTCCGATCTGCCGTGCAAGTAAAAGAAAATCACCCCGTTTGGGATTTCAAACTCTGTGCCTTGTCTCTTCCATACATTTCCTCCAGTTTCATACATCCTCCTATTCTACGTGCGTAGTCAATTCTGACTCTGAAGATGATTGAAATGATGAGCCATCTCCTGAACTTCTATGCCACCCGGCCTCTTGAGAAAAAAAGGTTCAACCCGTCTGGGAAAGCTTTAAATGATCAATCGAGAGACACAAGAGTAGTCTCAAGAAACATGTATTGGAGAAGTTGCCATTTGTTCTACCTGTAAAAAGATTCCAAGGAAAGCATTAGATCAATAGATCAGCCAATCAGTACAAATGTGGAGGACAGATGTGCCACCAAAAGGATAGAAACTTCAAAGTTCTTACAAAATGAATCATCTGTAAGCAAGAGATACATGATGAATGGTCAATCCCAAAATCCAAGAATGAGGTCATTGGAATACCCAAAAAAAAAAAAAAGAAAAAAAAAAAGAAAAAGAAAATTCAAGCCTATGTTTTATCTACATCAATAATGGGAGGTAGTCACATCAGACAGAAGGTGATGAGTAACTTCTAGACGACAGCATACGGATTCACCATGCAGATAAAATCAGATACTATATGAGCAATCACAAATGCTCATAAAGTTTATAGAAGATCAGAGTGCTAGTTGGGGCAAAGACGTTCTATCTGATTGGAAATGTTTGGAAGAAGAAGATTCAAATCCAATATTTAAAGTCAGGATTCAATTCCGCGATCAAGCGAAGCACTGCATTATGTGGCCTTCACATCCAAAAAAAAAAAAAAAAAAAAAAAAAAAAAAAAAAAAAAGAAAAGAAAATAGCAAGATGTTGAATGGCATTGGAGCTCGACAGTAAGCCAATTGTCCCTCTCACTTCAAGAAGATGGTAGTTCCAACTAAAGCCTGAAAGCAAGTGCGATCGTTCTTCGAGATTCACAGCATGTTGGACCGGACTTTTGATTTTGGCCAATTACATCCCGCCTTTACAGGAGACGATCTCATCACCTCTTCATCATCAGAGAAAGATTTCTCATCGGCATTAGACTCTCTCTCCCGTCTATCAATCTGACGGCCTTCCAAGGAGTCTCTATCACAAGCCCTTCTTTTGATTATCAATTTTTATGGCATTGTATCTCATGATCATGTCATCATTTTATGTACAAATTCATAAATCTGGCTGGAACTCTCATCTGTCGTTCATTACATCCAACGGCTTCCCAAGGTTCCTATAAGCCCTTCATTTCTCAAGCCAATAAAATGGGATCTTCTCGGTAAGATAAACCCATTCTACATAAACAACCAAACACTCTCCCAATGGTAGACCCATGTGGACAGTTTCACATCCGTCCTCTTGGACCTTCAACATCAATACTTGTCAACAAACCTAAAGGTTTCAGGCCCAGATATGATCATGACTGATTCAAAATCTCGATATAGCTTATTGGGACACGTGTTCTATCTGAACATCTCCAAGAAAGGAAAACACAATTTGGCACCATTTTTAATCTTGGTGTGGGACTGCATTTCCTTAAGATCACTTTTAGTGATGATTCAAATAGCTGCCCGCCTATCAATACGTGCAGATGTCAACTTAAACAGTGGGGCAAGGCTACCCATTTGTCAAGAAGGTCATGCCATTCAGATTTCCCCTAAGGGTTTCAAACCATTGGATAGGACCATAATTTTGGCAATATCCTCACCATATCAGGACTCTTTATTCAACCCAAGATGGGGTTTGTCAAAAGAAGAAAATGAAAAAAAATAAAGGGAAGAAAAGAAACCTCAGCAGGGAAAGGCAACCCGAGAAACCTCAATGGGCAACCCATAATACCTCAGTGGGGATAAGCGACCTGATGCAGCCCTAAAGCATTGCCCTCATTGGCCCTTCAAAGAAAAAAATTCAGTGGTTCATGTAGACAAGTGTCATACCAGTCTACCCTCCATAAGGAAAGGAACCCTTCTTACTCTCCAGTGAATCATACTCGGAGGAGTTGAACAAACCATCATCTGTTGGGCTCCGTAGCATTGCCTTTCAACATAATTCTATCTTCAAATCCTTTGGTCATGTTAGGGAGAGAGCAAATTCTCATGGCCTGGTTACGGATGTAGCCAAATTCATCAAATCATCAGCTCCCTCATTTTTTTCAAGATTCAAGAAGGGCTTATCTAAGAAGTCACTTCCTACAATCAATCTGTCAATCTTCCCTTGACCTCAGAAGCATGGTCAAATTCTAAATGCAATCCAGATTCAACCTTGTTCTAACTCTGTTAGATTTCCCATTTCCTTCTACAGTAGCGGTCTGTCACAACATGCAGACACTGGGGCATAGATATACCCTATGTAGAGGAATCGAACTTGATCATGAGCATTACATCAAGGATCCATTGTCTAGTTTGAAGTCACTGACTTTCCTAGTCAATAGAAGTAGGTCCATCCAAGTTGGTTTTTACCAATTTCTCAGTTCTCCCAATCCTGTTGATGAAGAAAATCCAATGTGGTCGCTCACCTGTTAGGATTTGTCACCAAATTCTCAGAAGGAACACTTCGAATCCTTTGCTCCTCGTGCCTACTTTGGGGCCATGGTTCATTCATCTTTCAAAATTGGCACAACAATGTTGCAATGCCCTGAGCTTTTCATGAGCCTAGATTGAGGGCCAAAACCATGTCACATTTCATCGCCGCTTGGCTATTCTACCAATTTGTTCTACCATAATGCACAGTCAAAGAACTTAGTTGACCAAATGTCCCTTGACAATTTAACACCATGGTCAATCAATAAAGTCACTTTGGTTAAAGACTGTCAAGGTCCCCTCATTCTTGTCCAAAATCCTCGCTAGAGTTTCTTTCAATCCAAAATCCAACAACACCAATGTTGGCTGAAGAAAATCATCACCTTTAAATTACTTGGAACCCTTCAAAGGGAGTAACCAAGTCATCCATACCGTGCTGAAATTGAGTCAAACTTTCAGTACCAGGTCATAAATGGGAAATTTCAAATCTAGGTATCATGCCACCAAAGTCCATGACACCACTTCCAATGATGTCATGTTTTGTGCCTTTACCAATAAAGCAGGAGCAAAAAACTCAGAAAACTGCCAAGGAATTCACCATCATTTCAAAGATATCCAACACTCTATAGGTTCAAAGTCAATAGACTTCCAAGATGGGTCAGATTCCAACCCTAATGGTTCAAAGTCAACAAAGCCTTCCCTGTATGGGTCACTTTCAAGCATCCTAAAGGTTCAAAGCCATAGAGCTTCCAAGAAGGATATTCCTATTTTCAATCCCGAAGGTCCAAAGCTGGTAGGAACCGCCAAGATGAGTCATTCAAGATCACCCTATAAATGACCTTCGAGTTCTTGCTCATTTCGGAATCAATAGCAAATTCCTCACCCTATAAGTGACTTTCTCGAGTCCTTGCTCATTTCGGAATCAAATGCAGAGCCCTAGCTCATCCAAATTTCAAATCAATCTCGGGCCTATAAGTAAATCAAATGTAGAGCCCTAGCTCATTCAAAGATCAAGTCAATCTCAGCCTATAAGTGAATCCAGAGCCCTAGCTCATTCAAAGATCAATTCAATCTCAAGCATATAAGTGAATCAAATGCGAGCCCTAGCTTATTCGGAAAAAACAATCTCGAATCTCAATCAAAAGAGCCTCGGTTCAATCAAAGAGAAGACATCAAATTTTCCATCCAAATCAAATCCGAGCCCAAGCTCATGCAATCAGCCTTGTATTCACGGCCTAGCTTCATACAAGAAGAGGTTTATCAGCCTACAAATGGATCAAGCCGGGTCCAAGCCCGCACATACCTTGCATTGAGTTCCACCTCAGCAAGAAGAGGTTCCTAGCCTACAAATGAGCCTTGTATTCACAGCCTAGCTTCATACAAGAAGAGGTTTATCAGCCTACAAATGGATCAAGCCGGGTCCAAGCCGCGCGTACCTTGCATCATGAGTTCCACTTCAGCCAGAAGAGGTTCCCAGCCTACAAATGATCCTTGTATTCACAGCCTACCTCCATACAAGAAGAGGTTTATCAGCCTTCAAATGGATCAAGCCGGGTCCAAGCCCGCACATACCTTGCATTGAGTTCCACCTCAGCAAGAAGAGGTTCCCAGCCTACAAATGAGCCTTGTATTCACAGCCTAGCTTTATACAAGAGGAACAATCATCAATCTTCCAAGAAGAGCAAACCTTCTTGCCGATCGAACTACGTTCCGGGCTTGATTTCTAGGACACCCTTAGAATACGTAGGCGGTTTAGGAAGAAATACCCTAAGTGCAGCCCAATAAACAATGTCACTCATACCCCAAAAAATGTGGTTCTTTTATCTTTAGCCTTCAACTGATAACAATCTCGGCTAAAGAGGGGCATCCGTAAGCACCCCATTTTTGCCACCCTCGGCATAAGTGAACCAATATGGCGGGTTTCGACCTTTAACCCAAAGATCCGTGATTTTCCACCGATCCTCACAACAGGGTCATGGGCTATTATCTCGCGTGGATGCATAGGTCATAGAATTATCTTCGAAACGAGACCGGAATTGCTCAATTCCGATATCAAATGAGGAAGATATGATCATTTTAGTCGGATGCTACATATAAGGGAGGTTTCGAAATTATTATAAAATAATAATCCCGGGGGCCTTCATGCAAATTATCCTAAGTTGGATTGCTTGAATTTCAAATCATCATATCTTGATCATCCGACATCGATTCGGGATGATTCCAAGACCATTATTCTTCATTCATGATGTTCTACAAAGTGGACGTAAAAAATCCCGGGTAGAAGTCGCCGTGGGTCCCATGCAAACTTGCATGCAAAATGATCATTAGAACTCGCTGCATATCTTTTCCGTTCTACATCGGATTCAGGTGATTCCGGTCTCATTATGTTCCATTTTTAGTGCTCTACAAAGTGGACGTAAAATATTTTCGGTAGAAGTCTCCGAAGGATCTCATGCAGAATGGTCAACCAAATTATCGGTAATTGGTCCGTTTAAACTTCAAAAATTCATAAGTTGACCATTTTACTTCCAAATGAGGTGGTTCAAGTTCCTATATTTCTCATTTTTTATGTTCTACAAAATGAAAGCAAAAAATTTGGAATAGAGGCCATCGGAAAATTCCATGCGGGATGACAGCGAAAATGACCCGTGAAATGACAAGGAGAGGAAACCCAAGTAATTCCAATCGGTCCGATCAATTCAATTCAAATCGTTGTCAACCTAAGTCGTCTCTATATATATTATAATATATATATATACATATATATATATACATGTATGTATGTATGTATGTGTATGTATGTTATTAAATATATATATGTGCAATATACATGTGTAAATCATAATCCAAAAGATTTTGAGAAGAAAAAGGAAAGAGGGGAGAGAAAAACGTGGAAAAGAATGGAGATTTCAATTGTGGAGATAATCCAAAAGATTTTGAGAAAAAAAGGAGAGAAAGAGGGGAGAGAAAAAACGTGGAAAAGAATAGAGATTTCAATTGTGGAGATAATCCAAAAAGATTTTGAGAAAAAAAAGGAAAGAGGGGAGAGAGAAAACGTGAAAGAGAAGGGGATTTAGGGTTTTGAGATAATCCAAAAGATCATGAGAAGAAAAAGGAAAGAGAGAGGAATAAAAAAAAAAAAAAGAAAAAAGGAGAAAAGATTCCCCTTCACGTTTTCTAGAAAGAAAACGTGAAAGGGAGAGAGGAGAAAAGGAAGAAAGAAAAAAGGAAGGAAAGAAAAAGGAAAAAAAAAAATATTTTTTAAAAAAAAGGATCTTTTAGAAAATGAGTGAAAAAACTATAAATAGGCAAAGAGGAGGATCCTTTTGAGAGAGCAGAAAGAGAGGAAAACGTGGGTGAGAGAGAGAAAGGAGAGCAGAGAGAGAGGAAAACGTGAAAGAGAGAGAGAAAGAGAAGAGAGAGAGAGAAAAGAGAGGAGAAGGAGGATTCACATTCAAAGGGGATTGATACAATCCCCAATCACCCTTCATCAACGGTTTCGCTCGATTTGAGCCCAAGGTTAGTACTCTAAACAAATTTAGAGGTCGTTATAATGCCCGAATGCCAATTTTGCTTGAAAAAGGCTAATTTTCATGAAATCTCAATCATGAATGCTCTATTACATGCTTGTTAATGTTAGGATGCCTATGTCTAACATTTTTCATGAATGATAATTTGTCTAAGCTATTCAATGATGAATTTTTGATTGATATACAATGATGTTTGATGTTTTTTGTAAATTTCATAAAGTGATTTTCTGATCTGAAAATTCCAGATTTAGGGTTCAAACTTAGGACGTATATCATATGTACTTTTTCTAAGATTTTGAAGCCCAAAATTTTATGGGAGTCTCTCTGATATGGTAGAAGACTACCCTAAAAATTTCGTTCCATTTGGAATTGGGGAAATATATCAAACAATTTGTCTTTGACATTGCTATTTTTCTCGGATGTAATGCAATCCTCCATCGGAAAGTCTCTAGACAAAGACTTTATGGCCATAATCAGAAATTCCACTTAACATGAACTTTTTAGACATGAAAGTCTTCTAAAAAATGGCACTGGTTTCATATTTTTTCCATTTTGTTTTGAATTGATATCAATTTTTAAGTGCATAAAGCTTTGATTTCAGATCTGTCATGATGTGCTGATTTGCATGATTGAAAAGAGTCATTTTTCACAAAGAAAATATACTGTTTTAACTTGTTTTTCTTAATGAAATTTTAGATCAGATAGTTATCTACATAGACATATGTCTGTATTTAATTTTCATTAAGAATAGGATTTTATTTGGAATTTATGGTGCAACTGGTCAAAAATCTGGAACAGACCTGACCAGTGTATTTGCCTGTACTTGGGGAATGTTTTCGACCTGCCTATGGTCTCTTTTAGGAATATCTCCCTTGAGACAAAATGTTGGCCTCTGAGTCTTCTTTCCAGGGATATATTTTAAGAATTTTTTGAGTAAGTACAGTGCCCTATGTGCCCATTTTGGTCCAGCCTGACAAAGCTGTTATCTTGCTACATGTTCCATCATGTTTTGATTGATTCTCATATGCTTTGGTTGTTTCTCACATGCCATATTTGATGTTATGCTATGTTCAGATGCTCGTATGCATACACTGCCATAATTGGAATGATCACATTGCCGTAATTGAAATAATCACATTGCCATGATTGGAATGATACACATGTTTATTGCCATATTTGTCTGCTACGCTTGCCCACATGCTATATTAAATGCTTATTGTCACAATTAGGGTAGAAAACCCTAAAAAATGGAAAGAAAATAACATTTAGGGTAGAAAACCCTAAGATGGAAAGAAAATAATAATTAGGGTAGAAAACCCTAAAATGGAAAGAATGTAACAATTAGGGTAGAAAACCCTAAAATGGAAAAATGTAACAATTAGGGTAGAAAACCCTAAAAATAGAAATAAAATAATAATTAGGGTAGAAAACCCTAAAATGGAAAGAAAATAACAACTAGGGTAGAAAATCCTAAAAAATGGAAAGAAAATAGCAATTAGGGTAGAAAACCCTAAAAAATGGAAATAAAATTACAATTAGGGTAGAAAACCCTAAAATGGAAAGAAGTAACAATTAGGGTAGAAAATCCTAAAAAATAGAAATAAAATAATAATTAGGGTAGAAACCCTAAATATGGAAAGAAATAGCAATTAGGATCTTGCCATGCTTAGAAGATAGCATACTAGATCATGCCATATAGGCTCTTGCCTTATTTACAATACATGCCATATTCGAAAGATTTTTAAACAATCTTACTGTATGTGAATTTCTTGCCATAAATGTTTTATGTGCCATGTCTAGATAGAATATTCTATTTTTTGGCAATAACTTATTTTATGCAATACCCTAGTCAAACTGCCATATCTGCACACTTCTAGAAGACAATCTAGGCGTGGGGACGTGCATTTAGGCACCCACATTCTTGGGAAGGGCATAATGAGAATGATAAAAAATCTTAATGAAGAAAGAGAATGCCTTGCCAAACCTTTCAAAATTAGAATTCAGAATGAAAAGGGTAATTTAGGACGATTTGCCCCTCGGCAAACCCTAAACCTAGAATAGGTTCTAAACCCTAAACCTAGAATAGGTTCTCAATCATTAACCTAAAAGGGGTTATCCAAACCTTAGTCCACTTGGACTATCCATAGATCCTCTAGGATACTTACCCACATTTTGACCCAAATAGGGTTATCCATCCCGAACTACGCGGATTCTGATTCCTAGGTCAAACCCTAGGATACGTAGGCCATTTGGGAAAAACCCAGATTCGGATCCATAACCTTAGTCCACTTGGACTATCCATAGATCCACTAGGATATTTATCTTAGTCCACTCGGATTATCCATAGATCCACTAGGATATCCAGCCATATCCACCAACCATCCCGAACTACGCGGATTCTGATTCCTAGGGCAAACCCTAGGATACGTAGGCTATTTGGGAGAAACCCAAATTCGGATCCACAGCTTAATCCACTCGGACTATCCATAGATCCACTAGGATATTTACCCATACTTTAGTCCACTCAGACTATCCATAAATCCACTAGGATATTTACCTTAGTCCACTTGGACTATCCATAAACCCACATAGGGTTATCCACATTCCAACCCAGAATGAGTTATCCATATTTCAACCCAAATAGGGTTATTCTTAGATCCACTAGGACTATCTATCAGTCCACATGGACTATCCAGATCCTAACCCATAGGATTTCTCAACCATTCAAGCATAAATTTCAACTTGAACAAAGAACTTAATCATGCACAAGCATAAATCACATCCATAAACTTTAATCACACCTGAACTACGATGGTGAACCTGATTTTCGGAATAATTCCGTAATACGTAGGCAATCTGATGGATACAGATTCGGTTCAATGATATCAAACCACTTGGTTTGGTTTAATTTAATAAATAGAGTCTAGCATAGGAAAGGTATAGGAGACCGATTTCGATCGGGCGGTTTGGGTGCCTAACCCCTTCCCATAACCGTAACCTGACACTTACCCAATCTCTCATGGACCAGAATTCCAATCTAAGGGTCATGAGTCAATCGAAGTCTTACCTTGGGGTGAGATTTCACATTTCTAAGGTCCTAGACCTAAATCTAGGTGGCGACTTCAAAAGATTTTCCATCTTTGTCCTCACACCTCACCTTAGTTTGCTATAAGATACTTTTCCAAGCTTTAAAATCACCTCTACAGTGTTATTATAATGCTAGCAAACCTAACAAAGTCGATAGAATTTAATTAGAATTAATTCTGAATTTAAAACCATTCTGTCAACTGAGGGTCGATGCTAGGGTCAATGGGTCTATCGACCCTCCCTCCATTCTGAACTTCCCGAATGCTGAGGGTCGATGGTCAGAAACACCTAGGGTCAGATGGTCTATCGACCCTCGGTGCGACCCTCGAGGTCTAATTTCCACTTTTTACATCATTCTTCATGTTTGGGGTCCTATGGCTTGCTTCCTACATTCACTCAACATTCATTCCATGGTCTAGAACCATGTATAATCCATCTAAATAGCTTTCGTGCATCCTCCTATGGTTTTCCATGAAAACCTAACCATGAATGGATGGTTTGGGTTTCTCCGAAATCCTACACTGAACCATATCTAACCTAAGGTCTGTAGAAACTCATGGAATTAGTATCCATACCTGAGAAGAATACTTTTCTTTGTAAATTCTTCTACTTTATGCTAAGTCTTCTTCCTTACCTCCTTTCTTCCTCTTTTCCCTCTTCTCTCTTTCTTTCAATTCAATTAGGATTGTGAAAGGAGTAAAAGTGGCTTAGGGACGTCCTTTAAATAGAGTATGAATGTCCTATAATAGTCCCATTGAGATTTGGTAAGAATCTCAATCGAAAATTAGGAAATTTCCTAATTTCAGTTTTGTCAGAAACCGAGGGTCGATGGGAGGGTCGATGATCCCGTCGATCCTAGGGTCTTAAGCTGTCCGACCCTCCCTTTAAAACTGAGGGTCTGACTTTCTGTTTTGGGAGGTCCGACCCTGCTTAGCTGGGTGTGCGACCCTCCCCTAAAATTAAGTGTTTTTGGGTCGATTTTATACCTAGGATCTAGATCTCCTTCATGCCCTTGGTCCATTTGACTCGACCATGATGGGTAAACCTGGTTCAAGGTGGTAAGACCGGGTTAGTTTGACACGGGTCTTACAACTCCCCCCAACTTATAAAAATTTCGTCCTCGAAATTATACGTACCTTCTGAATCAAACAAGTCAGGGTATTGCTTTCTCATAACATTTTCTTCTTCCTATGTAACCTCTTCCATGTCTCTACTTTTCCATGTGACCTTAACATAGTAGATATCTCTGTTACGTAGACGTTGAACCTTTTTACTAGTGATTTCTGTTGGTGTTACTTCAAATGTCAAATCATCAGTCAATTCTGGCAAATCTACTGTCAAAATATGTGTTGGGTCTTTGACATACTTCTTCAATAAAGATATGTGAAATACGTCATGCACACTTGACATAGATGGTGGTAGTGCTAACTGATAAGCTACTTTTCCACGCTTAGCCAGAATCTCATATGGTCCGACATATCTTGGACTTAGTTTTCCTTTCTGTCCGAACCTCTTCAATCCTCGCATAGGCGATACCTTCAGAAATACTTTATCACCTACGGCGAACTCTAGATCTCTTCGTCGAGTATCTGCGTATTGCTTCTGACGGTTCTGAGCTACTCTTACTCTTTCCTTGATGATGTCGACCACTCGACAAGTCTCTTCAACAAATTCCGGTCCAACAATACTACGTTCTCCAACTTCATTCCAAAACAAGGGAGTTCGACACTTCCTGCCATACAGTGCTTCATAAGGTGACATCTGTATAGTAGCCTGATAGCTATTATTGTAAGCGAACTCGATCAATGGTAAATTTTCGTCCCATGATCCTTTGAAATCAATCACACATGCTCGTAGCATATCTTCTAAAATCTGGATTGTACGCTCCGACTGTCCGTCTGTCTGTGGGTGGAATGCAGTACTGAACTTCAATGTTGTACCCATAGCCTTTTGCAGTCCTTCCGAAAATTTAAAAGTAAATCGTGGATCTCTATCGGACACAATGATTTCTGGAACACCATGTAACCGAACAATATTATCCACATACAGCTTTGCTAACCTTTCCAGTGTATACTGGGGTCGTATCGGTATGAAGCGAGCTGTCTTAGTCAGACGGTCCACAATCACCCAAACTGCGTCAACTACTCGAGGAGTCAATGGTAGTCCTGTGACGAAGTCCATAGTGATGCAGTCCCATTTCCATGCTGGTTCCGGTAATGGCTGTAACAGTCCTGCGGGTCTTTGTCGTTCCGCCTTTACTTTCTGACAATTTAGGCATTGAGACACGAACTTGGCTACATCTGCCTTCATTCCCCTCCACCAATACAGTTTCTTTAGATCATGATACATTTTTGTGCTTCCAGGATGTATCGAATAAATGGTGGTATGGGCTTCCTTTATCAGTCGGTGTCTAATGTCCATATTTTCTGTTTCAGGTACACATATTCTCCCTTTATATTTCAGTACCTTCTCGTCATCCAAGGTGAACTCAGGGTTAGTCCTACCTTTCTCAATATCTTCTTGTACCGTTCTTAGATAAGGATCTGCTTTGATAGCTGTCTTCACTTCATCCACTATATCCGGTATAATCTTCAATGCCGCGAACATATTCGAAAACCGATGAATAAACCCTTGGTTGGCTGATCCATCCGTTGTATCTATCACATATTGTTCGTTGCCGTGATTGAACACCATTCCGTTGGTATACATTGCTGCAGTCGTGCTAGTTTCTCCTTGAGATTTTATCATTGCTTTTCTGCTCAATGCATCTGCTACCACGTTCGCTTTTCTCGGATGATACTGGATATCACAATCATAGTCTTTCAATAGTTCCAGCCATCTTTTTTGTCTCATATTCAACTCCTTCTGATTAAATAAATAAGTAAGACTTTTGTGGTCCGACTTAATCTGAAATTTCTCTCCGTATAGGTAGTGTCTCCATATCTTGACAGCATGTACTACTGCCGCTAACTCCAAATCATGAGTGGGGTAATTTTTCTCATGTACCTTCAACTGTCTCGAGGCATACGCAACTACTTGCTCTCCTTGCATAAGCACACATCCTAACCCCAATCCCGATGCATCAGTGTATAAGGTAAATGTCTGTCCTGGAACGGGAATGGTCAAAATTGGAGCGGATATCAATCTGGTCTTCAGTGTTTGAAAACTCTTTTCACACTTATTCGTCCATACAAACTTTTCTCCTTTCTTGGTCAAACTGGTGAGAGGTACAGCAATCCGAGAATAGTCTTCTACGAATCTCCGATAATAACCAGCTAGACCCAGAAAACTTCTAATTTCTGAAACACTCTTTGGTGCTTCCCACTTCACAATAGCCTCGATCTTACTGGGGTCCACTTTGATTCCTTCTGTGGATACTACATGGCCTAGAAAGGCGACTTCACTTAGCCAAAACTCACACTTTGAAAATTTGGCGTATAACTTCTCTTTTCTTAAACGCTGTAGGGCTGCGTCTAGGTTCTTGACATGGGTTTCCTTGTCCTTGGAGTATACCAATATGTCATCAATAAATACTATGACCGACGTATCCAACATATCGTGGAAAACCCGGTTCATAAGTTCCATGAATGTTGCCGGTGCATTAGTTAATCCGAAGGACATCACTAAGAACTCATAATGTCCGTATCTAGTCCTGAAAGCTGTCTTCGGGATGTCACCTTCTTTAATCTTCAGTTGATGATAGCCTGATCGAAGATCGATCTTTGAAAATACCTTCGCTCCTTGTAACTGATCGAACAAGTCATCGATCCTAGGTAGTGGATATCGATTCTTGATTGTCAGCTTATTCAACTCTCTATAGTCGATACATAACCGAACACTACCATCCTTCTTCTTTACAAACAACACCGGTGCTCCCCATGGAGATATACTGGGTCTAATATAACCCTTATCCAGCAGTTCTTGTAATTGCACTTTTAATTCCTTCAGTTTAGTAGGAGCCATTTTATAAGGTGCTTTTGATACTGGTGCGGCTCTAGGTATCAGGTCTATTACAAACTCCGTGGCCCGGTCGGGTGGTAATCCGGATAGTTCCTCCGAAAATACATCAGGAAAATCCCGCACGACATCAATATCTTCCATTTGTGGCACGTCCTTGGTTAGGTCGACCACTGATACTAGATATCCGACCGCTCCTTTCTCAAGGCACTTCTTAGCCTTTAATGCTGAGAGTATGAGCTTGCGTCTCCTGGGAAGTTTGGTTCCCGAGAAACTGAATTCTGCTCCTACTTTGTCTTTGAACGTTAGCTTCTTCTCGGCGCATAACAGATTTGCAGAATGCCGAGCTAACCAGTCCATTCCCAAGATGACGTCAAAGTCTGCCATCTCAAGTTGTATTAAGGTTGCATCCAAGGTCTCCTCTCCAATGAGAACTGGACATGGTCCATAACCATTCTCTAATTCCACTTCTAATCCCATCGGTGACCGTACAAGTAATTTGTAATCTAATGTTTTGATGGGCAGATTGGTCTTCTTTCCAAACGACACAGATATAAATGAATGAGTAGCTCCTGAATCAAAGAGTACTCTGGCGGGTATGCCATTGATAGGTACGATACCTATGATTCGTTTTTACTTAGTCTACATGCTCAATCAATTTTAATTATAGCCTTACAAGTTTCGGGGGGCGATGCGGCAGCATCCTCTGATGTAACGGCATATACCCGTCCTTGATGCAGTTGCTTCTTGGGTTTTGGGCATTCTCTCGCCATATGCCCTGGTTGGTTGCAGTTATAGCACTTCGGGGCTTCAAAATTTGACTTTGGCTGTGGTTGAGCTGCTGCAGTAGACTTTGGTGCAGTTGCAAAATTCTGAGGACGAAAAGGTTGATACGTCCTATTATTGCCTCCGTTGTAGGAGTTTCCGGCTGGTCTCTTGATTCCTCTGTTCTGGGAGAAATAACTCTCCTTCTGGCTCGATTCGATCACTCGAGCAATCTGAATAGCTTCGTTGTATATTTTCTTCTCTAAGCCCAGAACATTTTCTCTTATGCTTCCCCTTAGTCCCGCTACGAACCTATGGGTTTTTGTATCTTCTTCTTGCATGCTAGCCGGTGCGAAGAAAAACAGTTCTTCGTAACGCTGTTGATATGAGTCTACGGACATCTGTCCCTGGTACAGACTCAGAAATTCCTTCTCCATTGAATCTCTGAAGCTTCTTGGGAAATACTTCTCGAAGAATGCTTCTTTATATATAGCCCATGTCAGTAGGGCGTGCTTGGTTAATAAGTATGTCTTTGTAGATTTCCACCAATGGTGTGCGTCGCCTTTGAGCATGAAGGTGGCGCATAACACTTTTTCTTCCTCAGTAATAGTCATCATAAGGAAGTTCCTTTCCATCTCGTCTATCCAGTGTGCTGGCCACAGTGGATCAGACGGCTTGCCGTTGAATTCTCTTGGTTTCATTTTCAAAAATCTCTCTACTAGTCGGAAGTGATCCAGTTGGTTTTGGGGGTTTGCCCCAAACATATAGTGTGGATACTAATAGTTCCCTTGGGCTGCTTCTGGGACTTGCACTGGAATTGGTGCAGCCGGTTGTTGAGGTGTCTGTTGAGCTGGGTGGTTACCCACTGGTGCTGCACTAGCTTGCCCAATGTGCATGGCTGCAGCCTGAGTGGCTTGGAACATAACTCCCATTGCAACCTGCATTTGAGCTTGTGCATGTTGCATTTGCTGTAGCTGTTGTGCCAGATTCATAACCACAGTTGCTAGCTCCGGTGGTGGAGGTTGCAAATTTGTAGGGCCTGCTGGTTCTGGATTACCCTGTGCATGGTTATTCTCTTGGCTAGTCTCCTCCACTGGTGGTGGTGGTGGGACTGTATTTCGGGTCTGTCGGGTAACTCTACGTCCAGACATATTTACTTTTGAGATGGGTGGTGCCTGAAAATCATCAAAATCAGTGAGAAATCATTTATACTTCATGTAGGCACGCTAACCGATATAAAATTCAAAATCTCCAATTCATTCTGAAATAAATACTGTCTTTTCTATGTAGGGTCGATGGTGAGGGTCGCTGGTGTGTCCGACCCTTGGTATCCGACCCTGGGAATGACCTGTTCTTCCAGAGAGCTGAGGGTCAATGCAAGGGTCGATGGGTGTCCGACCCTCAGTCCGACCCTCGATTTTCTGTCAGATTCCCCAGAGCCGAGGGTCGATTGGAGGGTCGATCCGAGGGTCGATGGTGTCAGTCGAATTGTCCGACCCTCGGACCAAAAATCAAATTTTTAAGATCTGATTCTGGGTCAATTCTCACTATTCCTCCTCCGTTTCGACTCGTCTCTACTCTCCGAGTTGCTACAGTGCTACTTCGCTATTGTGGATCGTTCTTAGTCCGAGTTTCGAAATCCACATCACCTCTACAGGTATAATTTCCCAACTTTACCTGTTTTTAGGTTTTTATTTCTAGGTTTTTGCTCATTTAGCTCGTATTTTCCAAATTAAACTTTTTCCAACCGTAAAAATTTGATTTTTATTGGGGGCTTTTGTTATTGGGGTCTTGAGGAACGAAAGCCCTCAAAAATTTTTGAGTTTCATCGATTGGTTATCGAGAAACTTAAATTTTTCTCTTTTTGCCCTAATTTATCGAAATTTTTGATTTTTCTTGAATTTCTTCAAATTGGACCTTATCCGTTAAAATTTTCTCCTGCATGTAGATTGTAGGATATGTTTTAACCTGCGTAAGTTCTTATGCCCACTTGTATAGTGTGGAATGGGCTTCTATTTTAAATTTTTTGGATTTTTATCCTATTAACTCCTTATTTCTTTTCTCCTTCTTATTTTTGCAGACACTATGGCCCGTACTAAAGTGCCAAGATTGCGTGATCCACTTCGCTTCCGTTCAAACGAAGCCGAGGCACAGTATGCTGACTACGCCCGTAAGAAAGTGGAAGGGGGTCGCATGGTGAACTTGGCTGAGCTAGCCTTGTTCAATGTAGAGGGAGCATTCGGTGATATGGGGTGGCTCCCTGTCATCACATACGACGCGTGCACCTGTCCAGACTTGGTGCGCCAATTCTATTGTAATCTCCAGGTGGTGGGGAATTACAATGATGTTGAACACGGTCAGGAGTTGCGCATCACTAGCTACGTCAAGGGGGTGCACATATCCTTTGGTTATCGACAGCTGGCCGATCTGTTGGGCATTGCCTATGATGGCCCTATGGTGTACTGTGCACCGGGAGAGCCACAGTTTGTTGAGATGGAGATGAGAGCAGAGATCGACAACCACTTGTTAGTCCCGATAGATGGCAGATGAGAGCTTGCTACTTGCGTCCAGCTCCACGGGTCTTCTGCAAGATTATCCAGCATAATCTGATCCCGCAGAGTGGGCACTATGAGAGGGTGTCTCAGCTGACCCAGTTCTTGATCTACTGCATGTGCACTCGCCAGCCGGTTTGCCTTCCTTACATCATCATGCGGACGATGATTAGTGCTACATTGTCCGGTCATAGGGGAAACCTACCCTATGGACGCATGATTACAGTGCTACCGACCCGGTCGGGGGGTGGATCTAGTAGATGAGAAGATCCGGGAGAAGACCTTCTCGTCGCCTCTAGATTGGGAGGCTATCTGCAAGATGGGGCTACGAGATGCGGAGGTTAGTGATGAGGAGAGGAACGCGATGGTGCACCCTCACACTCGGGTTGAGATGGCTGATGCTGAGGCTGCTGCTAGGGCTCGTGGGGATCCGGTCGACGATGATCGCTTATATATGGATGTCGATGCGATACCACCGCCATCACCCACGCATGCGGATAGGGCTGGTACTTCTACTGCGGCGGCTTCGGTACCCGAGACCAGTCCTTCTCATGATGCTGGTCCTTCACGCCCACCTTCTGATATGATGGAGATGTTGTGCGAGATCAGAGAGACTCAGCGTAAATCGGACCTGAGGATGGAGGAGTTGCTAGATGCTCAGCGCATGAGAGTGGATGAGCTGTCGGCTGCTCAGCACACATCTGACGTGCGGATAGGTGAGCTCATGGAGATCCAAAGATGCGACCGACGAGAGAGTAGCCGATCTCACAGCCTAGTCTACAGACGACCCGGACTCGGATAGCCTGGTTGACTAGAGTCTATGCTGAGGACTACGACAGAGATCGTGAGGCTCCACCTCCTCCTTCGCCTCCAGCTTTCTGATTGTACTTTACTTTTCCTTGTACTACAGAGTAACTGTCCGGGTTGTGGGCTGTACTCTGTTTTAGATATATATACTCTTTGTTTCGCTCTCATTGTATGTCAACTTGTTTCTCCTTTTAATAGATGTATTATTCTCTTTTTTTTTTATTTATTTGGTCTCAACATCACTTGTACTTATAATGTGTTAATATTACTGTTTTTTATTTTATCCTATCTCAGTTCACTATTGCTGTGAATGTATGATAGTTCAGCGGGCAAGGCCTGAGATGCTCTGATACCAAGTTGTCACACCCCAATCCGTACATTTCGGAATGGTGTGATGAACCGCTAAATAACCAACGGTTCAACCAGGATCTCAAATAGGCTATCCCCGCGTTACCTGAACCTTCATATACTCACCATCATAATCAGAGTAAATACACAATAGCGGAAGTCTTATAAATAAATGAACTGAGAACTAAAATGATATCCATAAATAATAGAAAATTATTCTGTGTTTAACTGAGACATAAATATTTAAGTACCAAATACATGTCTTATAAATCCAATAAAGAAAATTAAAAAAATATCTAGTCAAATACACACGAGTTGCACTCGCAAGAGGAGTCGTGTGTATCGTCTTCAGCTCCAACTTCCATGGCTGCTACATTCCCATACGCTGACGCGTTCATAAAATCTTCAACTGTATAACCTGCATCATCAACTAAAAATATTCGACGTCGAGGGGTGAGCACACAACACGGCTCAGTGAGTAGTCAAAACAATGCAACAATACATATGCATGCAAAAAGTCAATTTGTATCTTTGGCCTTGGTTTATAGTTTGCAATGTGCAATAGAAAGGTTGGGTGGTCAAAGGTTAACGTTTATTAACACCGCCTCTATATACAGGGTGTGGAAGCCCGCCCGAAGGTTAACGTTTATCGTCGTCCCCATCCACCCTACCATAACATTATACAAC
Source organism: Protea cynaroides (assembly GCA_028583415.1). Classification (NCBI taxonomy): domain Eukaryota; kingdom Viridiplantae; phylum Streptophyta; class Magnoliopsida; order Proteales; family Proteaceae; genus Protea; species Protea cynaroides. Next base: position 28,120,222 of record CM053269.1, read on the forward strand.
AAAGGTTAACGTTTATTGCTATATAATGCTATACCAACACGTAAGCCCCTGTTAGCGAGGGCTTGCAAACTGGGCTCGCTACTAACCAATCCTAATGCCAAACAGTGTATCCAAGGCCTCACCCCAGCATCCCTTAGAATATCCATAGAGATAGAGCTAAGGCCCCCCGGTAGAGTCAGAGACTACAAGGACCGAGACCACCTCCCCTGATACTCTACGACATAATAGTTCTGCTAAGGTAATGGCGATACGACGATGTCAATGCACAAGACTTGAGTTAGAGATAGAGCTAAACTGCTGAGACCCGCCAAAGGTTAACGTTTATTGGCGTTCTCATCACACCTCCCCTGATACTCGCTCGCATCAAGTACATCAACCACACACATACAAGCACATGCCTATTCCTATCATCATCATCATCATCATGTTATAAACAATAAAGTAAATATGCATGAACCAGTAATAGAAATATTGGATGGCATGCTGTATGCACATTACAAATATATTCGCATAGAATCAAACATGGCTTAAAACTCAAGAAATAGAAAACAATTTATTATTAACCAATTTAGTTTGGGGTTAAGGTTCCTCACCTTAGTTTGCTATAAGATACTTTTCCAAGCTTTAAAATCACCTCTACAGTGTTATTATAATGCTAGCAAACCTAACAAAGTCGATAGAATTTAATTAGAATTAATTCTGAATTTAAAATCATTTTGTCAACTGAGGGTCAATGCTAGGGTCGATGCTAGGGTCGATGGGTCTATCGACCCTCCCTCCATTCTGAACTTCCCGAATGCTGAGGGTCGATGGTCAGAAACACCTAGGGTCGGATGGTCTACCGACCCTCGGTGCGACCCTCGATGCACTCGTCCAATTTCCACTTTTACATCATTCTTCGTGTTTGGGGTCATATGGCTTGCTTCCTACATTCACTCAACATTCATTCCATGGTCTAGAACCATGTATAATCCATCTAAATAGCTTTCGTGCATCCTCCTATGGTTTTCCATGAAAACCTAACCATGAATGGATGGTTTGGGTTTCTCCGAAATCCTACACTCAACCATATCTAACCTAAGGTCTGTAGAAACTCATGGAAATAGTATCCATACCTGAGAAGATTACTTTTCTCTGTAAATTCTTCTCCTTTTTGCTAAGTCTTCTTCCTTGCCTCCTTTCTTCCTCTTTTCCCTCTTCTCTCTTTCTCTCAATTCAATTAGGGTTGTGAAAGGAGTGAAAGTGGCTTAGGGACGTCCTTTAAACAGAGTAGGAATGTCCTATAATAGTCCCATTGAGATTTGGTAAGAATCTCAACCAAAAATTAGGAAATTTCCTAATTTCAGTTTCGTCAGAAACCGAGGGTCGATGGGAGGGTCGATGATCCCGTCGACCCTAGGGTCTTAAGCTGTCTGACCCTCCCTTCAAAACTGAGGGTCTGACTTTCTGTTTTGGGAGGTCCGACCCTGCTTAGCTGGGTGTGCGACCCTCCCCTAAAATTAAGTGTTTTTGGGTCGATTTTATACCTAGGATCTCGATCTCCTTCATGCCCTTGGTCCATTTGACTTGACCATGATGGGTAAACCTGGTTCAAGGTGGTAAGACCGGGTTAGCTTGACACGGGTCTTACAGAGCCTGTAGCTCCTCGTTGCTAAGCTCCAGACTATCCATCTACAACTTGTATATAGCCTCTGCATCTATATCAGAGGTCAGAGGTCATGGTGACCTCATAAGCGGTCTCGCCTAGCATGTCCACCCCTAAGCGGTGCAACAACTCTGTAATCAGCCTTCCATAGGGAAGATTGCCTGTTACATTGAGCCTTGCAACATTGATTATTATGCAGATAATCAGGTAAGGCAAGCAGACTCGGTGCCTGGTAGTAACACAGTAAGTAATGTACTGGGTCAATTGGGACACCTCCCCATAATGACCGCTCTGGGGGATGATATCATGCTGTATGATACGGCAGTATAAGCGAGGCACTGGACGAAGGTTCGCTGCTAGCATGATCCTACCCGGTAACAGAATCTGGTCAGTGATCTCTACTCTCATCCCCTCAGTGAGATACCCTTTTGCTCTGGGAGGACAGTAGACGAGCTCGCCATCATCTGAGATCCAGAGAAGTGTTGCCAACTCAGCTGTGAAAGAGATCCTCACCAATTTCACAAAGCAGGTAATCCAAAGATCCCTAGCATGTTCCCAATCATTTGGATTCCCTTCTACCTATAGATTTGTAAAGAACTATTTTACCAAATTGGGACGTATGGTTTCTTCATATTGAATAATGGGCAACCATCCCACGCCCCAAAAGCGGCCTCAACATCAAATCGGTGTAGCTGCTCCAAGTTTACAAAGCGACCACACTCAATGCTTTTGCCTTGAAACCATAGAAAGCGTGCCTCTGCAGCCTCGGATCGAAATAATCTCTCATCATAGAGGAGGGGAGGAGGGTGTGGCCTGTGCATACCTGACGCATAAGATCGTTTACCCGCACCATGTTTCCAAAACATGTTGTAAACTATAAAGCAAAGGAAAATACGAGAAAAGTTAGTGAAAATTCTCGAAATTTCGGCAGCATAACGGCAAAAAATGGAACAAAAGCCTCAAACTCACCCAAATATGGGTAGGAGGACTTACGTAGTAACACAATGTCGTTACATGATCAAACAATTTTACATAAGACAAGGAAAATAAATGCATATCGGTAAATTTTCAAAAATTTTGAAAACCTAGAAAACCTTGGTTAAAAAGTCGAAATTTTGGGATTTCTCCCAAACCAACTGTAAGCACCCCATTTTTGCCATTTTCAACTGAACAAATTCCTACTAGTGTGTCGACAACAAAGGAAGAAAGATGAGTGAAAATTTGGGTTTTGACTACGACCTCGAGGTAGTTTTTGGTGGGTCCCACAACAAGGTCACAGGCTGTAATCTGCATGGTTGCATAGGTCATGGAATTATCTTCAAAATGAGACCAGAATTGCTCAATTCTGATATCAAATGAAGAAGATATGATCATTTTAGTCGGATGATACGTACAAGGGAGGTTTCTAAAATTATCATAAATAATCCCAGTGGCTTTCATGCAAATTATCATAAGTTGGATTGTTTGAATTTCAAATCATCATATCTTGATCATCCGACATCTGAATCATATGGTTTAAGTATCATTATTCCTTATTTTTAGTCCTCTTGAAAGTGGACGTAAAGAATTTCTGGTAGAAGTCACTAGTGGGCCCCATGCAAGCTTTCATGCAAAGTTATCGTTAGAACTTCAAAGCTTCATATCTTTTCCGTTCTACGTCAGATTCAGATGATTCCAAAGCCATTATTCTTCATTTGTGATGTCCTACAAAGTGGACGTGGAAAATCTCGGGTAGAAGTTTCCGGAGGGTCCCATGCAAGATTACATATGAAAATGGTCATTTAATCTTCGAAAATTCATATTTTGATCACCCCATATTCAAATCAGGTAATTTCAGTTTCATTATGTTCCATTTTTAGTACTCTACAAAGTGGACGTAAAGGATTTCCGGTAGAAGTCTCTGAAGGATCCCATGCAGAATGGTCAGCCAAATTATCGATAATTGGTCTGCTTAAACTTCAGAAATTCATAAGTTGGCCATTTTATTTCCAAATGAGGTGATTCAAGTTCCAATATTCCTCATTTTTAATGTTCTACAAAGTGAACGTAGAAAATTGAAAATAGAGATTATCGAAAAACTCCGTGCAGAATGACAGTGGAAATGGCCCATGAAATGATAGAGAGAGAAACCCAGTTAATTCATGTCAATCCAGTCAACTCAGCTCAACCCAAGCCAGTCTTGGCCCAATCCAATCAATCCTTGTCAATCCGGACCAATTCATGTCGGTGCATATGCATGTATTTTTTTTTATATATTATTATATAATGTATAATATATTATTATATATCGTATAATATATGCATGTCTTATATGTATATTATATCATATATATTAATATATTAATATATTATATGTTTATATATATGTTTTATATATATATATATATATATATATAAAAAGAGGCAAATAGGATCCGAATAAAAGGGAGTCGGTGAGATTGTTGAAGAAAGAAAAAAATCAAAAAAAAAGGAAGAAGGAAAGAAGAATCGGCAAGATCTAGAAGAATAAAGAAGAGGGAGAAGAACGAAAGAAGAGGGAGAACAAGGAAAGAAGAGGAGGGGCGGACAGGTGGAGAAGAAAAGGAAAAGAGTTAAAGAAGGAAAAAAATCGAAAAAAAGGAAGAAGGAAAGAAGAATCGGCAAGATGAGGGAGAAGAAAAGGAAAGAAGTATAAAAAAGGGAAAAAAACAAAAAAAGGAAGAAGATTGAGAAGAGGAGAGAGAGAGAGAGAGAGAGAGAGAGAGAGAGAGAGAGAGAGAGAGAGAGCGGTGGAGAGGGAGTATAAAAAAAGAAAAAAACAGAAAAAGAAAGAAGGTCAAGAAGAGGAGAAGATCGAGAAAAGAGGAGAAGATCGAGAGAAGAGGAGAAAGAGAGAGAGAGCGGTGGAGGGAGTATAAGAAAGGGTAAAAAAATAGAAAAGGAGAAGATCGAGAAAAGGAGGAGAAGATCGAGAGAAGAGGAGAAAGAGAGAGAGAGCGGTGGAAAGAAGTATAAAAAAGGGAAAAAAATAGAAAAGGAGAAGATCAAGAAATGGAGGAGAAGATCGAGAAGAGGAGAGAGAGAGAGAGAGAGAGAGACCGGTGGAAAGAAGTATAAAAAAAGAAAAAAAACAGAAGAGGAAAGAACACCAGAAATAAAAGGGAGGTTGGAGGGAAATTCGAGGGGGTTTTTCTTTTGGTTTTGAGAGAATAGAGGGAGAGAGATTCAGAGAGAGGAGGACGGACAGAAGAAGAAGAAACTGGAAAAAGGATCAAAGGCTGAAGAAGAGAAGAGAAAGAGAAGAACAGAGGGAGAGAGAGATTGCAGGTAAGCACTAACCATCTCACCCCCGCCTTGCTGTAAATCCTCCACCGGTGACACTTTATTTCCCATTGTTGACCTGCTGCCACATTGGCCACCAGCTGAGCACCACTGAGCACAAAACCCACCTGTCACTATAACTCGCCAGATCATCTCAACTGACCACCACAGCATCTCCCTTCACTGCCACTACACCACCTAAGCTTCCATGCATTCACCCACTGTCTACCCTTCAAAGCCACACCATGACACCTGCTGAATCCCCAACCAAACTCATCTAATCAGGCCATCTCCACTCTCGATAAACTTGTCTTCAACTCGATAAACCTCCCTGCTTATCACAACCACAATCGCTACCCAGATTTTTGCATACCTACCTGTACTACACCCTACCAATTTTCGTGTAGCACAAACCCAACTGCCATCATCGAGCCACCACCTGGCCATGTAACCGATTGCCCCTTCCATAGCCAACTTACTCTACCTGCTTAAACCCTTTTTCTTCACACCTGTCCCACGAATCCCATTGCACCTCGCTGCTACTCATACTAGCCACCTCTTGCTGCCACCTAATACCCTACACATTCACTTCCTTCCATCACTCTTACCAACCCAAACCCACTGCTATATCCCACTTGCCGTAGCACCCTGCAGCAAGTCCCATGTAATCCTTCCCTTTAAACCAACCCTTGATCTGCCCTATTTAAGCCATTGATTTTAATCTAATATGATCATGATGTTCATAATTTAATTTTGAACGATTAATTCTTATATGATTATGATAATGATTGATGCGAGATCAAATCTGAACTTTTGAATGTAATGATTATGATATGAAATTTTAGGTGACCATTGATTTTGGATTTAATCTGATGATATTTGATGTGAGATGATTCAAACTTTTGATTTCAAATTAAATCTGATTAGAGCATGAGAAATTGAATTAATTTGAACTCTTGATTTAAAATGATCTGAGCATGACAAGGTTAATTAATTTTGAACCATTGATTTTAATATGATCTGATGATATTGAAGTGATAGATGAATCCAAATGGTTGGATTGATCTCACGAATATGTTGAATTAATCTAAACAATCAATCTGATCTGATCTTGATCACCTTGATGATGATCGATTACATCTAGGCTGAGTAGCCAATCAAATTTGATTTTGGTCACATTGTTGATGATCGATGCTTTGTTAATGCTCTCACATGCTTATTGCTATATTTGATATGCTCTCAAATGTTGTATTGGATTTTTCACATGCCATATTCAATGCTATATTACTCACATGCCATATTCAGATTATTCACTTACTACATATTCGGATTGCTCACTTGTCATATTTGGCTAGCTTATTGTTATATCTGTCTGTCACATGCTTAGTGCTATATTTAGAATGCTATCACTGTCATATTTGGAATGCTTTCCCCTATCATATTTGATTTTTGAAAGAACTAAAAATGGAAAGAAAATAGCAATTAGGTAGAAAACCCTAAAAATGGAAAGAAAATAGTAATTATGGTAGAAAACCCTAAAAATAGAATGAAAATAACAATTAGGGTAGAAAACCCTAAAAATAGAAAGAAAATAGCAATTAGGGTAGAAAATCCTAAAAATGGAAAAATAGCAATTAGGGTAGGAAACCCTAAAAAATGAAAATCACAATGAAAAAGGGATAGGAAATCCTAGAAACCTAAAAATGAAAACAATAAAAATGGTAGAAATTTAGGTCTCATCCCTAGATCCTATTGACAAAAATAGAAAGAATTTGGTACACATCCCAAATAAAAATGGTAGGAATTTAGGTCTCATCCCTAGATCCTATTGACAAAAATAGAAAAAAATTGGTACACATCCCAAATAAAAATGATAGGAATTTAGGTCTCATCCCTATATCCTATTGACAAATATGGTAGGAATTTAGGTCTCATCCCTAGATCCTATTGACAAAAATGGAAAGAATTTGGTACACATTCTAAATCCGACTCTCACAAATTTTGAACTACGTCGTACCTGATTTCTAGGGCACACCCTAGAATACGTAGGTAATTTGGGAATCCCAAATATGGTTCAAAGCCACCCATCAACCATACATTCAGCATAAACTTCAACTTGAACAAAAAACATCTAATTGAAGCACATGCATAAATCACTTTCATAATTTTTAATCACAAAACCCTTTCGAACTACGTTTTGGACTTGATTTTCATGATTGGAATACGTAGGCAATTTGAGATGTCTTACACATCTCAGATTCAGTCCAAGACCGAACCATCTTTGGTCTGGTTCACTGTGTAATATTGTACATTACATTTGCTTGTTTATTTGCTTTAAAACGTGATTGGCTGAACCCTAGGTTAGAATAACTTAGGAACTTGGTTTAGGACATCCCCCATTGAACCTTAGTCATCCAGTTGACCAAGCACAGTCAAAATTAGAGTCTAAGGAAAGTTTAGGAGGCCGATATTGATCAGGCAGTTTGGGTGCCTAACACATTCCCATAACCGTACCCTGAATACTTACCCGATCTCTTGCAGACCAAAGAACTGATACATTGGGTCATGAGTCAATAGAAGTCTTACATTAGGGTGAGGCTACATTTTTCGAGGTCCTAGACCTTAATCTAGGTGGCGACTCCAACAGAGATTGATCTTCATCGATACGGATACACATTCATCCCGAGGAGGATCATCGATTTCCCATTGTCCTCACACCAACCAATGGAACTTCAAATAGGTTAAGGGGTTTTGCACATTGAGACCCCAATAACCCTTCTCAAACAAAAAAAGAAGTTTTCTACAATTGGAATTTTTCTAAGTAAGAAAACTCAACTTTTGGGCATGAAAGACGATGAGATTTTTTCTCAAAGAGAGGAAGAAGAGGAGAAGCTTATCTTGGAATCGAGTTTGGTACTCTTGGTTGAGAGGAATCGCTCCTAGAAACACCGGCTGGACTGTAGAAACTCAGCAACTTGGAGAAAAATCACCACCGGAGTGAAAACCAAAAGAGAAAAGTAAGAATAAAAGCCAAAATCACGATTTTAAATTTTTTTTGGTCGTTCCAGTCTCACTCATGGTTTGGGGAGTCATACCAGTATCTCCTGCCGTACCAAGACTGGTATGTATCGCAGAGCATACCGGTGTCACTCAAGGTAAGACCGGTACCGCATCTGGTACCTCTCAGGAAGCTAGAAATTTTATACCGCTTCGCATACCGGCCGAGCCATTCCTACAAGTCCCCAAACCTGTATGGTACGATCGGAATAGGCAATTTTGCCTAGAAAATTCCAAGAAATTTAAAAATTTGTTTCCAACCTTTTCTATTGATGAATAATTTTCTATAGTGCATATATTGAGACTGAATAATATCGTTTTGAATAATTATTTCATTCGTCTCATATGTGTTCAATGCATTCAAATATCATAAAAATTTCAGTAGACTGCAATGGTGAGAGGAAATGGTCACAGAATTCCTCGCAGATGCCGTCACTCAAAAGCACCTCCAATGTAAAGGGATCCAAGAATAGAAAACTTTGAAAAAAATAAAGAGAGGGAAAATGGGGAAGAGCACAACCCTCTCAATGGGAGTGGAAATCAGGTGGGAAGCAATGAAGAAGCTCCATTGTCGGGCCAAATACACACAAACTCTGAGACCATAATGGAAAATTTGGTCACACACATGGAGGCATAGCAGAAGAAGTTCTTCGACAAAATGTTGAAGGTGTTTAGGCCACCTGGGCCTGCACCGGCACCCACAAATATGCCACCCACAAATACAGAAAATGCAAATACAGTACCAGTAGGGGTTAGTACAACTACTGATGGACAACAATAGTAATCGAACCAACACAACACGTTTCCCCAGCAGGTTACAGGGACACCCACCCCTAACCAGGATCAGGGTGGATATCAGGTGCGAGGACAAAGATCGTAATCTTTTTTTAGAAGTCGCCACCTAGATTAAGGTCTAGGACCTTATAAATGTGAAATCTCACCCTATGGTAAAACTTTGATTGACTCATGACCCTTTGATTGGATTTCTGGTCCATCAGAGATTTAGTAAGCGTCAGGTTACTATTATGGGAAGGGGTTAGGCACCCAAACCGTCCGATCGAAATCGGTCTCCTATACCTTTCCTATGCTAGACTCTATTTATTAAATCGAACCAAACCAAATGGTTTGATATCATTGAACCGAATCTGTATCCATCAAATTGCCTACGTATCACAAAATTATTTCAAAAATCAGGTTCACCATCGTAGTTCAGGTGTGATTAAAATTTATGGTTGGGATTTATGCTTGTGCATGATTAAGTTCATTGTTCAAGTTGAAGTTTATGCTTGAAAGGCTGAGAAAACCTATGGGTTAAGATCTAGATAGTCCATGTGAACTGATAGATAGTCCTAGTGGATCTAAGAATGGATAACCCTTTCTAGGTTGGAATGTGGATAACCTTATTTGGGTCAAAATGTGGATAACCCTATTTAGGTCAAAATATGGATAACCCTATTTGGGTCAAAATATGGATGGATATCCTAGTGGATCTATGGATAGTCCGAGTAGACTAAGATTTGGATCCAAATTTGGGTTTCTCCCAAATGGCCTACGTATCCTAGGGTTTGCCCTAGGAATCAGAATCCCTGTAGTTCGGGCTGGGTTAAAATAACTTATTCTAGGTTAGAATGTGAGAACCTGTTCTAGGTTTAGGGTTTAGAACCTATTTTAGATTTAGGATTGAGAATCTATTCTAGGTTTAGGGTTTATTGAGAAGTGGAAATCGTCCTGAGTTACCCTTTTTATCCTAAATTCTAATTTTGGAAGGTTTGGCAAAGCATTCTCTTTCTTTATTAAGATTTTTATTATTTTTCATTATGCCCTTTCCAAGAATGTGGGTGCCTAAATGCATGTCCCCATGCCTAATATGTTTGCTAGGTATACAGATATGGCAGTTCGACTAGGGTGTTGCATAAATTAAATTATTGCCAAAAATAAATTATTCATCTAAATATGGCATATAAAACATTTATGACAAGAAATTCTCATATAGCAAGATTGTTAGAAATATCTCAAATATGGCATGTATTGCAAATAAGGTAAGAACCTATATGGCAAGATCTAATATGCTAATCTAAGCATAGCAAGACCTAATATGGCAAAAAAATCAATATGTGCATCTATATATCAATATGGCAAGTACCAAACATAGAATGCAAATATGGCATGAATTATCTAAAAAATGTAAGATTTTTATGCTATTTCCTAAGCATGATAAGACCTAACATGATAAGGAATTGATGTATGCATCTATATATTAACATGGTAAATACCGAACATAGAATGTAAAATATGGCATGAATCATTCAAAAAGGTAAGATCTTATATGCTATTTTCTAAGCATAATTAGACTTATAAATGGTAATTATCAAGATTTTACTAAATATGATAAAAATATATTTATTCTACCAAATATAGCAACACATGGAATATGACAAATATAGTATGCACAATCCAAACAAAGCATATGAATGCTTCAAATATAGCCATTTATCCAAATATGGTAGAATTTACTCAAACAATCAATTGCATGTTACAATGAATCAGACATCAATGAAACTTTTTTTTTGAAAAGTACAAAATTATCAAAAACATATGTTCAATGTTCTTTGAAAAATTATAATTTTTATGAATACATTTGGAAAGATTAATGACTCAAAACTGTCAAAATTGTGACACAAGGTTTCAGATAATGGACAAAATATGAACTGCTTTCAAATTCTGTCACATTACACAAGAATGATCATAAGTAGGTCTTATGTAACTCAATCAAGCTCAATTGTTTTCCACAGAAAGATGACTCAACATGTTATATTTCATATGAAGGAGTCAAATCCCAACAGAGAGCAAAAACAGGTCAAAGATATACCCTAACAATGGATATGTGCACTGGTCAAGTCTGTTCCAGATTTTTTGACCAGTTGCACCATAAATTTCGTATAAAATACTATACTTAATAAAAATTAAATCCAGACATATGTCCATGTAGATAACTGTCTGATCTAAAATTTCATCAAGAAAAAAAAGTAAAAACAGCATATTTTCTTTGTGAAAAATGATCCTTTTCAATCAGGCAAATCAGTATATCCTGACAGATTCAAATCAGAGCACTATGCACTTAAAAATCGATATCAATTCAAAAAATAATCAAAAAAATACGACACCAGTGCCATTTCTGAGAAGACCTTTATATTTAAAAATTTTATATGAAGTTGATTACCTAATTATGACCATAAGACCCTTGTCTAGAGACTTTCTGATAGATGATTTGCATTATATCCGAGTAAAACAGCAATGTCAAAGAAGAATTTTTTGATATACTTTTCCAATTCCAAATGAAACGAAATTTCTAGGATAATCTTTTAACATATCATAGAGACTCCCATAAATATTTGGGCTTCAAAATCTAAGAAAATCTACATGTGATGCACGTCCAAAGTTTGAATCCTAAATCTGAAAATTTCATATTAGAAAATCACTTTATGAAACTTGTCAAAAACATCAAACATCATCATATAGCATTCAAAACTTCATCATTGAGTAGTTTAGACAGATCATCATTCATAAAAAAATCCTAGACATAGGCATCCTAACATTAATATGCATGCAATAGAGCATTCCTGATCAAGATTTAATGGAAATAAGCTTTTTTCTAGCAAAATCAATATTCAAGCATTTTAAAGACCTCTAAATTTGTTTAGGGTACTAACCTTGTGCTCGAGTGGAGTGAAACCATCGATTTAGGATGTTTGGAGATTTTATCAAGCTCTTTGAAAACGAATCCTCCTTCTCCTTTTCTCTGCTTCTCTCTCTTTTCTCTTTTTCTCTTTTCTTCTTCTCTTTTCTTTCTTTTCTCTTCTTCTTCTCTCTTTCTTTCTCCCTCTCTCACATTTTCTCTCTCCTCACGTCCTCTCTCTCCTTGTCTCTCTTCTGGTCTGGAAAAAAAGATCCTTCTCTCTTTCTCTTGGTCTATTTATGTTTTTCTCTCCTCTTCTAGAAGATCCTTCTTTCCTTTTCTTTTTTTTCTTCTAGAAAATCTTTTTTTCTTTTTTCTTCTTTCCTTTCTTCTCTTCCTTCCTTTTTCTCTTCTCCCTCTCTTTCTCTCACATTTTTCTAGAGTATAAACGTCCCTCTCTCTCTCTCTCTCTCCTCTTATCTCTTCCTTTCTTCTCCTCTTCTTTCCTTCTTCTCTCTTCCTTCCTTTCCTTCTTTTTCTTCTAGAAAATCCTTTCTTTTCCATTTTTTTTCTTTCCTTTCTTCTCTTTCTTCTCCACGTTTTTTCTCCTTCCTTTCTTTCCTTTTTCTCCTTCTTCTTCTAGAAAATCCCTTCTCTCTTTTCTTTCTCTCTTTCCTTCTTCTAGAAAATCCCTTCTTTCTTTCCTTTCTTTCTTCTTTCCTTTTCTTCTTCATTCATTTCCTTCCTTTTTTTTCCTTTCTCCCTCTCTTTTCACGTTTTCTAGATCTAGAAAAAGTTTTTTTCTTTTTTTCTTTCAATCTTTTTTTCCTTTTTTTCTTTCCTTCCTCTTTCCTTCCTTTTTTCCCTTCTCCCTCTCTTCCTTCCTTTTTCTTCTTTTCTCACTCTTTTCACATTTTCTAGAGCTAGAAATGTTTTAATTTTTTTAATTTTTTTCTTTTTTTTTCTTTCCTTCCTCTTTCCTTCCTTTTTCTTCTCTCATTCTCTTTTCCATGGCTTCTCTTTCCTCTCTCTTCCCACAGCCTCTCTTTCCTCTGTCTTTCCTATAGTATATATATCATATACCCATAAGATATATATATATATATATATATATATATATATATATATATATATATATATATATATATATATATATATATATATAAAAGAAATGCATGCATATGGGCCGACATGACTTGGTCCGAATTGGTCTGAGTTGGGCCGGACTGAGTTAGACTAAGTTGGGTTGAACTGGTTTGAACCAAATTTGGCTTTTTTCTATCATTTCATAGTCCATTTATGCCACCATTCCACATGGAATTTTCTGATAGCCCATATTCCAAATTTTCTATGTTCACTTTGTAGAACACTAAAAATGAGGAATATTGGAACTTGAATCACCTCATTTGAAAATAAAATGGCTAACTTATGAATTTCAAAAGTTTAAGCAGGTCAATTATCGATAATTTGGCTGACCGTTCTGCATAGGATCCTTCAGAGACTTCTACCGAAAATCCTTTACGTCCACTTTGTAGAGTACTAAAAATGGAACATAACGAAACTGAAATCACCTGATTTGGAAATGGGGTGACCAAAATATAAATTTTCAAAGGTTAAATGACAATTTCCATGTGTAATTTTACATGGGACCTTTCGGAGACTTCTACCCAAGATTTTTCACGTCCACTTTGTAGAACACCACAAATGAAGAATAATGGTCTTGGAATCATCTGAATCCGACATAGAATGGCAAAGATATGAAGCTTTGAAGTTCTAACGATAATTTTGCATGAAAGCTTGCATGGGGCCCACCGGTGACCTTTGCCCGGGATTTTTCACGTCCACTTTAAAGAAGACTGAAAATAAGGAATATATCATCTGATTCCGATATCAGATGACCAAGATATGATGACTTGAAGTTTAAATGATAATGCATGCATCATACGATAATTATATAAATGCCCTTGCACTTTCAAACTGTGATATCTTCCTTGTTTGACATCAGAATTTGATGATTCTGGTCTCATTTCGAAGATAATTTCATGACCTATACAGCCAAGTAGGTAATAACCCATGACCCTACTGTGGGGTTCATTAGAGAATCACAAACCCTTGGGTTAAAAGCCGAAAACTTACCATATTGGTTCACTTATGCTGAGGGTGGCAAAAATGGGGTGCTTACACCAGGGTGCATATCATGGTGGATATCATGGAGTATATCAGAGTGGTTACTCATATCAGCCACAATGATATGGTCAGGCACCGTATGGATAGAGTAGTCTTTATAGAGTGGTGGATGGATTTCTAAAGTTAAAGCCACCAACTTTTATGGGGAAGCCAGGGAAACCACTGTGGCCAGCACAGTGGATAGCTGAGATGGAAAAAAACTTCCGCTTGTTAGAGTGTTCTGATGAGGAGAAAGTATTATATGCCACCCATATGCTGAAGGAAGAAGCCAATGGATGGTGGAACTCGACCAGAGCATATTTGGAAACAATGCATGGTATAATCACTTGGGCCATATTCAAAGAGGCCTTTTTTGAAAAATACTTTCTAAGGAGTTTTCGTGACCAGATGGAGAAGGAGTTCCTGAATCTACAGTAGTCTCAGATGACCGTAGAGGCATACCAACAAAAGTATGAGGAATTATTTTTCTTTGCTCCAACCAGTATGCAAGATGAAGAAACTAAGACCCGTCGCTTCACAATGGGTCTTAGAGCTGTCATACGAGAACATGTGTTGAGGCGGGGACTGAAGATATATAATGAAGCAGTACAGGTGGCTCGAGTCATTGAAGCAAGCGAGAGAGATAGTTTCTTTGCACAGAATAGGGGTCTGAAGAGGCCTAACCCTAAGGCCCAAGGCGAAAGAAGCAACAGACCATATCGTCCATTCAGGCCACTAGCTAGCACTATGCCACCCAGATCTGTTCCTACAGTAACACAGTAGGCAACGGGACAGAACACCAGTTTGAAGTGCTTCAATTGTCAATAGGTGGGTCACTATGCCAGAACATGCCCATTACCAAAGAGGGAACCACAGCAAGGCAAAGTGTATGCCGTTACCACGGAGGAAGCAGCCACATCACCTGATGTAGTTACTGGTATGATTTTGTACTTACTCCTTTAGTTACCGCATTACTTGTATGAGCATGTAGAACTAAAGGAAAATTAAAAAAAAAAAACTCAAGTACAGTAAACATAGTAGGGGTACCCGCCAGAGTCTTGTTTGACTTAGGGGCCACCCATTCCTTTGTGTCAGTATCATTTGGAAAAGGACTAGATCAACCCATCAAGACTTTGGAACCAAGTCTGATAGTTCGATCCCCCATGGGAATGGAAGTGGTATTAGAAGAGTATTATGGGCCTTGCACAGTACATATTGAAGGGTGAGATTTGGAAGCCAATCTAGTCCAGCTTGAGATGTCGGATTTCTATGTCATTCTGGGAATGGACTGGTTATCTCAGCATTCAGCAAGCCTATTATATGCTGAAAAGAAGTTAGCTTTCAAGGACAGCGAAGGAAGGGAGTTCAACTTTAAAGGGACTAAGTTGCCTAGGAAGAGAAAGCTTATACTCAGCCCTAAAAGCAAAGAAGTGCTTAGAGAAGGGGGGAGTAGGATACCTCATATCAGTTGTAGATGTGACCGCTGACTTGCCAAAGATGGAGGATATCGAGGTAGTATGGGAATTTCCTGATGTGTTCCTAGAAGACCTACCCGAATTACCACCAGACAGGGCGACTGAGTTTGTGATAGATCTCCTACCAGGGGTGGCGCCTATGTCTAGAGAACCCTATAGGATGGCACCTACAGAGTTGAAGGAGTTGAAGGAGTTGAAGATCTAGCTGCAAGAATTATTAGACAAGGGATTCATAAGGCCGAGTATCTCACCTTGGGAGCACTTGTGCTATTTGTCAAGAAGAAAGATGGTAGCATACGTCTTTGTATGGACTATCGAGAGTAACAAGCTCACCATCAAGAACAGGTACCCACTACCTATAATAGATGACTTGTTTGATCAACTGCAAGGTGCAAGTGTATTCTCAAAGATTGATCTGAGGTCAGGGTATCATCAACTCAAGATCAAGGAGGCAGACATTCCCAAGACAGCTTTCATAACAAGATATGGACACTACAAGTTCCTTGTGATGTCCTTTGGGTTGACCAATGCACCTGCATCGTTTATGAAACTGATGAACCGAGTATTCCATGACATGTTGGACACGTCGGTTATAGTATTCATAGATGATATTTTAGTATACTCCGAGGACAAGGAGATGCAATGCAATGCACTTAAGAGCAACATTACAAAGACTAAGAAGAGAGAAGCTCTATGCAAAGTTCAAGAAGTGTGAATTTTGGCTAGACGAAGTAGCCTTCTTGGGTCACGTGGTATCTGCTGAAGGAATTAAGGTGGATCCTAGCGAAATTGCAACCATAGTAGGATGGGAGGCACCGAAGATAGTTGCTGAAATTTGTAGCTTCCTGGGCTTAGCTGGATATTATAGAAGGTTTGTGGAAGATTATTCCAATATTGTCGCCACTCACCAGGTTGACCAAGAAGGGGGAGAAGTTCGTATGGACCGAAGAATATGAGAAATGCTTCCAGTCACTGAAGTCAAGACTGGTTTCAGCATCTATATTGACTATTCCTACTCCTGACCTTTTATTCACACTATATATAGATGCTTCAGGTTTGGGACTGGGATGTGTGCTGATGCAAGGAGAACAGGTGATCGCCTATGCCTCAAGACAACTGAAGGAGCATGAGAAGAACTACCCTACTCATGACCTAGAATTGGCAGCAGTGATTCATGCTATCAAGACTTGGAGGCACTACTTGTATGATGAGAAATTTCAGATTAAGTCTGACTACAATAGTCTGACATATCTTTTCACCCAAAAAAACCTGAACATGAGGCAAAGGAGGTGGTTAGAATTACTCAAAGACTACGACTGTAACATTCAGTACCATCCAGGTAAAGTAAATGTTGTAGCTGATGCTTTAAGTAGGAAATGGGCATACAACCCTGAAGTAGGGCCGAGTACAAATGCTGCTTTATGTACTGCAGTTTCTGGCTCATCAGAGAATGAGGAGCAGCTCTTATTAAAGTCAACAGACGACCAGTGGAGCAAGGTTTGACACACAAGTTTACCCTTATGTTTGTAGCACTGAAGATTTTGCCTGACCTAAAAGAGGAGGTAAAAGCAGTAGTCCTATAGGACCCATACCTCAGGATAGTGCAAGAAGATTTGGAAAAGGGTTGAGCCAATCCTGATTTCACCTTGGATGCAGATAAGGTACTCAGGTATGCATACCTGAGAATGAGGATCTAGAAATCAAAAATCGAATTATGTTGGAAACTCACTCCACCCCATATTCAGTACATCCTGGAAGCACTAAGATGTACCATGACCTAAAGAGGTTGTACTGGTGGAGGCGTATGAAAGCAAATGTGGCAAGATATGTCTTTCAATGTCTAAATTGCCAGCAAGTTAAAGCAGAAAGACAGAGGCCCGCATGTTTATTGCAGCCATTACCTAAGCCAGCATGGAAATGGGATTGTATTACAATGGATTTCGTCACTGGCCTACCTTTGACTCTAAGGTCAGTGATTGCGGTTTGGGTAGTTGTAGATCGCCTCACCAAGACTACAAGATTTATCCCTATCAGACTACAATACACCATGGATAGGTTAGCAAAATTATATGTGAACAATATAGTCAGACTCCACGGTGTGCTAGAGAGTATAGTATCTGACAGAGATCCACGCTTCACATCAAAGTTCTGGGAGGGACTACAGAAGTCCATGGGGACAAAACTAAAGTTCAGCATAGCCTTTCACCCTTTAACAGATGGTCAGTCAGAGAAAACCATCTAGATCCTAGAAGACATGCTTCGAGCATGTGCTAGTGACTTTAAGGGGGCTTAAGATGAGAAGCTTTCACTCTTCGAGTTTGCCTACAACAATAGCTACCAGGCTACGATCCAGATGGCTCCATATGAGGCCTTGTATGGTAAGAAATGTCGGACACCATTGTTATGGAACGAGGTTGGAGAAAGACGGATCATAGGACCAGAATTTATGGAGGAAACTTGCAAAGCAGTGGATCAGATCAAGAACAGAGTGAAGACATCTCAAGTGCGTCAGAAGCACTATGCTGATAACAGGCACCGAGACCTCGAATTCACCATTGATGATAAAGTGTTTTTAAATGTATCACCAGAAAGAGGCCTGAAGCGGTTCGGGAAGAAAGGAAAACTATGTCCTAGATATGTGGGACCATATGAGATTATGTCTCGATGTGGCAACGTGGCCTATCAACTTGCATTGCCACCAGCGATGTCCAGTGTCCACAATGTCTTCCACGTGTACCTACTGAAGAAGTACGTGAGAGACCCCTCGCATATTTTTGTTGCGGACCCCCCAGATTTGATAGAAGACTTGACTTTCGAGGTAGTACCAATCAAGCTAATCAGTCAAAAGATACAACAGCTTCAAAGGCGTGTTATACACTATGTCAAGGTAGTTTGGAAGAGCCAGGATGTAAAAGAAATCACCTGGGAGGAGGAGGATGCCATGCGATAAGAATACCCTCATCTTTTCAACTCTGAAGGTATGTACAATTTTGAGGATGAAATTTTTTTTAAGGGTGGAGGAATTGTGAGACCTACATGCAAATTTCAAGGATGAAATTTCTTTTAAGGGTGATAGAGTTGCAAGAACCATACATCAAAAATCCAGTTTAACTCATGATTTACGTTGTGGCAGGTCTCCCAATCATAATCGGACCGGAAGGCGAGGCCGGGTGATAAACCACGATATCCAGAGGTATGAGAAACGTTGTGTAAAAATATACCGGTCTCAGTACCAGTCTCACTTAGAGTAAGATCGGTATGTGCAATCGATATGTATTTACGGGTGGAGACGGACTCCAGCAGGTCCCACACTCTGAATTCAAGTTTAGGAAACCTCTAGACGTAGGAGACCTTCCTAGAATGGTCTCCCACTATATATATACACATCATTCTTTCTCCTTAGATCCTTTCCAAACATTTTCAAACCCTAGACCGTCTGGAAGAGATCTGAGAAGGAGCAAGGAGGAAGGAGATTGTGCAAGAAGGGGGATTTTTTCGTTGGAGGAGAGCACCGCCATTCAACAAACACTGAAAAGTGCTCAACCTCTGTATTGATGTTAGGATTTTGGATCGAAGCCGTGAAACGACGTAATGATCCAAAATCCTAGAACCCCAAAACCCTAGTTCTCATTGAGATCCAATCTGAGAAGGATGCGACGAAATAGTTGAAATGACCAAACAAGTATTTAGACCTTAGAATGATTTAGAAAAAAACCTAAAAAGCAAGTCGATGGTCGATGGGAGAGGGAGGTCCGAGATTGGGCTCTCGGACCCATACCATCGGGCATACCGGCTGGACAATAAGTCCTGCGGTATGGTCCTACGGTATACACCCTAGGCACATACCGGCTACAGTGTACAGAGATCGATACTAAGACTGGTATTGAGACTAGTATATACCGCAGCGCATACCGGTCACACTATACTGAGACCGATACTACAACCGGTATGCTTACCGAAGCCTGGTTGTTGGCCAGACTTGGTTTTGACCAACTATAACCCTAATAATTTAATTCTAATATATAAGTATGATAATGTAGGACCTGTAGACAACGTGAGAAGACTCTGTGATGCAGAGAGGACTTGTTATCACACGTCAGGTAAGGGACAAGACCCCAAACCCTAAGTAACTAAATAACAATAAACTGTTGTGACCATATCTGTTTCTATGATTATTATTTGTTGCTTGTGTATTTTACATGCCATCTAGTTATTTAAATTTTATTATCTCATGCATATTCGTATGCTAGGATGCTGTTTGTTTAGGCGTGTGATTGTTTATGGTTAGTGTGTGGAATGTGAAGGGGAGTGGAGCCTTAGATATATCCTCAAACTAACACCTTTTCGTATCGTCGTCTTCCTTAGCGAGCTGGGTGTGAATAGGGTATCAGGGAGAGGATGTGGGATTGTCGCTCCGCCTGCCCACCAGACTCGAGCCCTATCTCTATGTCGTAGGGAGCTGTACTGGGGTAGGGCCATAGATACTATATTGACATATAGGACTGGTTAGAAATGGAACCCACTTACAAGCCCTTGCCAACAGTGGTTTAGGTATTGGTGCGGTGTAGGGTATCAGGGGGAGAACGTGGGATGGTGGCTCAGCCTGCCCACCAGACTCTAGCTCTCTCTCTCTATATCGGAGTGAGTGATGTGGGACAACAGCAGTAGTGTGGATGGGAGTCTGACTATTGGGTGTGCTCACAATCTCGTGCATGGAGGTGTGGTGGCTGCCAAACCTTACCATAGCATTTTGCAAGTTATACTTGACCCAATTGTAATGTTATCTCATGCATTTTGTATGTTGCATTGGTCTTGTGCTTTACTGAGCTAGATTGTGAGCTCACCTAAATATATATATTCTCTTTTTTAGATCTTGATGCAGGTTATACGGTTGAAAACTTTATGGCTGCCTCAGCGTAGGGGACAGTAGCTGCTATTGACACACAGGCAGTAGAGGACGAGCATGACGCCTCATGCGAGTGCTCTTTCTGTGTGTTCCTTTACGGATTATTTATTTATTTATTCTTTCAGTTTTGTATAGACGATGTAATAAATTATTATTTATGATTATGGATGATGGCATAACTGGATAATTATTTAATTACAAATAGAAAACTCAGTTCATTTATTTATTGAAATCCGCTACTATTTATTACTCTCTGATTATGGTTGGTTTGCTTGGAATGGTTTGTTGATACGGTCTTTTGAGATCCTGGTGTGAGCAATGGTTTGAAGACGGTTCACTCACACTTCTGGTTCAGCCATAATTAGGGTGTGACATCCAGTATCATCCAGGAAAAGCTAATGTAGTTGCTAATGCACTAAGCAGAAAAGCGATGATAAAATCTCAGGAAGAAGCTAGCATAAATGCTGCAATGTGCATTGCAGGAAGAGTATTCAATTGTGGCAATGAGCAGTTCATGGTTGATAAACTGGGTGGATCGATCGACATAGGATTTATTCATCGATTTTCAAACATGTTTGCTACATTAAAGATTGTACCTGGTTTGATAGACGAAGTGAAAGCAGCTATTCAATCTGACCCCTATCTGAGAACAGCAAAAGAAGACCTTGAAAAAGGTAGGACTACTCTTAACTTCACTTTGGACTTTGAAAAGGTACTAAGATACAAAGGGAGAGTGTGTATTCTTGAGAGTAAAGACTTAGATATTAGACACAAACTAATGAAGGAAGCCCATATTACTGTTATTTCGTACACCTTGGGAGTACAAAGATGTATCATGATTTGAAGAAACACTATTGGTAGAGGGGAATGAAAGTGGATGTAGCTAGATATGTATCTCAATGCCTGAATTGTTAGCGGGTAAAGGCTGAAAGGCAAAAACCTACAGACTTGTTGCAACCACTACCAGAACCAGGATGGAAATGGGATTGCATTACTATGGACTTTGTCACAGGGTTACCATTGACTCCCAGAGTAGTTGACGTAGTCTGGGTGATTGTAGATCATTTGACTAAGACAACTCGTTTCATAGGTATACATCCTCAGTATACCTTAGAGAGGTTAGCTAAGTTATATGTGGATAATATTATTAGATTGCATGGTGTACCTGAAAGCATCGTGTCCGACAAAGACCCATGCTTTACCTCAAAATTTTAGGATTGATTACAGAAGGCTATAGGTACAACGCTGAAATTTAGTATAGCATTTCACCCTCAGACCGATGGACAGTCGGAGCGCACCATTCAGATTTTAGAAAACATGTTCCGAGCTTGAGTAATTGATTTCAAAGGATCATGGGATGAGAAATTACCATTGATCGAGTTCGCTTATAACAACAGCTATCAAGCTACGATACAGATGTCGTCCTATGAAACACTGTATGGTAGGAAGTGTCAAACTCCCTTATTTTGGAACGAAGTTGGAGAACGGAGAGTTGTTGGACCAGAATTTATTGAAGAGACTTGTCTAGTAGTAAACATCATCAAGGAAAGGGTCCGAATAGCTCAGAACCGTCAGAAGCAGTATGCAGACAATAGACGTAGAGACTTTGAATTCACCATAGGTGATAAGGAATTTTTGAAAATATCACCTATGCGTAGTCTAAAATGGTTCAAACATAAGAGAATATTGTGTCCCAGATATATTGGACCTTATCAGATTCTGACAAGGAGTGGAAAGGTAGCATATTTGTAAGACCCGCACTTCACTAACTTGGTCTAACCGTGTCATGCCAGGTCTTCCCATCATTGTTGGACCAAGTGGACCGACCGTGTGAAGATGGATAAAAAAACCAGGTATGAATCGAGTTAAAATGCTCAAAAGTATGCATATGGTTGAATACCTAGGTAGGTATGGTTGACCATAAGGTAAGAAACAATGGTCACTGATCCAGGACCCTATGGTTGATGTTTTCGACCCTATGGTTGACGGATTCTGCGACTGTAGGCCATTGACCATGAGACCCCAGATCAGACTCCGAGTTGAAAACTTTCCTAATTCAAGGGGGAATTTCTTTCCCAATGTTGGAGAACACTATATGGAGAATTTTTCTTTATATAAAGGATGTCCCTCAACATTTTTTACTCTTTTAGAATGTTAGTAAACCCTAAAGGAAGAGAAAGAGAAGGAAATAGAAGGAAGAGAATGAGAAGAAGAGAAGACTAAGGAGAAGGTTTTGCTGAGAAGATTTTAGCTCTCTACCATAGGCAAAGGTACGAACCTAATCTCTGAATATGTAAATTCTATAGAATAAGGCTTCTATGGGGGATTGGAGATGTCAACCTATATGATCCATGTGATTCCTTTAGTAAATCCCAAGGCTAATTATGAGGGGTGAGTTTGGTGATAATGGTTGATGAGAAACTACTAATGATGACCATAAGATAACCTTAGCATGAACCCAAGAGAAAAGCCAAGGAGTTGACCCAAGAAGAACTCGAATTGAATGTAGTTTATGACCATAAATCTTAAGGTCACAGCTACGTTCGACCATAGCATGACCAGCATGATCAAAGTATCAACCATAGGCATTCGGGAAGAATTTAGAAACCATATGGTCGCAGGTACGGTCGCATATAGTGCGACCATAGGGTATCGACCGTAGGCAGTAAAGTCGATACAGTATGAGACCATAGGACCAATCAGATAACTATTAGTGCTCTGTTTTGATTTTTGACTACTGTAACATGTTACATATGAAACCTAAATTAAATTCATATAACTTTTAGGTTATTAAATCAATTCAAAGAGAAATACAAGGCTTGGAAGGAGATCGAGTTTTCTAACAGGTGAGAGAACAAGACCTAAACTAATTGGCTAATAACAAGCTGTTTTACTTATTGAGTCCAATGCCATGATTGATTTTATGCTTGTATTCTTGTAGTGTGCATCTCACATGTCATCCAATATTCCTATTATTACTGTTCATGCATATTTATTTATGTCTATTTATAATATGATGATGATGATGATGCTAGGAATAGGCATGTGATTATGTATGTGTGGTTAGTGTGCTTGATGCGAGTAGAGCATCAGGGGGAGGACGTGGCATGGTAGTCTTTGACTTGGTCACCAGACTCTAGCTCTATCTCTACTCAAGTCTTGCCCATTAATACCATCGTATCGACATTACCTTAGCAGAACTATTACGTCATAGGGCATCAGGGGAGGTGGTCTCGGACCGTGTAGTCTCTAACTCTGTCGGGGGGGCCTTAGCTCTATCTCTATGGACGTATTGAGGGATTCTGGGGTGAGGCCTTGGATACTTGCATGACATTTAGGATTGGTTAATTGTGAGCCCAGTTTTCAAGCCCTTGCAAATAGAGGCTTACGTGTTGGTATGGGCAGGGCATCACGGGAAGTGTTGACGGTGTTTGATCCGAACACTTTAGCTCTATTTCTATTATATGGTGGGTGCATGTGAGATAGCAATGGTGTTTGATCCATTGGGCAGATTCACACACTTGTGTATAGAGGTGCGAGGGCCACCAAACCTTTCTTTAGCATATTGTAAACTTAAAGACCAGACCAAAGATATGAATTGAATGCATGCATATGTTTGTTGCATTGTTTTGTTTACTCACTGAACCGTGATGTGTGTTCACCCTTTCGACTTCGTATATTTTAGTTGATGATGCAGGTCCTACTGTTGAAGGTTATGTGAATGTGCCGATGTACGGACACATTGCGGCCATGGATGTAGAAGCTATAAAAGATACGCATGATCCTTCATGCTAGTGCAACCAGTGCATTTTTTATTAGTTTAGTTATATTTGATTATTGGAACATGTAATGGGTTATTACTTTTATGTCTTGAGTTTTAGAGATAATTGGATTAATTATTTATCATGGTTAGATGCTCAGTTCATTATTTATAAAGACTTTCGCTTATTTGTTTATTATCTCTGATTATTACTATGGAATGTGTGTGTGGTTGATATAGTAGGTACTACCTAATGGAGATCCTAGTTGAACCATTGGTTTATTGACGGTTCATCACACCATTCTAGTTAGTTCAAAATTTGGGTGTGACAATATCAGTTAGCACTATCACCATCGATGTCCAGTGCATATCATGTATTCCATGTTTCACAACTGAAGGAGTACGTCAGAGATCCAATGCACTTGTTAATGTCGGATCCACTAGATTTGACTGAAGACTTGACGTTCAAAGTAGTATCTTTTGAAATCACTAGTCGAAATGTACGACGTCTTCGCAACCGCGACATCCATTATGTTAAGGTTACTTGGAGAAGCCAAGATGTGGAAGAAGTCACATGGGAAGAAGAGAACGCTATGCGAAACCAATATCCTCACCTATTCTACTCAAAAGGTATGTGTAAATTTTGAGGACGAAATTTATGTAAGGGAGGTAGTTGTAAGACCCACACTATACTAACCCGGTCTAACCGTGTCGTGCCAGGTCTTCCCATCATTGCTGGATCAAGTGGACCGACTGTGTTAAAAAGGAGCACAAGACCAGGTAAGTAAATCAACCCAAATACACTTAAAATCAAGTGCATGGTAAACTACCTAGATAGGTATGGTCGACCACACGATGAAAAACAAAAACCACTGGTAAGTAACCGTACGGTCGCTGTTTTCAAGCGTATGGTCGATGGATTCTATAACCGTACATCTGACTGTACGACCCCAAAATCAGACTTCGAGTTTGGAAACTTTCCAAATTAAGTAGAGATTTATTTCCTATTGTTGGAGAACTTTATATGGAGAGTTTCTCTTTATATAAACGACGTTCCTTAATCATTTTTCACTCTTTTGGAACATTATCAAACCCTAAAGGAAGAGAAGGAAGAGAAGGAGAAGGAGAGAAGACTAGGAAGACTAAGAAGAAGGCTGAGAGAAAGAGTTTTACAGAATCTCTACAACAAGAAAGGTATGAATCTCGTCTATATAGCCTTAGAACACCAAGAGTACTAGGAGTTTCTAATGTAAATTGTAACACCAAACCCAATATAAGGATTTAACTATGGGATTTTTTGAGAAAATCTCAAAGGGATCATGGATAATGGGTTAGAGTAATTTATTTAGTAAAACTAAGAATTATGGCCTTAGAACGATCATTTGGGGGAACCTCGTTGATGACCAAAGAGGAGGAATCCGTAATGAAAGTAAGAAAGCACATTAAACCCGTATGGTCGTAGCTACGGTCAACCATAGCATGACCAGAGTATCGACCATAGCCATTCGAAGAGAATTCAGGAATCGTATGATCACAGGTATGGTCGCATATAGTGCGACCATAGGGTATCGACCGTGCGACCATAAGGTATCGACCGTACAAGATAAGGTCGACATAACATGTGACCATAGGACCAATCACTCACCTATTAGTGATTTGTTTTCAATTTTCGACTACTGTAACATGTTACACAAGAATCCTAACTTAAATCTATATAATTTTTAGGTTACTAAATTGATTCAAAGAGAATTACAAGGCTTGAAAGGAGATCAAATTTTGGTAAAAGGTGAGGGAACAAGACCTAAACTAATTGGATAATAACAAACTAAACTAATTGGATAATAACAAACTGCTTATTTATTGAGTTTAATGCCATGATTGATTCTATGATTGTATGCTTGTAATGTGCATCTCACATGTCATCCAATATTACTATTATTACTGCTCATGTGTATTTATTTCTGTCTATTTATAACATGATGATGATGATGATGATGCTAGAAATAGGCATGTGATTATGTGTGTGGTTAATGTGTTAAATGCGAGTGGAGCATCAAGGGGAGGACGTAACATTGTGGTTCATCCTAGTCACCAAACTCTAGCTCTATCTTTACCCAAGTCTTGTCCACTAACATCGTCATATCGCTATTACCTTAGCAGAACTATTACGAAGTAGGGCATCAGGGGAGGTGGTCTTGGACCATGTGGTCTTTGACTCTGTCAGTGGGCCTTAGCTCTATCTCTATGGACGTATTGAGAGATATTGGGGTGAAGCCTTGGATACATTAAATGGCATTAGGATTGATTAGTTGCGAGTCCAGTTTGCAAGCCCTCGCCAATAGGGGCTTATGTGTTGGTATGGGTAGATCATCAAGGGAAGTGATGGCGATGTATGATCTGGACACTTTAGCTCTATCTCTATTCCATGGTGGGTGCATGTAGGACGGCAATGGTATTTGATCCATTGGGTGGATTCACACACTCGAGTATAGAGATGTGGTGGCCGCCAAACCTTTTTATAACATATTACAAACTTAAAAATCAGACCAAAGATATTGAATTGAATGCATGCATATGTTTGCGTAATGTTTTGTTTGCTCACTGAGACATGATGTGTGCTCACCCTTTCGACGTTGAATATTTTTAGTTGATGATGCAGGTACCACTGTAGAAGATTACGTGAATGCATCGTCGTATGGACACATGGTGGCTATGGACGTATAAGCTATAGAAGATGCACATGATCCTTTATGCAAGTGCAATCAATGTATTTTTGATTAGTTTTGCTATTTTGATTACCGGACATGTAATTATTTATTTTATTTTATTTTATGTCTTGAGTTATTTGAAGATAACTGGATTAAATATTTATTTTTCACTATTAGATACTCAGTTCATTATTTATAAAGACTTTTGCTTATTTGTTTATTATCTCTGATTATTACCGTGGAATGTGTATGGTTTGATATGGTGGGTACAACCTATACGAGATCCTGATTGAACCGTTGGTTTATTGACGATTTATCACACTACTCTGGTTAGTACAGAATTGGGGTATGACAAGTAGTCCTTAGGGCAATCTTTATTGAGATCAGAATAGTCAATACAGATACATCATTTCCCATTGGACTTTGGCACCATAACTACCTTACAAACCCACTGTGGGTACTTAACTTTCCCAATAAAACCAGTAGCTAATAACTTATCTACTTCTTCTTTAATGGAAACTTCATGCTCAGGCGCGAAGTTTTTTTTCTTTTATTAAATCGGCTTGAACTTGGGGTCAATTGCAAGTCAGTGTTCCATCCAATCTCTTGGTATCCCTGGCATGTCGAAAGCTGACCAGGCAAAGACATCTAAGTTGCTTTTTAGAAAGTTAATTAGGTTCTCCCTTTGTTCACTTTGCAAGGAAGGCTTTATCTGAAAGTACTTCTCTAGTTTATCCTCTAAGATAGGTACCTGGTCCAGCTCTTCCATGGGAGTACCTCGCTCCTGGGAGAAGTTATCTCGGAGGTCTTCAATCTGGATCGACTGAGTTGGCAATTTATTATCATTGGTATCCAAGTCAGTAGTCAGTCTTAAAGCATCTGTGGGATAGCTTCTGATCGACTTTGCAATATCCTGTTCCATGCCCAATTGGGAACTTCATGACGAGATAGTAGGTCGACACATAAGCTCTAAGTAGGTTAAGCCCTGGTCACCCAAAATCCCATTGTGGTTGGACAGGATGTCTACCATCATGTAAGCCGTCGAGATAGTCGCCCTTATAGGCTTGATCCGAACTCGAGTTTCAAGCTAAATTCCTTCCTTTACTTTTACTGCATCTCTGGAGAAGCTGATAAAAGAAAATCTGATGGCTTGCAAGCATTTCTCATTTAGGTTCATGGCCTTGAACAGATAATAGTATAGAATATCTGTAAAACTACCAGTGTCGACTAGAACTCGCTCGACTTTGTTTACCTTGTCCATCACCATTGTAATCACAATTGCATCTTCATGTGGTACTTAGATGTCGATCAGGTCTTCATCGAAAAAGGTGATGACATCTCCCGTATGATAGGGTGTAAAGGATGTCGAGGCATTACAAACACTTTAACGGATGTTCTTGGAGGTATTCCCTATAGCTAGGCTTCCTATGATAGCCTTTGTATAGTGCTCTGGGTACGTGTGCTGTAGAAATCCCAGCTTGCATATTTCCCTTCCTCTAAGGGCAATTTGTACTTCTTCTCAAGCATGCCGATGTGCCTAAGTGACGGACTTGTGCTTATGGGGCAACTTAAATGTTACTGTAATAACCAGGGAGTTGAGTCGGCCCCCAAGATGGCCCCCAATTTTAGCTCTCGTAGGTTAAGATTTTTGAAGCGATCCATAAGTTTAGTTAATACTTTCTCAGGTTCATAGTCAGCCCCCATTATGGCCCCCAACTTTTGACTTGGATAAAATATTAAGAACCACCTTATCAACTCAGCTACTGCTTCTTCAACTTGGGTTGCACTCAAGACTCCTTGTTGTCACTGAGTTAAGTTATGCCCTCTATTCTGCCACTGTTTTTGTAACCGGTCCACAATTCATTCCTTTATGATCGCCTCGATATGACCTTTTGGGTCATTGATTTTCTGCAATGGCGGTGACTCAGGCTCATCTTCTGAATCATCTCGGTCCCTGCGATCTATTTTGGATCCACATCGTCCTGGCATTCGGTGGCTCGTTTTCCTCTTTCGCCCTTTGGATTGTGGTTTACCTACATATTCTTTAATATGAGCACATTTAATTAAATCTTCAATTGCACACCTGAGTGTTCGACATCTTTCTGTGTCGCGACCATGGTCACGATGGTACTTGTAGTATTTCTTCACCGATCTACGCTTTAGATCTGCTTTCATCTTTTGGGAATCTTTTAGCTCCAACTATGTGCCTTTTAGTTTATACATTATTTCAGCCATGTGAATGTTCAGAAGAGTGAAAGTGTCCCAATTGAACTCTACTTTTGCTACTTGTTTACCGGGGAAGCCATCCTTTCCCCGACTTCTGTTTATTAGAAGGCTGTGTAGAAGTCGCTTCGCCTGCCTGAGAGTCGGTCATTTTCTTTTCTCCCAACTTCTGCTTACCTTGTTTCAAGAGCAAAGTGTCATTAGCAATGGTGTACTTCTCACACCGAGCTCTCAGATCAGCCAAGTCGATAGGTGGCCTCTTGGCCAATGACTTTAGCAGATCTGGATCAGTTAATTTGTCTTAAAGGGCTGTCATTCTTACGTTCGGGCTAAGGTTCTTTATCTCTAGAGCCTCATTGTTAAACCTTGGCAGGAAATACCTTAAGGACTCTCCAGGTTTCTGCTTGATTGTCATCAAGTAGTTGGAATTCTTCTTAGGTACTACTTGAGTTTGGAAATAATCAAAGAAGCGATCACTTAACTCTTCAAAGCTGTGAATTGAGTTGACCAGAAGATTGTTAAACCATAGTCGACCCAGTCCTTTCAGTGTGGAGGGGAATGCCCTGCAGAGAATTGCATCATTGTACCTGTGAAGGAGCATTATGGCTGAGTAGTTGTCAAGATGTAGCAGAGGATCTATAGTCCCCTCATAGGGATCAATCTTTGGCATCCTAAAATTATCAGGTCGTGGTGTGTCCATGATCTCCCTAGAAAAGGCCATGTCGGCATAGTACTCTTTTCCTATGGGCATTCGCTCTAGTAGCCTGCTTCTTCTCCATCTCACATAGCTTTGCCTTGCATCTCACTTAGCTTGGCCTGCATCAATTATTTGTTGTTCCAAAGTTCCTAGAGTTGAAACCGGTACTTGTTTTTCTACGATGAGTTTAGCGGTAAGGGTCGTATCAGTGATAGCAGCATATTTAGCTGCAAGCTTATTAGCAGTAGCCTTGATCTTTGTGGCTCTGCGATCTGCTCTAGCAGCATCGACTGGCTTCTATAAGTCCTCTGCGACTTCTACGTGCTTGGTAGCCCAGGCGATCATACACAGAGAGTCGCCCAGGTGATCATGTACGGAGATTCACCTGGCACTTTTTGAATGACTAGAGGACACCTCTTCCTCGACTTCATAGTCGGAGTCATCCTCTGATATAAGGTCGAGCATCTCATCTTGCTAGGGGCTAAGAGATAGTCGGACCGATCTATGTGACTATCTAGATTGTCTGGATCCCCTGGACCCCACTCTTGGGATCCTGGCCCTCCTATTGGGTTGCATCGTGGCGGAGCAGGCAGTGGCATAAGAGCCCTAGCAATTGTAGCGATCTGCTCCATCAAGGTGTTGAATTGCTCTTGGGTGACACACTGGTTCTGGACTACCGGTGCTGGAGGTGGGGGAACCCCTGTTAGAGGATTCGTGTCATGGTCCCCAGCGACTTCGTCTTTTGGGAGCTGATTCTCATCTGACCGATCGGCTCTGCCAGTATTGCTCCTTGTAATCACCATCTCAGTAAACTGAAGATCACTCTGTAGATTTTCTTTGGAGAATAGTTAGGGCCCCACGGTGGGTGCTAAAGTGTTGCTGCTGAAATTGGGCTAGCTGGCGTGTCCTGCCTCCTGTAAGAAAGATAAAGGTGATCAGAGCTGGACGGTGGCGTCTGGTGTCCACTGCGATGATCAAGTCAATAACAGAACAATCAGTATGGAGCTTACAACAAGAAAGTAAGCCCCTTTGAGAGAAAGGTTCCCTGAGTATTCTCAGAGTGAGTAGAAATCAGATCATATTACCTGTGACCATCGAGTATATATATAGAAGACACACCTGTAGTTAAAACTAGATATGCCATCCAATGATAGCATTTGACTAGGAGTGCATGACTCCATTGGAGTCAATCTGATCATCTCGCATCGTCGTAGGATGAAGATCATATGGTTGGGTGAAGTCGCCATCTCCGAACTTAATTTCAAGTCATCATAGGCGCTCTTCGAGGATGGAGTGTCCTACGTCAAGTCTAACTCTCCATACCATAACTCAATAGGAGTCCTCTTGGTGCCCTAAAGACCGACTTAGAGACCTAACATGTGCGAACCCACATGTGTTTCCTCTCACCGTCACAGAACGCCTGGTGGTGACATTTGTCAGAACACGTGTCATCCTCCCGTTATGACATACGGACGGACACGTGTCGCACTCTTCTTAATCAGGCGAAATATGCTATCAACAGATACCGTAATAAGTAAAGGCATAAAGGAAGTCAAAAGGCGCTTCAGTAGAACATACAATCCAAAACATCAAGCATTAGTTGGCTGGTGGAGGATGAGAAGGAGGCTACATGTTCCTAAGCATTTCCATGATAATGTCAAATTGATGATTGGTGTTGTGTTGATAGTCCTCAATAAGATGTGATAGAATGTCGATGCGGTGCAATCCTAATTGGCATCTTCCTGTTGTGATAAATCATTAAGATGACTGTACAAATGATTTATAAAGTAATCAAAATCAGTGGCATAAGCATCAAAATCTTCCCATGTCATGTATCGACTGTGTCCCAGACCAAGTGGGGCTTCTTCATCTTCAGGCACATCTTCTTCGTTGTCAAGGTTTGCAAGAATATTATCATACATCTGAGCTTCCTCATCTATAGCAACTCCCGCAGAAGCAATTGCAACAAAGGAAATTCCTATCTCCGCCTCCATCTTAAAAGATGCCAATATGCCATGCTTCTATTTATTGTCCTAGCACTCTCTCTCTCTCTCTCTCTCTCTCTCTCTCTCTCTCTCTCTCTCTCATAGAGAGGGATTGGGTCCCTATAAGGCTGTCAAAATTGCGATTAAACCGAAAATCGAAACAAAACAAACTTAATTCGGCCTAGATTATATTGAAATCTAATGCTATTGGGATGTAATTGGGTTATGTCTTTATAGCCAGGTGAAAAATTGAAACAAAATCAAATCGATTGAGAAGCTCAAATCAAATCGATCAAATAGGTCTAAACTGAAATCAAAGCCGAACCAACTCGATATTGGACCGATAAAAACCCATTGAGGCAATTTTTGCTAAATATACATGTAGGTGTAAACACCCAGTTTTGTCGCACCCCCTGAACAATCATTATCAATCTACAAAGTTTAGAATCCATCCTCAAGTCCCAGGTGTCCGATAGGCCTCCAGCCAATGCTGACAGTCATTTCCCGAATTCTGATCATAGTGGTCAAAATTACCAAAATACCTTTGATTTGAGTTGACCTAATTAATCCAAAAAATCAATTTTCCCCATTGTAAGATAAAGATACAATGACCTAGTACTCGTTGAGAGCTAGAGCTTCGAAATGAGGCTAGAATCACCTCAATTTTAGAGTTTGAAATCTCAAGATATGACCATTACAAGGTTAAGAACACCGACCCGATCAATTCTCCCGTGAACTGGGACAAGTCCAGACCCAATTCGGGCTAGCCAGGAGTGCTCAAAGCCCATAAAAAACCAGTCCATAGACTGGTTCAGTCCCAAGTCTTTATGTTAGTCCCAGGTTGACACTGAGAGGGGGGTGAATCAGTGGCCACTAAAACTTTTTCACTAAACGATTTGCCCTGATGCTATGAACACTGCTGCTAAGAGCTGTTGATCAAACTGCGCTATGCTGCCTTGAGCTGATTTCTTGAGACCTTCTCGCAGACAATCTATCAAACACATTTCGTGCACACACCAACCACCCACCCACAGGTATCCATACCAGGGCTTGGTCTACCAAGTGTGTACACCCAGACCTGCAGGACACGGACTTCTATTCCACAATCACAATCACACGCATGGGACACACAATATAACGTGGTTCACCAATCACACATTGTGATGGCTACTCCACGGGGCAATACCCTAACCAGGGTTTCGTATATACCCGATACACAACAGAAATGCTATGGTTGCACCTACAACCCTGATGCTACAACATCAACCGCATTCACAGCTACAACTGTGCTCGAGGCACCTACCCCAACTCCAGTCAAGCACCCACTTGACATGTTATACAAAATGGATATCATAAATCATTACAAACCCTTCCCATATATCTCTGATACAATAAGTAGGATTTGTGTGCGTGATTACCTTCCCGGCGTGATCACAGAAGGATTAGTTCTCATCAAATGGATGTTCCAAGCTCTCCAAGTAGTGATAGATACGCTTCGTCGATGGAATGGACCTTCGGCCTTCTTCTAACGCATCTCGCACACCATCAGTCACATCAAACTGTCACTCATACTCACACTTCACTCCAAACTGCTCAAATACCCATGTGTATCAGAAGGAAGAAGGTGAAGAGAGGTTTGCTCTTCAAAGAAAGCTCCAAAACACCATTTCCCCCAAAACCCGCAGCTCTTTCCTTCAAAACCTTGATTTTTTCATTTCAGCAGATTCTCCTCGGAGAGAGAAAGCCGTGAGTTTTTGAATCGCCTCAATCGGAGCTCGGACGGCCAAGATATGGCCAAAAGAAGTTCGGCCAGTGAGATTATTCCAAATGGAATCTCCGGCCTTGATTCGGTGCGCCGCGACGCACCATAGCGGCGCCGCATCTGACGCAACGTACGTCGTTGTCGTCTTCTGATTGGCGGAAAGAGAATCTTTGAAATCTGACCGTTGGATGGGTCGAGAGTGGCGGGATCTTCTCGGATCCGTCCGATTGGCTTCATCGCGTCGGGTGCAATCGGAAGCCTCCTTAGCCTTCGGATGCGCATCTTATGCGCATGTGCATCATGCATGCGCTCCACCGAATCAGGGATCCACTCCGTGCGACGCAACCCACCATTTAATCTTGCTTCCAGCCACTCGAAGGCTCGCGATGGAATCTTTGCGCGAATCCGACGCTATACCGGATCCCGCATTTTTGACGGCCCTCCATTTGGAATCTTGCTGTCGTGGCTTGATCCAAGCCACCCATACGGAATATTCTCTCTTCAAAATGACCAAAATACCCCTGTGAATGTGTGGTAATGCCCCGTAAGTCGATTTTTTCCAGTAAGGTTCGGACATTTTCCTTCATTGCGGCATTTCGTCGAACAGGCTGCGTGCATGCCTCGCCCGGCGCATGCGCGCAGCGACCGGGCTTGCTGCGAGCGTCGCGGGCTCGCTGCGCGGTGCTGCCGAGCAAGCCTTGCGCGCGGCATGCCTTGCGCGCGCGCCGCTGGCTTGCTCGCGAGGCATGCCTTGCGCCGGCAGCCGGCTTGCCGCGGCATGCCTTGGCGCAGCCGCCGGCTTGCTGCGCGCGGGCATGGCCTTGCGCCGGGGCTGCTGCTGCGTGGCCCTGCTGTGGCGTGGCCCCTACGTGCGTCGCTGCTGCTGGCTTGCTTGTGGCATGGCCCCGGCATGCTGGCAAGGCTGCTGGCTTGGTGCCGCGGGCTTCGCAGACTGCTGGCCTGGGCTGGCCGCCATGCTTGGCTGGCCACCCAAGGTCGGACCCACCTGGTCCCCACCCATTCTCTCTCCTCTTTCTCTCTCTTCCATTTTCTCTCTCTTCTTTCTCTCTCTTCTTTCTCTCCCTTCTTTCTCTCCACTTCAGATGGACTTTTTCATCAATTAAGCTTCATTCTCTTTGCTTGACTGACGGAGAGTCCTACAGATACTCTCTCTCCTCCAAATCACTTTCTCTGCTTGGGTTGCCAACAATGACAACACTAACTGCACTGATTGGACAGGGTGTCAACACTTTAAATTGCCAACCTAAGCCATTGACCAGGACTCTGAGTTTGCCAACGCCAAATGGCGATTGATCGACCATTTGTCAACGTCGGAAATCTCATTTCCAAAGTCGATCCTAGAAGAACCCCATGTTTTTTAAAACTCTTTCAAAGCAACTTAATTCGTTTAATCTCTATGAGATAAGCACTACCCTTCACATGGCAGTCTCTAGAGACTCTAGGAAGTCTTTCCCCCGTCATCCAACACTCTTTCCACAAGGATTGGTGAGAGATTGGATCAATCTAAGGTTTTGGTTCTTTTTGAGTCATTGATCCATTTTGAGTGATTCACACTCAATTCTCAACAATTGAAATGCAATTTGTGCATCACAAGCATAGGAGGCGAGCTAGGTTTCCCCTAATAAACAAACCCTTTCATTACAATGGAGAAGATCTCATACTCGTTTGAGTAAAGCTTTCCTTGACAACTTCTCGGGAATGCTTAGTTAATCATTATTCTTGCAAATTGGAGAGTTAAAATTCCATTTTCGTCACTTTGGTCATATATTTTCTGTCATCCCCCCCCAACCTTCGAATCAGATATTTTAATTTAGTTTATTTACTTGCTTTTTAAATTAAAAATCTTATTTTTCTCCCTTGCATGGTGAGGAAAAGTTATATCACCATTACCTCTGATGGCGATTGAAGATATGCGTCATTATGCTTCAATTCTTAGATCTATGACATGAATAATCTAGTTAGGAGTTGTATTGTTCATTTAATTTCATGTATGTGCATAGTTTAAGTGCCCTAGCATCATAAATTTGTGTGTTCATGCATGAAATATCCCATTATCTTAGCTAGGTGATAATTTTAAAATATTTTATGCACGAATTTCACATATTTAAATTCTTAATTTCCATGACCCCAATCTCCCATAGAGGTTAAAATCATCTTAGTAACATGTTCATTCATACATGCATCGTTTCGAGGATTTTCTTTCCCTTGGGATTCTCTCTCTAATGCTGGAAGGCTGTTCAAACAAACAGCCATAAGGTACTGACCATATTTTTTTCTATTTGATGTTATGATTATCTGCACATAAGGATCTCACCATCTAATTATCGAAAATAGTTAACTGAAAACAAGACTAGATTTATCCAAGCAGACCAGGTGTCTAACACCTTTCTTGGACTGTGTCATGATTATCCCCAAATTATCTATCTCAACCTGATTCTATATCCATGGATTATATCTAGAATCAAATTATAGAACCTAGACCCTCATCTAGTAGGCAACTCCAAAAGCCCTCTTGTAAACCCCATTGATCCGGTAGAGGCAAAGTAATAATGATCTCACGAAAACCTCGATGCATTTACACTAGGGAATCAAAACTAGAACCAAACCAGCTTGATAATGGCTTGATAAAACCTATTAAGCCAACTTGTTTTATCCTGGGGAATCTGGAGCTGGGGGTGTGTAACAGGATTCCTCTGGTAGGGTACTATGACTATGTGCGTTTGCAAAGTACCTGGGGATTAGGTCGAACTTCTATGCAGAGATGCGAGGGGCACTAAGAGGTATGGAAGAAGCTCTAAACCTGGGAATCACTCATATTTGGATGGAGGTTGATTTAGAGGCTGCAGTAAAAGATATTCTCTCTTGCCATATTACATGATCTTTTCTCCATAATTGGATAGAATTGCATCTATTTCTATCAAGATCACTCACTATTTTAGAGAAACCAACCAGGTGGCAGATTCTTTAGCTAAAACAGTTGCAGTGGATCACCTGACTAATGTATGGACATGTTGTCCTGATATGATTGCTAGAGATGTAGTTTGGATGCATCAAAAAGTCCTAGATTTAGATTCTGTTAGTAGTAGTTTTTAAATTTTGTCCTCTTATGGGTCCTGTTGATGGGAATGCTGAATGTAGAGTTTAACCAGTAGAGGACTGTACTTTTATACATTTTTTTCTTATTTCTTTAATACAATTGCTGACCTTTAACCAAAAAAAAAAAAAAAAAGCCAACTTGAACTTGTTTCCTCTATATATATATATATATATATATATATATATATATATATATATATATATAACTCGAAACAAAATTGGACCTAAACAACAAAATTGGACCTAAACGAAAACCACAATTTTCTTATTGAGCAATAATTGAACTTGAGTGTATAAGATCAAGGCCAAATCGATCCAGATCAAAATCAGATTAAATCGACCCATTAATTGCATAATTTACCATTCATACATGGCAACAGAAACAAAAACAAATTGAGAACAAATAAAAAAACCGAAGATAACCATGTCCATAGCAAACAGAACTTAGGGGCAAATACGAATCTTTTCAATGAAATGGAATACAAGGATTTAAAATAATCAAGATTCTAAACCAAACCAAAACAAGAATGCTGAATGCCTGAATTATTATCCTGTCAGGGGAAGGGTTTCAAGAACCAAACATGATAAACCAATGAGGAAGACAAAATAGAACCCGCTTGAAGCACCATTTTTGGTTGATGGAGACATTGCTGACCCACCTGGAGTACTTGCTTTCGGGGATGATCCACCTACAGTTTTTAATCATTATTGGAAATCTATAAATAATAAAAAAATGAAAAAAATTGGAGAAAAAGGAAAAATAAAATTTTCTCCACCCCACAAATCTCACATTTCATGGTAAGAGTTATTGATAATAACCGAATAATATCATTAAAAGTTTCAAAAGTATTCCCATTAGTCTATTTAATATTCATTTAATTTAATTTTTTAAATTTTATGTCAACTGATAACAAGGGTAATTGGGAAAACTAAAAATAAAAAATAATAGATTAAACGATAGAATGGGTGAACAATTTGAGAGAGAGGAAAAAAAAAAACTCCGAACAGATTGAAAAATAAATTTGAGAGGAAAAATTAGTTTTCAACCTAATTTCTCAAGAGAAAAAATTATGATGAGTTTTTGGGAGCTGGAGGTTTTTTTTCTTTTTTTTTTAGCCCAGACAGTTCTAAACATTGGACAATTCCATGTTTCCCACTGAGAAAATAAATTTACTGAAACACCACTACAGATCAGAAACCCAAACCCTTTTCTGGTTACAAAACAAGACCCAGTTTCCATTACAATTAGAGGGCTTAATTTAATCATATTATAATTACTTAAAAAGAATATGAAAAAAATAAAAGAATGTATAATTTACCTGATCCTTCTGCTGTTGGAGCTCCAATTGGGATCCCAACCTCTGCATCAATAAAATCAATTAACTAAATCATAAAAAAAAAATGAATACAGATTTTGGCAAATTAA
Organism: Protea cynaroides; assembly: GCA_028583415.1. Classification (NCBI taxonomy): domain Eukaryota; kingdom Viridiplantae; phylum Streptophyta; class Magnoliopsida; order Proteales; family Proteaceae; genus Protea; species Protea cynaroides. The sequence goes on from CM053269.1 coordinate 28,158,125, forward strand.
AAACACATCTATATCATTATCCCCCAAAATAAATAAATAAAACCAAATAAAATCAAACACTTGTTATGATATGCTAGCATGAGCGCCTTTCCACTAACCTGAGCACAAGCTTGCTGAAGGTGTGCTGACCCGACAAACCTTAGGAAGCCCCAAAGCCCTGTTGTTGTCGACTTGGATCCCAAAGCTTGAAGAGTTACCCAAAAGCTCGCAAAGACAGATCGGGTTGGTGTCCACCAACCCGGCCAGCTCAGGGCAGCAAGGTTTATCTGGCTTTGTCAGATTGCTACCGTCCTCCACATATGTCAAACAGTCCGACATGTTAAGCAGAGCTGTTGTGCAGTCATCGGACAGTGTTGCTGCGGTGGGGGCACCAGGTGACATCGCCGGAGCTTGTGCTGATGAGATGGGGAATATCGTGAGGAAGGCCAGGGCAAGGATGATGGTTATGGATGAGAATGAGATTCTGGTGGTCGACATGGCTTCTTTTGTTCTTTGGTTCTTGGTTTTGGCTATCCGAAGCTCAAAAGGCTAGGAAACTGTGAAGTTGGACACTATGTAAGTACTTGAGGAGCATGCAACATATGGAAGGAAAAATACTAGGACAATTTCTCAACTGACTGTAATTAATGGGCTCATGGAGATGGTTCTGTGGGGTTGGGTGGAACCGGAAGATAGTGGATTAGAATAAAGTAAACTCTAACTAGGAAGGAAACAGGGTGGTTGGTTGGTTGGTGATGGGTGAGTTAGGTCAAGAAATTGCATTACTCTAGCTAGCTGTTTATTGTATGTAGAGGGGGAGATTAGTTGATTAGATAATTAGAGTAATTTTCATGCACTAAAGTTGAATATCGTTTGTTTCAATGTAAAATGGTGGAAAAGAAATATTTTCCTGTAAGTGATTACTTTTCACTGTCTATTTTAATGTAAAATGCAAAGAAAGGTATTGAAAAACTAAAAAAAAATTATAGAAAAATGTTTATATAAAATATCATTTGTACAGAAAATATTATAACAAAATAAATGGGGCCTAAAATGTTCAATGAAACAAATAAGGCCTAAAATGTTCTGGACATTTAGTTAGGATCCCATAAGTTGTGGTATAGGCCATTGTTTGTTTCTTGGCATTTGGCTATGACTCAACAACTTGGCTATGTTTGAGATTCAAAGAGTACAAAGTGTAGGTTTCTTGGGCATTCAGATCCTCAGCTTATAACCGACCTTCATAAAAGACACATGGAAAGTCAGGTGAGACCTAAATTTTGCCAATAAGAAGGCTCCAGTCTCCCAAACTGAGATGCCAAGTTTTAGTCCAAGTGGTGTTCTCTATGCCACGTGGTAAAAAGATTCTCTAATTTACTCTCTTTTTTTTATATATGGAGGGAGGGGTTGAGATCCTTCGCAGTTCTATTTTCATAACTTCCCATGTTGCATAGGTTATTTTGCCAATAGTATACTCATAATTTGACTCCAAGATCCATACAATATTACCACCCTTCTGCCCTAATTTGATTATGAAAATTGATTCATAGGTAAAGAGCTCAACCAGCCAGAGCTTAAGGATTTTAAGATACTTTAAAGGTACACACAACCCTCTCACTGGAGAAAAAAAATGGAAAAAGAAAAAGGGTTATTGATCATAGCCTCACCAATATTAAAAGCTTTTTTGTTCTCTCTCCCATTTTTGGCACATGAAGTAATCTTTGATCTATTGATTGTTATGTTCACTCCGAAATTCCCTAAGGCCCTGTTTTTATTCATGTGAAAATTTTCAACTTTTTCTTAATTTATTCTTTTACATTATGTTAAAATAAACAATACATATCTGAAAATTTTTCTTTTTCACCATTACATAAAAACAAACGAAACCTAAGTAGTGTAAAACTGCCTTATCTCAATTTATACCCCAACTTATGCAACTTTTTCCTTGTTTTCCAATTGTCCACGTCTTTTGAAGTCAAATGAAATTGTTGAAACGCTACGATTTTGGACACCCTGCACGCCACTTCCTGTCCCAAGAGGAAAAAAAAAGAGTTACAATTTTTGATAGAATCTAGACAATAGATTTCTTGAATCATTGTCAAATGCAATATAATAGTAGCGATGAATAAAGAAATGTGAAGAGGCAGTGCTACTTGGTGGTATTCTCTATGTGTAAATTACCTTCAAAAAAAAAAAAAAAAAAAAAAGTCTCCAAATGTGACTAACATGGGATTAAATGCTCACCTAAGATGGAAGGATATGGGTTCAGTTTTTCTTGTACTCTCATGTCTTCATGTTGACATGAAGAATATTCAATGGCTATCAACTATTCTGCGTGAATATCAATATATCGGTAACTGTATAGAGTGGATGAAAGCCACTGGATATTCCTCATGTCAACATGAGGACATGAAGAGATTATTTTCCTTTCTTGTAATACCCGATGGTTTAAGTATCAGGAATCTTGACGGATCATTGACCTAACTAATTTTAATCCAATTTTTAGTCGCATCAAAATGAATACTTTTAGAGGAAAACTGAAGTGCTCAGTTACAACGTCACATACATGTACATATCACTTGTGGTTGCAGTTCATCTCTTATTTAAGACCTTAGCATGACGTATATATTATGTGTGAAGCTTGATATTATCTTAACTTACGATATTTTGTTGATTCTTTGTATGGAGTGTAATCTCATAAGGAAAATGATTGAGAGTTGTAACTTCTTCATTAAAATTGTAAAATCGACGACTGATCCTCTACCGTAGACATAGCCATACCCATCGTGTAGGTGAACTACGTAAAATCGTTATATTGTATTATCTTTTGTTTTCCTTTTCCATATATATTTATTTCTTTATTTATTTATTTATTTTTTTATTTTTTTTATTTTTTATTTTTATTTTTATTTTTTTTTATTTTTTATTTTTTATTTTTTTGCGATGCCTAACATTATGGTAGTGAAGGAGAAATTGGGTTTTCGGGCTCTCGTTATGGTGATGGATGGGTTAGCTAATTCATTTGTTGTCTCGCAACTTCATGTCTAGGTCAACTCTAAATGATAGTGAACAACATTTTGGCGTAGTTGGTTGGTGTCCTGCTAGTTAAGTGCATTCACCAAGAGGTCAAGGGTTTGATTTTTCTTGTTTCATATTATAATTCCCTTCTCTTAAATGTCTTTAAGACTCTTCCTTAGTTCCTCTATTGAGAAAGAAAATGAAAGAACCACCCAAGTCAGATGTGGGTTTGTCTAATATCAGTAGCGAAGGTTCCTTTACCATTTTTAGTCCAACATTTTCTCATTTCCTTTGTCCTTGAGAGATCCCACACATCTCTAAGCCCTTCTCCATTGTAAGACTCGCATCCAAAATTACAAGCTAATTTGAATATTTTGGCATAACAGGTCTTCTAGCCGAGACAACTCCAGCATCTGTATCAGTATGGAAGCGTAACGAACATTAAGTAAGATTTAAATCAAGTTTATATCATGTAGGAACTAGTAGTTCTAGGTTAGAAGGTCGAACCAACCTTTGTGTGGCCAATCTTAACCATTTAAGGCCATGCGGTCCACTGCTTCGGTCAATGAAATGAGCCTCGTCAACCGCCTGATTATGATCGACCGCTTCATCACAGAACATGATCGATTTATGGTTACTCGTGTAGGCTTGGTTCCGATTGATGTCTAATCACCCCTAATTGTCCCAAATCACGTGGAACCCATCTGTAAACATGTTGGTGTGCCAATTGGCAGCCTAGAAACCTACCTTGGTAACAATTAGTCTTAGAGTAGGAATTGGAGTAAGAGTTGGACTCCAATTTTAATTCTTGATCTCTCTTCCATATAATCTCCAAAATCCTAATGTGAGAGAGCCTTACAATCTCTGACGCACGTTTTCGAGGTAGCTACCTAAGAGGAAGACTGAAGGAAGGAAGAAAAAGAAAGAACCACAATTAATGGTCCTCCCTTAAGTTTCTTGCTAAGGAATCAATAACACATCATTAATGAAATCAATGTATCACCACTCGATCTAATGCTTAGAACGACCCTCTATCGATCTTATGAGGTAATTCCCAAACTTTGATCTTGAGGGAATTATCATTCCCTAGCCATTGATGACCATTATAGTAGAATTGCTTAATGATATTAAGATTTGACTACCAATAGAAAAGTAATATCTTTGATCATAATATGAGACTATACTATTGAATTAATATAGGAAGTAGTCCTCAATGTGTTTCAGACCATTAGAGACCCTTTAGAAATGCCCTAGACCTCGTGCCATAGAGATTGAATTGAAGCAAGTTTAGTCTGAGCTCATTGGGACCATACGGTCGATGACTATAGTTGATGAAACAAGCCTGATCAACCGCTTGATTGTCATCGACTGCTTGATCACAAAAAGGTGTAATGGCTATTAAATTGTTCTCATTCAGCCACTATGGACTGAGTAGGCTCACCCCACGCCTCAAGATATATATTATGAACATTGTGGAATGATGAATTCAATTAGAATGCATCCCTAAGAGTATAGACATGTACAGTTACATAACTGACATTTATAGTCGATAACTGTACATGTATATAAACTATAGGAATGGAATTCTACCATAACCAATGACCTTACAGTAGGGTAAACCCTCTATAGATGTGACCCCAATAAGGAACAAGCCTCTGGAATTAAAAATAAGCCAAAAACCATCAACAGGTCAATGGAAAGTGTTTGATCGACCGCATGGACTGATCGACCACTCTTGTCGACTGCTTATGTTACAGAATGACTATCATGGTTGATTCCTCAACCATTGATTATGAAATTTGACCAATTGACCCTAGGACATATTCCTAAGAGGTTATCCTAGACCAATTAAAAGAAGAACCATACATTTTAAAGTAGGGTAAAAGACAGTTACCTCCCCTGTAACTTACCTTATTGACCGTTGACCCCCAAAGGTTTCAAAAAAGACAGTTACCTCCCCTAAATAACTATTAAAATCTAAATAGTCCCACGCGTTAAGAATATTCCATTAGATGGTAACGGTGGGAGTCCAATATTTTTTTAAAGACCAAATTACCCTTTTAAAGAGATGAACTACCTATTTTACCCTTACTATTTAATAGGGTTACTACTTCCCCATTTGCTCTCTTACATTTTTTTCTGTTTCCAAACCCTTGAATCGCCTTCTTCTTCGGAGGTCTCCGCCGCTGGTAGCCTTCCTCTAGTGTGTCTGGATGAGACCTAGGGATGAGTCGCATTCTAAGTGTTTTTCCTCCGGGATTGGGCATGTTACCCAATGATGGGACTTACCTTAGGGATTGGGCACCTTACCCAGCGAAGGGTTAAGGCTTAGTTCTATCGATGCCAAGATGAATCCGGTAGACACCAAGACGTAGTCCTTGGGTCATTATCTTTATTATTTAGGTAATGTCTCACATGTGGTGCAGTCAAGTGTATTTCATCACCTTCACCCGTGCTTAAGTGTTCATACCAGTATTTAAATGTGACATGACTTACGCATGCTTGTTCACTAATCAGAGCCTTAATAAAATATTCATGCATTTGTGTGCTTATGTGTGTTGACTTTCTCATTGAACGTGTGGTTTGATCACCCTACGTATATATTTTTAGATTGTTTTGCAGGAAATACTGTTGATGTATCTAAAGATGAAGTATCGCATGACTTTACATGTGAATGTGATGACTATCTCTATAGACCAGGGATAGGGTTTTGCTTAATGTGAAGACGTCTCTATCTCGAGAAATAGGATTTTATTTAGATTTTGCTTAGTTTATTTATTTTGTCTCCAGGCTATGTTTTAACCCGAGATAGTTGGTATTGAGGTTGAATATAAACTACTTGGTATTATTTATTTTGTGTCTTAGTTTGTAGAACATAAACTTCTATGATATAATTATAACATTTAGACGTGGCTTTGAGTTTAATATTTTTATTCCTCTATTTTATTTGTATTCTCTGATTTACACCATGCTATGGTAGCTGTATCTGGTGTGTTTGGCTGTGAATATGAATGTTGTGAACGGATTTTGATATGGAATACTTTCACGGCAAAATATTCATGTTTATATGTTTATAACAAAACACCGTGGTTTTGGGGTGTGATATCCATCATCATCATCATCGTCAACAGATAAGCTAAAAGCTTGGAGTAGCACTGCCATCATGAAAATTTTCTTTTTAAACTACACTGTAATAAAACCGATTAGGAATTGAACCAATTCGCATTGGGTTCTAGTTTTGTTATTTGAAATTGATTGTTAATCGGATCGATTTCACTTTATGACTATTATATCTCAAATCGAATTGAATTAACCCAATTAAATTGAAATCGGACCGATTTATTGTACCATCAATCCCATTCATCAACCAACTGTGATTTTTTCCCAAAAAAGAAAATAAAAATATATGTGTTCCATTGTGAACCTAGTTAGGTAAACCGTCAATATAAAAAGAGTATCTATGTGCGATGGTTAAGAATTATTATAGAAAAATCAGTAAATACTTTTTCTAGCCATATATTATCTAGTGAATATATCATAGGCGAGTGGCACAATCTCTCTTTTTTTTTTTTTTTTTTTTTTCAAGGCTCCGATTATTTCTATGTAAAAAAAACATAAAAGGAAGGATTTTCCATAATAAAAAATACAAGACAAGACATTATATCAAAAGAAATTTTCATCAAAAATATAATTTGCATGAAAACTTTTACAACAAAATAAACATGATTACAAAAAAAGTAAAGTTATGTAACATGACCCAATTCGACCCACCCCTTAGTGGCTCATCTTAACCTTGTTATCTTTACCAAAAAAAAATAAAAATCCTTGTTACCAAATAGTTGATTGCACGAGCTTCAAAGTCGACAAACTGCCTGTTTTTAGGGTATGCCTGTTCACCTTGAGGCTTCATTTGGAGGAGGAAATAGAGAAAAGAATAATAATGAATTATAAGGGGTCTCTAAACGTAGAGCAATTAAAGAAACTATTTTTGCTCTAACGGAAATGTGGTGCCTTGGTGGAAAGAGGGCTAATTCAAAATTCGTTCCGATGTGTAGTTTCATCACTTAAAGGGCCATGACGCATATTCTGCCGGCTCAGGGCTTTCTATCTCATAGAAACATCATGATCGCTAATTGCTCCTCCTATTGAAATGCTAAAAAGGATATCGATCATCAATTTTTTTGGTGCTCTTTCTCCCAGCGTCTACGGCTAGCTATTCTTCAGAAATGCAGGAACTCAGACTTTCTCACCCTGCTTTTGAAAGAGAGTAGAATACTGTTCAGTAGCTAACTTGGCTGTTACATAGATAGTTGTTTTACTCTGTTACATAGATAGTTGTTTTACTGCACTTTATTTTGTTTATTGTTTTCTATAGTTTAGTTAGGATTTTAGTAATTGTCCTAATTGCCCTTGTAGTTTATTTCGTCTATATAAAGCTTCTATAGGCTTATCATGATGGACCTTGGATGACACTGAGAGGGGGGGTGAATCAGTGTGAAAACTTTTCCCTGATATTTCTTGCTGCCCAGTGTTGTTGAAGAAACAGACTGTCACACACATAAACGTATGCAAATCTACTTCGCTACCACTCAGTGGCCAGGTCTACCAGATTTGCACACACATCCTGCAATTCATTCCACGCACTTCACAAAATACAGAATCAAAGCATTCCACAACACAGAAGGGTTACGTGGTTCACCACCATAGTGTGTGATGGCTAATCCACAGAGTAATGCCCAATGGGCTCTGTATCTACTCAATACTAAACTTTTAGCCCTTTACAGGACAAGGATACTCACCTATGTTTTCTCAGCATAGAACTAAGAGGGCAAACACTGCCAAGGTTCAAGCTATATCAGCCAGTGTCCAGCACCCACTGAACACAAATCAAAATGGTAAATTTTGGAGCTTATAGTGATGCCCTATAATAAAACTCAAACTAGCAAGGCATTCAATATTCTTTTTGCCTAAGCTAGCATACAATAGGCTCCCATACAAAGTAGGCATTCAATATTCTCAACCTACTCTAGCATACATGGCATTGATTCAATAAATAATAAGGGAGTTGAGAAAATCTCACAACTGATGTTTTCCGACATCTGAAGATATATGTAGTGTTTCTACAATTTCAATGGAACCTCTCACAGCCATTAATGTTGGAAGAACTGATCCCTTCAAACAATTTCTTGCTCATACATCATCTCTCCTTCAGATAGTCAAACAATCACTTGTCGTATTCAAAGAAGCTCCACCATCCTTCAAAAACCACAACAGTGCACCAACATGGGCACAAATAGAGATGATGAGTGATTGTTTACTCACCCAAAAGCCAGAACCAGTCAAAAACTTTAAGTATATCACTTTTTTTTTCTCTAAAACCCTTTTCTGATATTTTTCACGTGGCCACCGACCTCCCAACCATTCTCAATTGATAGAAAAACAAAAATCTAGCTCGGAGCAACTTGAATCGTCTGATTTGGCCTCCAGATGGCCGAGTTATGACAAAAACAAGTTCGGCCAAGAGAATTAATTCAAACAGCATCTTTAAACTTCACTTGATGCAGCCGCGAAGCACCGAAGCCGCGCCGCCGCTGACATGGCAGGCGCGGTGTCGAGTTATGATTGGAGGATGAGGGATCTTCATTGAAGACCGCAGGATCAATCTGAAAAAGGTGGGATCAGTTTAGATCCATTGGATCATGTCAGATCGCGTCAGCGACCGTCGGCTTTGATTTCGACCACTAGATCGAGATCTTGAGCTGCCGTCGTACCGTGAGCACACCACACCAAATCGAGGTGCCACCTTCATAAAACGCGGCACACATTATTAAATTAGGCCCAACCAATGGGCTTCTTCACGGGAGCATCAAACACCGCCGACTGAGAAGCACCTTAAACCGCATTTTTCCTGTTCGTGAGATTAGAATCAGAAGGGCATCGCTTCATCTTGGCCATTGATGCAGAATTTTTAACTTCACGAACTTCCCAAAATGCCCCTGAAAGTGTTTTTAATGGCCTCTGTAACTATGGGTTTGTTAAAACAAACCCTGTAGGAACAAAGTTCCCGAGAGGTGCTTCTCTCTAACAAGAGAAGCTCTCTCTCTCTAGGAATTTTAACAAACGGCTGTGAGAGCATTGCTTGCGGCCTGGCCTGCGGGCCTTGCTACTGCGAGCTTGTGGCATGGCCTATGGGCCTTGCTGCGCCTTGCTTGTGGCATGGCCTGCCGGCCTTGCTGCTTGCTATGGTGCCACGGCCCTCGGCCTTGCTATGGTGCCACGGCCCTCGGCCAGGCTGGCTGCCGTGATGGCATGCCACCTCGGCATTGTGGGTCCCACAAACAAATTTCTCTCTCCTCTTTCTCTCTCTTGATTTCCTCTCTCTTCTTCCTCTCTCTACAGACTCCCTCCATTTTCCATGCTTCAGAAGGTGTCCAACACTGTGATAAACACTGTCACATCACCTGTAACATAGCCACATCGCCTGTATCACTGTCAGCTTGCATGTGGGGTCTGCAGACACTATCTCTCATCAAACTTGGCCCAGTTAGCCCAATTTGCCAACAATTAAAATACGAGGGCCAACAATCTCCCCCTTTGGAATTGTTGGCAACTACCCAATCCACCATGAGACATTTCTCCCCCTTTGACAACAAGGACAAAGGGATTTGCCACATAGGAGTGCCCACCACATCTTCTCAATCCTATGGGCACTCCAAAAACACAAACTCAACATCATAGTAACATCGAAAAATACCAATGGACTCCCCCTGAGTCCTACATAGGGAGCAAAAAAAAAATAGAACAATCAAACACTGCTCCCCCTCACTCCAAGCTCCTCAATGCTTGGGGAGGATAATCACTCCCAACTTCTGTCGCAAGTAATCAAACTGATCTTTGGGAAGCAGCTTTGTGAAGATGTCGGCAATCTGCTCTGCTGTGGGAATAAATTCTAACTGAACTTCTCCTTCTAGGACCTTCTCTCGCAAGAAGTGATACCGAATGGCTATGTGCTTCGTCCTAGAGTGCATAACTGGGTTCTTGGAGATATTGATAGCACTAGTGTTGTCACAGAACATTGAAATAGGCTTGTCTGACTCAATGCCTAAATCCTTCAACATTTGCTTCATCCACAGAACCTGTGTGCAGCAAGAAGTAGCAGCAATATATTCTACCTCTGCTGTAGATAATGAGACTGACTCTTGCTTTTTACTATGCCAAGCCACCAAATTTCTACCTAGATAGAAGGCACCTCCACTAGTGCTCTTCCTATCATCAACACAACCTGCCCAATCTGCATCTGAAAAGGATGACAATACCAAATCCTTGTTGTTTGCATACCAGAGACCATACTCCATTGTCCCCTTCAAGTATCTGAAGATTCTCTTCATAGCTACCACATGTGTCTCTTTTGGGCCAGCTTGAAATCTAGCTACCATGCACACAGACTGTAAAATATCTGGCTTAGTAGCAGTCAAGTAGAGCAGACTTCCAATCATTGACCTATACATAGTATGGTCAATAGGTGAAGAGTCATCATCTTTGCCCAACTTGCAATTAGTTATCATAGGCGTGCTCACTGGTGTGCAATCCTCCATTGTGAACTTTTTCAACATCTCTTTCACATACTTGGTCTGAGATAAAAAGAACCCATCTTTCAACTGACTGATCTGCAGACCCAAAAAATAAGAAAGTTCACCAATCATGGACATTTCAAACTCATCCTGCATTCTCTGAGAAAAATCCTTACATGACTCATCTTTGTGGCCTGCAAAAATGATGTCGTCTACATACACTACCACAACTGTCTGACTACCATCAACAGATTTCACATACATGTTGCTATCTACCAATCCCTTCTTGAAACCCAACTGACAGAGATAAGTGTCCAGCCTTGAATACCATGCTCTTGGTTCTTGCTTCAACCCATACAATGCTTTTTTCAGTCTACAAACAAGTGTAGGGTCCTCACTTAGTTGGAACCCTTCTGGTTGTTCTATATACACCTCTTCTTCTAAATCACCATTCAAGAAGGCTGACTTAACATCCATCTGGTAAACCTTGAAGTTTTTGTGTACAACAAATGCAAGAAACATCCTGATTGCTTCCAACCTAGCAACAGGAGCAAATGTTTCTTCAAAGTTAATGCCCTCAACTTGAGCATATCCTTTACAAACTAATCTGGCCTTGTTTCTTACAATTTTGCCATCTTCATTGAGTTTGTTTCTATAGACCCATTTAGTGCCTATGACATTTTTATCTGCAGGCCTTGACACTAATTCCCAAGTTTTATTTTTCTCTATCTGGTTCAACTCCTCATTCATTGCCTTGAGCCAACTAGCATCTTCACATGCCTCTGCAACTGATTTGGGTTCAAAGTGAGATAAGAGAGAGAACATCTGTTTTACTTTTCTCACCTTCCTTGTTTGCATTCCAGCTGAGGGATCACCAAGAATTAGCTTGTCTGGATGGTTCTTTCATACTCTGCTTGAGCCACTTCCATTCTGCCTGTCTACCTTAGAATCTGACTGCTCTTCTCTTTCTTCTATCTCAACCACAGCTCTCTGTCTTGGCACATTTGTAACATCCTACTCCTTTTTTGTTTCATTGTCATTCTGCTCACTGTCCAGGTCTTCAAAGATAGGAACCTCATTATTTGACCCTGTAGGAGAATTCTTGTGCTCATCAACTCTCACATCTGCACTTTCAATAATTTTACCAAGTCTTTTATTGTAACATTTGTAAGCTTTGCTAGAGGTAGAGTAGCCAAGAAATATTCCTTCATCAGCCCTATCATCAAACTTTCCTAGACCATGACTGGTGTTTTTGATATAACACTTACTACCAAACACCTTGAAGTGTTTTGTTGTGGCCTTCTTACCAAACCATAATTCATAGGGAGTCTTGTCTTCATGTGGTCTCAACATACACCTATTCTGAACATATATTGCCGTATGCACTGGTTCTCTCTAGAATTTATTTTCCATGTCATTTTTCAGTTAACATAGTCATGGCCATCTCTTAAACAATTCTATTCTTTCTCTCTACAACACCATTTTGCTGTGGTGTTCTAGGAGCTGAAGTCTGTCTTTTGATGCCATTTTCAGAACAATACTCTGCAATGTCTATCCAGGTGTACTGTCCTCCCCTGTCAGATCTCAAACACTTGATTTTCTTCCCTGTCTCATTTTCAACTTGAGTTTTGAAGATCTTGAATCTAGCCAAAGCTTCTGATTTATATTTTAGAAACATTACCCAAGTCATTCTGGAGTAGTCATCTATAAACAGAATGAAGTACCTCTCTCTTGTAATGCTCTGTGTTCTCACTTGCCCACATAGATCTGTATGAACTATCTCCAATGGTTGAGTAGTGTGGTACTCCTTAGGTTTGAATGATGTTCTTGTCTACTTCCCCTTCTGACAAGATGCACATATATTATTGAATGACTTCTTCAACGAAGGAATGTCTCTTACAGCATTCTTATTAGATATTTTAGATAGATTTTCAAAGCCAATATGTCCCAGTCTTCTATGCCATAACCATGTTTCCTCTTCTTGACTCATCATACAATTTTCTTCAAAGTCTTCAGACAAAGTATAGAGATTTCTATGAGTTCTCTTTCCTGATGCCATCAACTTTCCACTGTCAGACCTTCGGATCTCACATCCTTGATCACGAAAAATCACTTTGTGACCCCTATCACAAATCTAGCTGACACTCAATAAGTTATGTTTCAAACCTAAAACATAGAGGACATCATGAGATGTTATGTTTTCATTATTGAGACTGATGCTTCCCTTTCCAACTATCTTGGCACCATCATTGTTGCCAAACTTAACTGAACCTCCTTCATAATGCTGAAGCTTTAGAAGCCTTTTACTATCTCCAGTCATGTGACTTGAACACCCACTGCAAGGATCCATGGTGTCGAGTTGTCTTGTGCCTTAAAAGCTATCTGCATAACCAAAGAGCTGTTTCTTTCTGTTTTATCCCTCTGAACCCGAACTCTCTTCTGTGATGGTGGTTTCTCAACATGTTTCTGCTTTGGAGTCTCTCTTCTTGTTCTGTTATGCTGTCTTTGTAGAGGTGGCATAGGGGGAAAGATGGTTCTACAGTTCCTTGCTACATGCCCAAAGTTATGACAGTTGTAACACTCAATAAAATTCTCTTCAAGGGGAGAAAATTGATTTCTACTCTCAAATTTGACATCTCTCATGTTGAATTTGCAAGTAGCAATATTATGTCCAAAATTATTGCATCTATAGCAGTATCCCTAAAAATGAGGTCTTGACCTTGAAGATGTCATGTACCTCATCTGTCTCTGTGGTGCACTAGGATAGTTTTCCTTATAGAAGTTGTTATGCTCCATTCTCTTAACTTGCCATGCATTTTGTCTTGACCTTGCAAAGTTATTCTTAGGGAGAGGGGTTTTGTTTCCTCCTTGACAATAAACTATAGGGTCCTTACCCTTTCCATTTTCTTTCACAAAAGATATGGGACCTTTTCCCTTTGAGTTGGCATTATTTGATGTCTCTCCTTTATCAAAACCAAGGCCAAACTTAATGTGGGAAGGTCTTTGAGCATTGATGATACTATCAAGCCTGCTACTACTAGGATGCACTGGAGTAGAGTTACCTGATTCCTCATGTTGAGCTAATTTTTGTTGTTTCTCAAGCTCTTCCTTTTCATACTCAGCCACTTTTGTCTTTAAAAGAGTAGACTCATTCTTAAATTCTTCAAATTGATCAACCATAGGGAATTGTTCTTCAAGTTGAGCTTAAAAACTTGCATTCTCATCCAATACCCTGGAGTAGTCTACTGATGTCTGTTTAAGTTGAGTCTTGAGATTTTCAATAACTTTCTTGGACTCTTCATCTTGAGCTTTCAATTTTTGGATCACATGTTTTTGTCTTTTGGCTTCTTGTGAGACAAGCTTATTATTCTTTCTTTCGCTCTTGAGTTCCTTCATGGCTGCAACAAATTCTTCCTCAAAGTTTATCTCACCTTCTTCATCACTACTTGAACATGTATCTTCATTGTCTCTCTCTTCATCATCACTTGAGATAGAGTTCACAATTTTACCTTCTTCATGAATATTTGAAGCAAATTCTTCACTTTTGTTCCCTTCATGTTCTTTAATGAAAACCATGAACAAGGCCTCACTGAGCTCATCCTCTGAGATATCATCTGAGTCATCATTTGAGGTTTCATTGACTCTCTTGGAAATGAAATTTTTTTTATTTGACTTGTTCTTTTTAAAGCTGTAATTTTTCTTTGCCTTGAACTTTATTTGCTTTCATCTTCATCATCACTATCAATCTTACCCTTCTTTGGGCATTTTGCAGTAAAATATCCAACCATACTACAATTGAAACATTTGAAAGGGAGTTTATTCTTGTATTTTCCTGTACCCTTATTTAATTTTCTAGCGAAATGAGCTGTGGCTTCATCTTCACTTTCTTCCTCATTTGGTTTTTTAGAAATCTTGAGTTTCTTTATTGCCTTGAAAGCTACTTTCTTGTCAACAGTAGCTCCAGGGTCTACTCTCATCTCAAAAGCTGTCAATGCTCCATGTATTTCATCTATAGTAACTTCATCCAAATCCTTAGTCTCTTCAAGAGCTGAAACTTTTGATTCTAACTTGGATGTGAGAGACCGTAAAATCTTCTGACAAACAATAGGTCCTTTTAAGTCTTCACCAAGTCCACTAATAGAGTTGACTATGTTAGTCCCAGATTGACACTGAGAGGGGGGGTGAATCAGTGGCCACTAAAAACTCTTTTTCCACTAAATGATTTGGCCTGAAGCTATGAACACTGCTGCCAAGAGCTGTTGATCAATTGTACAATGCTGCCTTGAGCTGACCTTGACATTCTCATAGATAATTCATTAAACACATTTCGTGCACACATCAACCACACACCCACAGGTATCCATACCAGGGGCTTGGCCTGCCAAGTGTGTACACCCAGACCTGCAGCACACGGACTTCTATTCCACAATCACAATCACATGCATGGGACACACAATATAACGTGGTTCACCAATCACATACTGTGATGACTACTCCACGGGGCAATACCCTAACCAGGATTTCGTATATACCCGATACACAACAGAAATGCTACGGTTGCACCTACAATCCCGATGCTACAACATCAACCGCATTCACAGCTACAACTATGTCCTAGGCATCAACCCCAACTCCAGTCAAGCACCCACTTGACAGGTCATACAATATGTATATCAAATGATTACAAACCCTTCCCATATGGCATTGATACAGTAAATAGGGTTTGTGTGCGAGTTTACCTCCCGGTCTTGCTCACTACTGATGCAAGCCTCTCTGTGCTAGCATCTCGGCCTCCTCTTGGGCTCTACAGCTCATTCTTCATCACAACGACTCCATTGGACACTCACAGCTGGTCCACACACTCTCTTCAAGCTTCAACGAAGCTATCATGGCCACACATAGGTAGTAGGAGTCTCTCTCTCTCTTGGAGAAGCTTCAATGGAGGGTTTCCTTCAAAATCGCCATTAGAGGCCTCTTTCTCGAGCTCAAACCACTCCCTTAGTCTTCTACTCAGAAAATCCTTCAGTTTGATATATTATGGGCCTCAATCCGACATCGGACGGTCGAGATATCATCAAAAGAAGTTCTGGCAGTGAAATTATTCCAAAGGAATCTCCGGCCTTGATTCGGTGCGCCGCGACGCACACAATCGCTGCCCTCGCTGACGTACCATACGCCGCTGTCGTCTTCTGATTGGCGGAGAGGGCATCTATAGTTTTAGACCGTTGGATCGATCAGTGAATGGCGGGATCTTTTATGGGCCTTTCGATCGGCCAGATCCCGTCATCGATACTCGGCATCAATACTGTCCTTCAAATTGGAATCTTCAGCGCCTGCGCATCATGCGCATGCAAACACAAAATCACAGTTCTGGTTCCGTGTTATGCAACTCACCATAAAATATTGCCCCCAGCCAATGGGAGTCTTCGCGCAAGCACCTTGACGCGATCAGTGAGAAGCATCATAGCCCGCTTTGATCTCTGCCATCGGATGAGTATCTGAATGATGTGGCTCAATATGGAGCGACGATTTTGGATCTTCATTTTTTTCTTGGACCAAAATACCCCTCAAGAAAGTGTGATAATGCCCTGTATGTCCGAAAAATTTTAGTAGGTTTTTGAGTCGGCCTTTCTTTGGGGCAAAACATCGAACATGTCATGCGCATGCCGAGTGCCCTGCGATGGCTTATAGCGCGCGCGCGGCATCGTGTCATGCGGTGCTGCTTGCTTCCGAGCTAGGCTGGCGTGGCACTGCGCGCATGGGCTTACTGCTGTGCGCAGCTATGCTGTGCGCATGGCTTGTCCATGTGCGCGGCTGTGCTGTGCTGTGCGCATGGCCCTGTCCATGTGCGCGGTTGTGCTGTGCGCATGGCCCTGTCCATGTGCGCGGCTGTGCTGTGCACATGGCCTGCTGGCATGGCCTGCTGGCCTAGTGCCTCCGACATCTGCCTTGCTGGCCTGGCCCCCCAAGGTGGGACCCACCTGGTCCCCACCCATTCTCTCTCCTCTTTCTCTCTCCTCTATTTTCTCTCTCTTCTTTCTCTCTCTTCAGCTGGATTTTCTCATCAACTTGGCTTCATTCTCTTCGGCTGCTGCATCAGCCCAATCACCTTAACTGATAGAGAGTCCTACAGATACTCTCTCTCCTCCATATCACTTTCTCTGCTAAGGTTGCCAACAATGACAACACTTACTGCACTGTCTGGACAGGGTTTCAACAATCTCCCCCTTTGGAATTGTTGGCAACAAAACTCCCCCTCTTGAGGTATCTCTCTCAATGTGACACAACCTTCTTGCCATCTTCTCCCCCTTTGACAACAAGTCCCAAAGGCTGAATGAGCTCCCCCTTTATATCAACTCTCCCTACATAGCCTCACCTGTAGGAGTGCCCACCACATCTTTCCAATCCTACAAATGAATGATGATGCTATGTAGTCAGCAACTCCCCCTACATATGTGCCATCTACAATATGCTCAAAGTCACTACTCCTAGTTGAGCTCTGAGTTTCTCAAAAGAGTCTTTTGGAAGAGCCTTGGTGAAGATGTCTGCCACTTGATCTGCTGTAGGAACAAAGTCCAATCTCACTTCCCCTTCAAGCACTTTCTCCTTCAAATAATGATATCTGATGTCAATATGCTTGGTCCTTGAGTGTTGCACAAGATTCTTGGATATGTTGATGGCACTCGTGTTATCACATTTGATGACCACTGGTTCTTCACAGATAACACTGAAGTCTGACATCTGTCTTTTCATCCAGATTACCTGAGTGCATGTAGCTGCTGCTGCAATGTATTCTGCCTCTGCTGTAGATAAGGAGACAGACTCCTGTTTCTTGTTGTGCCATGCTACTAAGCTCTCTCCCAAAAAGAATGCACCACCACTAGTGCTCTTTCTGTCATCAATGCTACCAGCCCAGTCTGCATCTGAAAATACTGTCAAAGTGAAACTTCTAATCTTTGGATACCACAAACCATAGTCTGTTGTGCCTTTCAGATATCTGAGTATTCTCTTCACTACCATCAGATGAGTCTCCTTTGGGCACGCTTGAAATCTGGCCACCAGACATACTGCTCGCAGAATATCAGGTCTTGAAGCTGTCAAATACAGTAAACTGCCAATCATTGACCTATACAATGTCTGATCAACTGTTAGAGAATCATCTTCTGAACTCAGCTTGATATTCACTGTCATTGGTGTCCCCACTGGTTTACAGTCCTCCATCACAAATTTCTTCAACATCTCCTTGGTATACTTTATTTGAGAGATGAAGATGCCATTTTCTCTTTGATGAATTTGCAACCCCAGAAAGTAGGACATCTCTCCAAGCATAGACATTTCAAACTCTGTTCTCATCCTCTCAGCAAACTGCTTGCAAAGCTTCTCACAGTGCCCCCCAAAGATGATGTCATCCACATAGACCACAACTACCAGTTGACTGCTATCTTCTGTCATGACATATAGGTTGCTATCTACAACACCTCTTCGTAGACCCAACTTATGTAGATATGTATCAAGCCTTTCATACCAAGCTCTTGGAGCTTGCTTCAACCCATATAGAGTCTTCTTCAACTTGCATACCATATCTTCATCATTGCTGAGTTGGAACCCTTCAGGTTGCTCAGTGTACACTTCCTCTTCTAGATTGCCATTCAGGAATGCAGATTTCACATCCATTTGATAAACCTTGAATCCTCTGTGCACAGCTAATGCTAAGAACATTCTGATAAACTCCAGCCTTGCCACAGGTGCAAAAGTCTCTTCAAAATCAATTCCTTCTACTTTAGCATATCCTTTGCATACAACTCTGGCCTTATTTCTCATAACCTGGCCTTCTTCATTTAATTTGTTCCTGAAAACCCACTTTGTGCCAATCACATTCTTGTCTGCTGGTCTAGGAACTAGCTCCCAAGTGTTGTTGTTTTCAATTTGGTCAAGCTCATCATTCATAGCTTTCAACCAAAATTCATCATTGCTAGCCTCATGCACAATTTTAGGCTCTATCTCAGACAATAATGAATAAGTGGTAGCTTTCATCCTTCTGGTTTCGATGCCTGCATTTGGATCTCCTATCACTTGATGATTAGGGTGGATTTTCAACCATTTGTTATCTTTTGGTCTGCTATCTCTCTACACTTCAGTATGAATCTCTTGCACTTCAGATTCATCTTCATCTTGTTGCCCTTTGTCAACTGTTAGAGTGTCATCTTCATCAAGTTCTCCAAGAATGGACCCTTTTGGTTCAGTCCCCTTTTGATTCCCTATATTCTCATCAACCTTCACATCTGAGCTCTCAATAATTCTTCCTAGTCTCTTGTTGTAGCACCTGTATGCCTTACTTTTAAAAGAGTACCCAAGGAATATGCCTTCATCAGCTCTGTCATCAAATTTACCAAGATTTTCTTCCTTTCGCTTGATGTAGCATTTTGAACCAAAGACCCTGAGATACTTCACTGTAGCTTTCCTCCCAAACCACAATTCATAGGGTGTTTTGTTCTCATGAGGCCTTAGAAGACATCTGTTAGTGATATGCACTGCAGTATAGATACCTTCTCTCCAGAAATGCTTTGCTGTGTTATTTTCTGCCATCATAGTTCTAGCCATTTCTTGCACTGTTCTGTTCTTCCTTTCAACCACTCCATTTTGCTGAGGTGTTCTGGCTGCTGAGTGTTGAATTCTGATCCCACTTTCACTGCAGAAGTTTGAGAATTCACTTCATGTAAATTCTTTGCCTTGATCAGACCTTAAACACTTAATTGTGTTTCCTGTCTCATTTTCAACTCTCTTCTTGAATGCTTTGAACTTGTCAAGAGCCTCAGTTTTGTCCTTCAGAAACATCACCCAGGTCATTCTAGAAAACTCATCTATAAACAGGATGAAGTATCTCTCACCTCCTATGGCCTGTGTTCTCATAGGTCCACACAAGTCTGTGTGTATCAAGTCAAGTGGTTTACTTGAATGGTACTCCTTTGATTTATAAGTAGCTCTTGCCTGCTTGCCCTTCTGACATGGACCACATATATGGCTCTCTGGAGTCTTTATGATGGGAAGATCTCTCACTGCTTGTTCCTTGCTAATTTTAGTCAGATTTTTGAAGTGAATGTGTCCCATTCTTTTATGCCACAACCAATTTTCATCTTCTTTAGTTATCATGCACTTGTTGATGGCATCTGTCAACACATACAGATTTTCAACTGTTCTTTCACCAGCAGCTACTGCCTTTCCTATTCCAACCCTGTGGACAACAAAACCTTTATTGTTGAAAGTGATCTCATGTCCTTGATCACATATCTGACTCACACTGAGTAGATTATGTTTCAGCCCATTAACATACAAGACATTGTGGGACTTTATCTTCCCATTGTTAAAGTTCACTGAACCTCTTCCTTCAACTCTGACACCTTTATTATTCCCAAACTTCACAGTTCCTCCTTCAGTAGCATCGAGGCTTGTGAATTTTTCTTTGTTTCCAGTCATGTGTGTTGAGCATCCACTATCAAGAATCCATGGAGATTGTTTTCCTTTGTTTGTTTTAAGTGCTGCTTGCGCCAACAAAGAATTGTTCCCTTTCTTCTGTGGTTTTTCCACCCATGTAGCCTTGTCTTTCACTGTAATTGGCTTCCTTGCATTTCTGACCATTTCATTTTCTTCTTCTCTATGAACTGGTTTTCTTGAAGGATCTTCTCTTTTCTTCCTCTTAGCTTGCCTTTGAGATGGAAAGATTGTTTTGCAGTTTCTGGCTATATGCCCAAGTCTTTCACATCGATAGCATATTACTCCCTCATCAGCAAGAGGAGCAAATCTGTTTCTGTCAATTAACACTGGAATTCTTTGTTGTCTTCTACATTCTGCCACTCGATGTCCATAGGCATTGCAGCCATAACAATATCCTTTGAATCTGATTCTCTGTACTTGCCTGTTTCTCTGAAACTGACCATTCCTCTGGAACTGACTTTGTTTTCTCTGACTGCCTTGCCTGACTGTCTTGAAGCTCTCTTCATTCTTCTTGCTTTTCGTAGCTCTTATGGCTGGTGGTTCCTTCTGCTTTTCCTTCACAAACACAATGGGATTACTTGTGGATCCCTTTTCTTTTATCTGCTCAGATAGCTGCTCAGTATATCCAAGTCCAGACTTAATATGAGAGGATCTCTGGAAGGTTAAAATCTCATCAAGGATGTTGTCTTCGTCCTTGTCTTCATTTTCAGAACTGCTGCTTTTTTCATCTTCCTGTAACCTAACATTCTTATCTTTTGACTTCAGAATGGTTACATGAGGGACTTTTGTAGTAGCTTCAGCATAATTTTTTATTTTTGTAGACTTGGCCAGATCTGCCATAAATCTTACAATTACTTCCTCAAGCTTCTTACACTCAGAAGTCTTTTGTGTAAGATCATTGTCGAGCTCATTAGCAATTATTTTTGCTTTCCTGAGAGTCTCCATAATTTCACCATTTATCTCCTTTGCTTGGTTGAGTTGTTCATTCAAGTTTTTGTTCTTCTTTCTTTCTGACTTGAGCTCAGTAAGTGCAGAAAGCAACTATGCTTCAAGATCTGGACTGTCATCATCTTCAATTCTTTTCTTGACACCATCACCTTTCCTTTTTGTTGTATCACTCCCTGTAAGAGTCTCTTCCAGTCTTGCCATAAAGAGAATATCATCATCATTTTCTTCTTCAGACTCATCAGAGAGGTCATCATGCTTTGACAGATAACTTCTCTTTCTTGGAATGAATTTCTTCTTTCCTTTCTTTTCTTGGCTTCCTTTAGACTCTTCTTCATCAGAGTCATACACTCTACCCTTTTTCTGGCACTTAGAGGCAAAGTGTCCTAAGCCACCACAGTTGAAACATCTCATTGAATACTTATTTTTGAACTTCTCAGATCTCTTCTTGAGTTTGTTAGCCAGATAGGCTATGAGCTCATCATCTGAATCATTTGTGTCCTCCTCTGCATCACCTTTTGAGCTTTCCACTGGCTCCTTCATTTTTTATTTTTTAAAGGCTTCAAAAGCGGCTTCCTTCTCAGCTGGCACTGGCTCAAGCATTCTCATCTCATAGGTAGTCAAGATACCATGCAGTTCATCTATGGTCAATGTATCCAAAGTGGCAATTTCTTTAAGGACTGACACCTTGGCATTATACAGTTTTGGAAGTGTCCTCAACACCTTCTTGACCACATGAATCTCTTTTAATTCTTCACCCAATGCTCTAATTGCATTGATGATCTTGTTTACTCTGTTCAGGTAAAACTCAATTGTCTCACCTTCACTCATTCTCGGGCTTTCAAATTGAGATCTCAGTATCTGTAATTTAGCCTCCTTGATTTTGTTGTCTCCTTCATGAACACTCTGTAGCTTGTCTCATATCTCCTTTGATGTTGGACAACTAATCACTCTAGTAAGTTCATTACTTGAAAGTACGGCTAGAAGTGCTGTGACAGCCTTAGCTTCATTTTCTCTCTTCTTCATCTCAACAGCATCACTGATATCTTCAGTTGTGTGCATGTACCCATTCTTCACTTCCAGCCAAACCCCAGATCCTTGTGCAATTAGGTAAGCCTCCATTCTGACTTTTCATATGCTGTAGTTGAAGCCATCAAACATCAAAATTCTGCTGTGCCCATGATGTTCTTCATTTGTAGCCATATCTCAGTCTCAATCTTATCTGTACCCGAACTTGTCAGTCTTCTTCCCTTGGGAACTCAGCTCTGATACCACTTGTTAGTCCCAGATTGACACTGAGAGGGGGGGGATGAATCAGTGGCCACTAAAAACTCTTTTTGCACTAAATGATTTGGCCTGAAGCTATGAACACTGCCAAGGGCTGTTGATCAATTCTACAATGCTGCCTTGAGCTGACCTTGACATTCTCACAGATAATTCATTAAACACATTTCGTGCACACACCAACCATACACCCACAGGTATCCATACCAGGGGCTTGGCCTGCCAAGTGTGTACACCCAGACCTGCAGCACACGGACTTCTATTCCACAATCACAATCACATGCATGGGACACACAATATAACGTGGTTCACCAATCACACACTGTGATGGCTACTCCATGGGGCAATACCCTAACCAGGGTTTTGTATATACCCGATACACAATAGAAATGCTACGGTTACACCTACAACCCCGATGCTACAACATCAACCGCATTCACAGCTACAACTGTGTCCTAGGCATCAACCCCAACTCCAATCAAGCACCCACTTGACAGGTCATACAATATGTATATCAAATGATTACAAACCCTTCCCATATGGCACTGACATAGTAAATACGGTTTGTGTGCGAGTTTACCTCCCGATCTTGCCCATTACTGATGTAAGCCTCTCTATGCTAGCATCTCGGCCTCCTCTTGGGCACCACAGCTCATTCTTCACCACAACGACTCCATTAGACGCTCACAGCTGGTCCACACACTCTCTTCAAGCTTCAACGAAGCTTTCATGGCCTCACACAGGTAGTAGGAGTCTCTCTCTCTCTTGGAGAAGCATCAATGGAGGGTTTTCTTTTAAAATCGCCATTAGAGGCCTTTTTCTCGAGCTCAAACCACTCCCTTAGTCTTTTACTTGGAAAATCCTTCAGTTTGATATATTATGGGCCTCAATCCGACATCGGACGGCCGAGATATCATCAAAAGAAGTTTGGCCAGTGAGATTATTCCAAAAGGAATCTCCGGCCTTGATTCGGTGCACCGCGACGCACACAATCGCTGCCCTCACTGACGTACCGTACGCCGCTATCGTCTTCTGATTGGCGGAGAGGGCATCTATAGTTTTAGACCGTTGGATCGATCAGTGAATGGCGGGATCTTTTATGGGCCTTTCGATCGGCCAGATCCCGTCATCGATACCCGGCATCAATACTGTCCTTCAAATTAGAATCTTCAGCGCCTGCGCATCATGCGCATGCAAACACAGAATCACAGTTCTGGTTCTGTGTTATGCAACTCACCATAAAATATTGCCCCCAGCCAATGGGAGTCTTCGCGCAAGCACCTTGACGCGATCAGTGAGAAGCATCATAGCTCGCTTTGATCTCAGCCATCGGATGAGTATCTGAATGATGTGGCTCAATATGGAGCGACGATTTTGGATCTTCATTTTTTTCTTGGACCAAAATACCCCTCAAGAAAGTGTGATAATGCCCTGTATGTCCGAAAAAGTTTAGTAGGTTTTTGAGTCGGCCTTTCTTTGGGGCAAAACATCGAACATGTCATGCGCATGCCGAGTGCCCTGCGATGGCTTGCGGTGCACGCGCAGCATCGTGTCATGCGGTGCTGCTTGCTGCCGAGCTTGGCTTGCGGCGTGGCACTGCACACATGGGCTTGCTGCTGTGCGCAGCTGTGCTGTGCGCATGGCTTGTCCATGTGCGCGGCTGTGCTGTGCTGTGCGCATGGCCCTGTCCATGTGCATGGCTGTGCTGTGCGCATGGCCCTGTCCATGTGCGCGGCTGTGTTGTGCGCATGGCCTGCTGGCCTAGTGCCTCGGACATCTGCCTTGCTGGCCTGGCCCCCCAAGGTGGGACCCACCTGGTCCCCACCCATTCTCTCTCCTCTTTATCTCTCCTCTATTTTCTCTCTCTTCTTTCTCTCTCTTCAGCTGGATTTTCTAATCAACTTGGCTTCATTCTCTTCGGCTGCTGCATCAGCCCAATCACCTTAACTGACAAAGAGTCCTATAGATACTCTCTCTCCTCCATATCACTTTCTCTGCTAAGGTTGCCAACAATGACAACACTTACTGCACTGTCTGGAGAGGGTTTCAACAGACTACTTCATTGACTCTGTTCATATACTGATCAACAGTTTCATCCTCATTCATTTTCAAGTTTTCAAACTAAGCCCTGAATGTTTGTAATTTTACATTCTTGATCTTCTTATCTCCTTCATAGATATTTATCAGTCTATCCCAGACCTCCTTTGCAGTCTTGCAATCCATGACCTTGGATAATTCACTGTTAGTCAGACCACCTTGAATGACATTGAGTGCCTTTCTGTTATTCTCAAAATTATTTTTGTCTGTAACACTAGGAGTAACTGTATCATGTGGAGTATAGCCAATTTCAACTGCAGCCCAAACATCAAATCCAAGTGATCCCACATAAATTTCCATTCGCCATTTCTAAAACACAAAGTCCGTACCATCAAACAATGGGGGTTTATGAGAACATTCCCCTGGTGCCATTGCTGCCCTCTGATCTCTCAGATGCAGATTTAGCTGTCACTGAGCCTGGTGCTCTGATACCAATTGATGGACCTTGGATGACACTGAGAGGGGGGTGAATCAGTGTGAAAACTTTTCCCTGATATTTCTTTGTTGCTCAGTTGTTGATGAAACAGACTGTCACACACACAAACGTATGCAAATCTACCTCGTTACCACTCAGTGGCCAGGTCTACCAGATTTGCACACCCATCCTGTAATTCATTCCATGCACTTCACAAAATACAGAATCAAAGCATTCCACAACATAAAAGGGTTACGTGGTTCACCACCACAGTGTGTGATGGCTAATCCACGGAGTAATGCCCAATGGGCTCTGTATCTACTAAATACTAATTTTTAGCCCTTTACAGGACAAGGATACTCACCCTATGTTTTCTCAGCATAGAACTAAGAGGGAAAACACTGCCAAGGTTCAGGCTATATCAGCCAATGTCCAGCACCCACTGAACACAAATCAAAATGGTAAATTTTGGGGCTTATAGTGATGCCCTACAATAAAACCCAAACTAGCAAGGCATTCAATATTCTTTTTGCCTAAGCTAGCATACAATAGGCTCCCATACAAAGTAGGCATTCAATATTCTCAACCTACTCTAGCATACATGGCATTGATTCAATAAATAATAAGGGAGTTGAGAAAATCTCACAACTGATGTTTTCCGACATCTGAAAATATATGTAGTGTTTCTGCAATTTCAATGGAACCTCTCACAGCCATTAATGTTGGAAGAACTGATCCCTTCAAACAATTTCTTGCTTATACATCATCTCTCCTTCAGATAGTCAAACAATCACTTGTCGTATCCAAAGAAGCTCCACCATCCTTCAAAAACCACAACAGTGCACCAACATGGGCACAAATAGAGATGATGAGTGATTGTTTGCTCACCCAAAAGCCATAACCAGTCAAAAACTTCAAGTATATCTCTTTTTTTCCCTAAAACCATTTTTTTGATATTTTTCACGCGGCCACCGACCTCCCAACCATTCTCAATTGATAGAAAAACAAAAAACCTAGCTTGGAGCAACTTGAATCGTCGGATTTGGCCTCCAGATGGCTGAGTTATGACAAAAACAAGTTCGGTCAATAGAATTACTTCAAACAGCATCTTTAAACTTCACTTGATGCAACCGCGAAGCACCGAAGCTGTGCCGCCGCTGACATGGCAGGCGCGGTGTCGAGTTATGATTAGAGGATGACGGATCTTCATTGAAGACCGCAGGATCAATCTGAAAAAGGCGGGATCAGTTTAGATCCATTGGATCATGTTAGATCGCGTCAGCGACTGTCGGCTTTGATTTCGACTACTGGATCGAGATCTTGAGCTGCCATCGTATTGTGAGTGCACCACACTAAATCGAGGTGCCACCTTCATAAAACGCGGCACACATTATTAAATTATGCCCAGCCAATGGGCTTCTTCACGGGAGCATCAAACACCGCCGACTGAGAAGCACCTTAGCCCGCATTTTTCCTGTGTGTGATATTAGAATCAGAAGGGTGTGGCTTCATCTTGGCCGTTGATACATAATTTTTTACTTTACAAACTTCCCAAAATGCCCCTGAAAGTGTTTTTAATGGCCTCTGTAACTATGGGTTTGTTAAAACAAACCCTATAGGAACAAAGTTCTCGAGAGGTGCTTCTCTCTAACAAGAGAAGCTCTCTCTCTCTAGGAATTTTAACAAACGGCTGTGAGAGCATTGCTTGTGGCCTGGCCTGTGGGCCTTGCTGCTGCGAGCTTGCGGCATGGCCTGTGGGCCTTGCTGTGCCTTGCTTGTGGCATGGCCTGCGGGCCTTGCTGCTTGCTATGGTGGCACGGCCCTCGGCCTTGCTATGGTGCCACGGCCCTCGGCCAGGCTGGCTACCATGATGGCATGCCACCTCGGCATTGTGGGTCCCATAAACAAATTTCTCTCTCCTCTTTCTCTCTCTTAATTTCCTCTCTCTTCTTTCTCTCGCTACAGACTCCCTCCATTTTCCATGCATCAGAAGGTGTCCAACACTGTGATAAACACTATCACATCACCTGTAACATAGCCACATCGCCTGTATCACTGTCAGCTTGCATGTGGGGTCCGCAGACACTATCGCTCATCAAACTTGGCCCAGTTAGCCCAATTTGCCAACAATTACAATACGAGGGCCAACATATCATGCATTATTGAGAAATATTTTTGTCAAAACCTATTATGGTACTAGAACTCTAATAAGTTGTATTTTTGCTCTCGAAACCTTCTACAAAAATGGTGACTTTAAATGCTGCTGCAATTTTTCTCTATCCAAGTACACTCAATGTTGCGAATTTTGTGATGATTAAACTTACAAACAATAATTATCTACTCAGGGAGATGCATATGACATTTCTGATCGAGAGTCAAGATTTGCTAGGTTTTGTTCATGGCAAAATCATAGAGCCTAGCTATTGCTGCTGAAACTAGGCTGGCTGATATGTCCCATCCTCTGCAAGAAAAAGAAAGTTATCGGAGGTCAGATTGGGAAGTCCAGCAACCACTCCGACAATTACGTCAATAACAAAGCACACAATATGGAGCTTACGAAAAGAGTATAAGTTCCTTAGAATGGGGGAAGCCTGAGTATTCTCTCAGTAGAAGATGGTGAAGTCAAAGTGATTATACATGTGATTGTCGAGTGTTTTATATAGGGTGTGTACCTATAGTTAGAGCCGGATACGCTGTTGGGTGTTGGAGTTAGATGAGGAGACTAATTCCCTTGATAACTCCAAGTTGATTATATCCTGCAACTGTGGGATGAAGATCCTATAGTCAGGAGAAATTGCCACTACCGACCTTCTAGGTAGCTAATGTGTATCGACTCACGGAGGAATCCTCTCTCAGATCTGACTCCTAGCTATGTGGTGTAGAGGGACAATCCCATAGGCGCACAACACCAACTTAGAGACCTAGCACGTACTAACCCGTACGCACTTCCTCTTGCCATACAGGAGCGTTCTGGAGGTAATGCATATATGGACACGTGTCATTCTCCTATCGTAACACATGTATGGACACATGTCAACTTCTTATTGACGGACAAAATATGGTATCAACAGTTGCCACTTGCTTCTTTAGAATCACTGAGTTCGAAGGAGCAATCCCAATGTCCATGCTTATATATTTTGTCTAACTCGTCACACTGAGCTATAGGAATTTGAAGTCGTATCTCCCAAGTCGGGCCCTTGCTTGAGCTGGGGTAAAGCAACATGCCCCGAGTTGGAATAAATTGCATGTTCACGGAACGCGATTCAAGTCAACATAGAGCCTGACTTCAGTACAAGATACAAGTCAGGAGCAAATTCGACCTTCAAGTTGTCTAACATAACTCTTCCCCGATCTGAGATGTAAGATGAAGGCCCGAGCTCTCCGACCCCAAGGGATAAAGGAGGCTTAATGACCACTGTTCCTCTTTTCAGGAGAACCCAAAAGATTGTTTGAGAATTTCCCTGGACACTATCTCATGATAGCGGGATTTGCTACAGATTTGAAGCATCGACCTTTGGATGACCACTACGTGTGCCCCATGATCGCCTCTTTCTTGACATGATGCAGAAAACCATACAAGGCTAGCGTACACCTAGATTTTTGTCTCTTCTTTTTCGGTTTCAACAATAAATGCCTTCGGGATCTTCACCAATCAGAACACAAATGAGAAAGGTCTTCCCTGACAAAGGCGGTGATTTGAAAGCTTCTAAAATGATGATTTTTGGACTCCTACCTTTTTAAATATGTGGTATTTCCATTCGAGGAGGGGTTCAAAAGGGCATTTGAGATACATTCAAACTTTCACCTTTTTCAAACTCCAAGCATCTGAAGCATAGAGATTTCTTCATCTCATTCATCTTCTTCAATTTCAAGTCTGCAACTCAACCAGTAAGTTACTCTCTCTTTTGTTGTACTCTTTACTTCTTCTCTTCCTTTTGTTCTTATGTCTCGCATGTTTGGTCGCCCTGGGATGGCAATACACCAATGCCTTACCCCCCCCCCCCCAATTTTTTGTTGGATAGAGGAAGAGCAAATAGCTCTGGTGGTTTGAGAGTGCCCGGGTGCCATCAGGGGTATCAGTTGCCCCAGCTTTACCAATGAGATCAGCCGTCTCTGAGGTTATCATTGCAGAGTAGTATTGTAGAGAGAGAGAAACCCACTACCTTGAGCAAAAATGGTGACTACAACCCTTTTGGTTCCCAGGAAACGGCGGCCCAGGCTATCCTTGCCCCCAGTGAAATGGTAGCCGCAGAACACAAGTGTTGCCTCAAGGACAACAGCTTGCCTAGCTAATCGCTTAGTTCAAGATCCTGAACTATTACTACTGTAGGATCCCAGTCAACAATGAACCCTCCTGTGCTCCCAACGTGAGTGAAATGTGTGTCTATACCAAGTTCTTTAACTCCAAGTTCAAGTATCTGATTCCTCTAGAGGCCATTAAGATAGTGAAGTATTAAGCACAGAGGCAGAGTAAAAAGGCCTTGCAAATATAGCCTCGAGTTGATGTGGATTCAATGCCTCATGCATGAGATTGGCTACTCACCTTCCACTACACAGTCATTTTGTGTGATAACATTAGCGCAACTTATTTGGTGGCCAACCCAATCTTACATGCTCGCACCAAACATGTAGAAATCGACTATCAATTTGTTCGCGACTAGGTCCTAAAGAAGAGCTTGGATACAGTTCTTGTGTATTACTGAGCAACTAGCTGATGTGATGATCAAGCCATTGGCTGTGCCACGTTTTCAACATTTCTGGGACAAGCTTACTATGAGTACCCCCCCAATCGCACTTGAGGGGGTGTATTAATGGTTCCTCAAGTCCCATATCTGATGGAGAAAATAAAGGGATTGAATAGCTATGCATACAGAATCATTGAGCATTATCAAATGCGATATAGAGAGTCTCTTGTATGAGTAGGACTTTCACATGTGATTTAAAAGAGTCATGTTAGACTCTAACATGTGATATAGTAGTTTTGTATATGTAGAACTCTAAGATGTTTTAGTCAAACTCAAATATACCTGGTAACCATGTAACCGACACATATGGATTATATATTTAATCACTGACATGCAAATCGTGAATGAGTTTTGATTTAGAAAACCTACTCTCTCAGCTCTCAACAATCACCATTGTGATTCCCAAGTTGACACTGAGAAGGGGGGGGGGTGAATCAGTGACCTCTAAAAATCCTTCCCAAAGCTGTGTGGTCAGTCCAGACTGAATAAACAATGCTGCCTTGATCTGTCTGTGTCACACCCCAATTCTGCACTATTCAGAATGGTGTGATGAACACCCAATAAACAAACGGTTCAACCAGGATCTTGAATAGGCTGTGTCCGTTTGCTTAAACCATACACATCCACACAATAATCAGAGTAAATAAATAATAGCGGAAGTCTTTATACTAATGAACTGAGAGTCTAACAATGATAAAATAAATAAATTATCCAATTATCTTCCATTGACTAAGACATAAAATAAAATAAAATAATCAATTACATATTCCTTAAAATCCAAATACATAAATCTAATCAAAGACGCATGAGTTGCACTCGCATGACGAATCATGCGACTCCATCATAACTTTTGCATCCATCGCAGCAGCATGTCCGTACACAAGAGCATTCATATAGTATTCCACAGTAGTACCTGCATCATTAAGTAAAAATATTTGATGTCGAAAGGGTGAGTACACATCATGGCTCAGTGAGCAAACAAAATAATGCAACAAACATATGTATACATTCAATTCATATCTATGGTCTGGTTCATAAGTTTGCAATGTGCAATAGAAAGGATAGGTGGCCGCCGCACCTCTATACACGAATGTGTGGAATCGCCCAATGGATCAAACACCATTACCGCCCCCACATGCACCCACCATGGAATAGAGATAGAGCTAAAGTGCTTAGGACCGCACCGCATCACACTTCCCCTGATGCTCTACCCATACCAACATGTAAGCCCCTATTGGCGAGGGCTTGCAAACTGGGCTCGCAACTAACTAATCCTAATGTCAAATAGTGTATCCAAGGCCTCACCCCAGCATCCCTCAATACGTCCATAGAGATAGAGCTAAGACCCCTCGACAGAGTAAGAGACTACACGGTCCGAGACCACCTCCCCTGATGCCCTACGACGTAATAGTTCTGCTAAGGTGATGACGATACAACGATGTTAGTGGATAAGACTTGAGTAGAGATAGAGCTAGAATCTGGTGATCAGGATGAACCATAGTGTCACGTCCTCCCCCTGATGCTCCACTCGCATCAAGTACACTAACCACACACATACATTCACATGCCTATTCCTAGCATCATCATCATCATCATGTTATAAATAAACAGAATTAAATATGCATGAACAGTAATAACAAGAATAGTGGATGACATGTGATATGCACATTACAATCATACAAACATAGAATCATTCATGGTATTGGACTCAATAAACAAAAACAGTTTATTATTAACCAATTAGTTTAGGTCTTGTTCCTTCACCTTTGATTGAGCGTAGATCCTCGTTCAAGCTTTATGAATCACTTTTAAATCACTAAAAAAACCTAACAAGTCGATAGATATTAATTAGAATTAATTCCAATATATTTTAATCTAACTGAAATCGTAGGGTCGCAGGTAGGGTAGCACCTAGGGTAGCAGTTTCTACGACCCTAGAGTGTAGGGTCGGACGTGGGGTCGGATACCATTCGACCCTACGTGCGACCACACCCTCCTTGAAACTTCCCGAGGGCATGTGGTCGATCCTGTGGTCTCATAGGGTCGGATATTATTCGACCCTACTTGCGACCACACGTATTCTGAGTCGACCTTTTATTCTAAAGTCCATTCCTTCACATTTGGATCCTTTGGCTTACTTTCATGGTCCATTCTATGATTGTTCTATGGCTCAAAACTACAAGTTATACACTATTCATAGTCCATAATGATTTCCTTCATGGAATCTCTTGAAACTTATCCATGGATGGATGATTTGGGTTTCTCCTAATCCTATGTTCTTCATAACTATTCTAGGATCTCTTATTCAGGTAAGGAATTAGGTTCATACCTTTATTCAGAGGTTACTCTGAACTTCCTCCTCTTCCTTAGTCTTTTCTTCAAGTTCCTTCTCTTCTTCTCTTCCTTCTCATTATCTTTCTCTCACTCTCAATTAGGGTTCTAAAGGAGTGAAAGAGGCTAAGGGACGTCCTATTTATAGAGAAAAACCCTCCATAATAAGTCCCAATGAGTTTAGGAAAGATCCCCTTTGAATTAGGAAAGTTTCCTAATTTTTGGTTTCTGTCTATCATCGTAGGGTCAGACGTAGGGTCGCAGAATCCGTCGACCCTACGTTTTTCTAGTCATGCGACCCTATGACTAGAAAGTCATGGGTTGGACTTCTGTTGAGGTGGGGTCGACCCTACCTGTTTAGGCATGCGACCCTACCCTCTCATTTGTTATTTTTGGGTTAGGCTTCATACCTGATCTTGTGATTTCTTCACGCACTTGGTCCACTTGGCTAGACCATGATAGGTAGACCTGATACAAGGTGGTAAAACCGGTTAGTTTGATACGGGTCTTACAGTCTGTCTATGTTGTGTTGCCTTGAGCTGACCCGGATGCTTGTTCACGCACTTGTTCATTCACACATTCTGTCAAACATATTTCATATAACACACCATGCCACACACACCCATAGGTATCAATACCATCAGGCTTGACCTACCTAGTGTGTACACCCAGCCTACAACCCACGTACTTTACATAAACAATATACACATTCACATACACATGACATAGTATGTAACGTGGTTCACCAATACTCACTGTGATGGCTAGTCCATGGGACAATACCCTAACCAGGGTTTTGTATTATACCTAATACGCTACTTTAATTCTATGGTTGCACCGACAATCTAGATACGACAACACCGACCACATTCTCAATTGCAACTGAGTCCTAGGCAACAACTGTAAGACCCGCACTCCATTAACTTGGTCTAACCGTGTCGTGCCAGGTCTTCCCATCATTGTTGGACCAAGTGGACCAACCGTGTGAAGATGGATCACAAAACCAGGTATGAATCGAGTTAAAACGCTCAAAAGTATACGTAGGGTCGCATACCTAGGTAGGTACGATCGACCATATGGAAAGAAATAATGGTCACTGATCAATGACCCTACGATCGATGTTTTGGACCCTACGGTCGACGGATTCTGTGACCATAGGCCATCAACTGTGAGACCCCAGACCAGACTCCGAGTTAGAAACTTTCCTAATTTAAGGGGGATTTTTTTCCTAATGTTGGAGAACTCTATATGGAGAATTATTTTCTATATAAAGGACGTCCGTCAACCTCTTTTCACTCTTTTAGAACATTAGTAAACCCTAGAGGAAGAGAAGGAAAGGAAGGAGAAGAAGAGAAGACTAAGGATAAGGTTTTGCTGAGAAGATTTTAACTCTCTACCATAGACAAAAGTATGAACCTAATCCTTGAAGATGTAAATTCTATGGAATAAGACTTCTATGGGGGATTGGAGATGTCAAACTAGTATGATCCATGTGATTCCTTGAGTAAATCCCAAGGCTAATCATGAGGGGGTGAGTTTGGTGATAATGGTTGGTGAGAAACTACTAATGATGACCATAGGAAAACCTTTGTATGAACCCAAGAGAAAAGCCGAGGAGTTGACCCAAGAAGAATTTGAATTGAATGTAGTTGGTGATCAGAAGTCTTAAGGTCGCAGCTACAGTCGATCATAGCATGACCAGCATGACCAGAGGATCGACCATAGGCATTCGGGAAGATTTCAAAAACCATATGGTCGCAAGCTACGGACGCACCATATGCGACCGTAGGGTATCGACCATAGGCAGTAAGGTCGATACAGTATGAGACCATAGGACCAATCAAATACATATCAGTGCTCTATTTCAATTTTTGACTACTGTAACATGTTACATATGAACCCTAACTTAAATTTATATAATTTTAGGTTATTAAATCAATTCAAAGAGTATTACAAGGCTTGGA
Source organism: Protea cynaroides (assembly GCA_028583415.1). Lineage (NCBI taxonomy): Eukaryota > Viridiplantae > Streptophyta > Magnoliopsida > Proteales > Proteaceae > Protea > Protea cynaroides. Next base: position 28,191,966 of record CM053269.1, read on the forward strand.
AGGAGATCAAATTTTGCTAACAGGTGAGGGAACAAGACCTAAACTAATTGGATAATAACAAACTGTTCATTTATTTGAGTCCAATGCCATTATTGATTCTATGCTTGTATGTTTGTAATGTGCATCTCACATGTCATCCAATATTCCTGCTATTACTGCTTATGCATATTTATTTCTGTCTATTTATAATATGATGATGATGATGATGCTAGGAATAGGCATGTGATTATGTGTTTGTGGTTAGTGTGCTTGATGCCAGTAGAGCATCAGGGGAAGGACGTGGCATGGTGGTCTTGACCAGGTCACTAGACTCTAGCTCTATCTCTACTCAAGTCTTGCTCACTGACATCATCGTATCGCCATTACCTTAGCAGAACTATTATGTCGTAGGGCATCAGGGGAGGTGGTCTCAGACCGTGTACTCTTCGACTCTACCGAGGGGCCTTAGCTCTATCTCTATGGACGTATTGAGGGATGCTGGGGTGAGGCCTTGGATACACTGGATGATATTTACGATTGGTTAGTTGTGAGCCCAGTATATAAGCCCTCGCCAATAGGGACTTATGGGTTGGTATGGGTAGGGCATCGAGGAAGTGTTGGCGGTGTTTGATCCGGACACTTTAGCTTTATCTCTATTCCATGGTGGGTGCATATGGGACAGCAATGGTGTTTGATCCATTAGACAGATTCACACACTTGTTTGTTGCATTGTTTTGTTTGCTCACTGAGCCATGATGTGTGCTCACCCTTTCGACGTCGAATATTTTAGTTGATGATGCAGGTCTTACTGTTGAAGATTATGTGAATACGCCGATGTATGGACACTTTGTGGCCATGGACGTAGAAGCTGTTGAAGATGCGCATGATCCTTCATGCGAGTGCAACCAATGCATTGTTTATTAGTTTAGCTATATTTGGTTATTGAGACATGTAACGGATTATTTACTTTTATGTCGAGTTTTTAAAAAATAATTGGATTAGATAATTATTATATCACTGTTAGACACTGAGTTCATTATCTATAAGACTTCTGCTTATTTGTTATTTATCTCTGACTATTTCTGTGGAAGGTGTGTGTAGTTGATATGGTGGGTACTACTTAACGGAGATCCTAGTTGTACCATTGATTTATTTACGATTCATCACACTATTCTGGTTAGTCCAGAATTGGGGAGTGACAATGACCCTTAATACTGTCAAGCCCCCAACATGACATGTTACAATGAATATGATAATAAATATTTATAAACCCTTTTCGTATAACATTGGCATAAACAAATAGGGTTTGTGTACGTGAATACCTTCCCAGCATGATCACAACATGTGTAGAGCTCACCAAGCAAGCTTCTCAACCTTTCCAATGGTTGGGTGTCCTTCATTACAAAGAATAGGATATTATCACTCTCCTATTGCATTTCACACAATAGTGACTTTACCGAATGCTCAATACATCGTCTCAGTACACTACCCTTGTAAAACTCGTATCCAACTAACCGGTCTTACCACCTTGTACCAGGTCTACCTATCATGGTCGAGCCAAATGGACCAAGTGCGTGAAGGAAATAGCGAAACCAGGTATTAAACTGACCCAAAAATAGTAAAATAGAGGGCAAGGTCGCATACCCAGATAGGCAGGGTCAGACCCCCCTCATTAGGAAGTCATACCCCTGAAATTCTGATCGGGAGTCAGACAATTTAGACCTGAGGGTCGACGGGATCTCCGACCCCCTCATCGACCCCCTCTTTGCCGACAGAAACCATAAATAGGAAACTTTCCAAATTTCAAGGGGATTCTTTCCTAATCTCAATGGGACTTATTTTGGGAGGTTCTCCTCTATAAATAGGACGTCCTTTAGCCTCTTTCACCCCTTTTCAAACCCTAATTGAAAGTGAGAGAAAGATAAGAGAAGGAGAAGAGAAGGAAAGTTGGAGAAGAAGACTAAAGAGAAGAATTCAGAGAAACCTCTAAATCTCAGCAAACCTAAGGTATGAGTATGTTCCCATTAATGATTTTAAGACCTTAGAATAGTTTATGAAGAGGGTATGACTTAGGAGAAACCCAAATCATCCATCCATGAGAGGATTTCAATGAAATCCATGGAGGAAATCATGGTAGGCAAAGTAAGGAAGAAACTTAGAGTTTTAAGCCATAGAACAAGCATAAAATGGATTTTGGAAGTAAGCCATAGGACCCAAACATGAAAGAATGGACTGTAGGATGAAATTCTTGACTCAACCCATGGGGGTCACACGTGGGGTCGATTGGGAATCAACCCTACCAGACCACAGGATCGACCCCCAGCATTCGGGAAGTCTAGGGATGCGGTGATCGCACCCAGGGTCGATGGAACATCCGACCCTGGCATCGCAGTAAACTGCTACCCTACCTGTGACCCACCCTGGGACCCTCGCTTGACAGCAAGCCTAAAATTGTCGGAATGACTTCTAACTAAAATCTATCGACTTGTTAGGTTTTTCTATTGATATAAAAGTGATTCTTAAAGCTTGAAAGAGGATCTACACTCAAGCAAAGGTGAGGGAACAAGACCTAAACTAATTGGCTAATAATAAACTATTTTTATTTTCTTGAGTCCAATGCCATGATTGATTCTATGCGTGTATGCTTATAATGTGCATTCAACATGTCATCAAATATTCTTGCTATTAATGTTCATGCATATTTAATTTTATTGTATTTATAACATGATGATGATGATGATGATGCTAGGAATAGACATGTGAATGTTTGTGTGTGGTTAGTGTGCTTGATGCAAGTGGGGCATCAGGGGAGGTGTTATGCGATGTTTGATCCGGGCACTTTAGCTTTATCTCTACTCAAGTCTTGTCCACTGACATCGTCGTATCGCCATTACCATAGCAGAAGTATTACGTCGTAGGGCATCAGGGGAGGTGGCCTTGGACCGTGTAGTTTTCGACTCTACCGGAGGGCCTTAGCTCTATCTCTATGGACGTATAAAGGGATACTGGGGTAAGGCCTTAGATACACTGTTTGACATTAGGATTGGTTAGTTGCGAGCCCAGTTTGCAAGCCCTCGCCAGCAAGGGCTTACGTGTTGGTATGGGTAGGGCATCAGGGGAGGTGTTATGCGGTGTTTGATCCAGACACTTTAGCTCTATCTCAATTCCATGGTGGGATGGATGTGGACGACAATGGTGTTTTATCCGTTGGGTGGGCTTACACACCCTGTGTATAGAGGTGAGGAGGCCACCAAACCTTTCTATAGCACATTGCAAACTTATATACCAGACCACAGATATGAATTGGATGCATGCATATGTTTGTTGCATTGTTTTGTTTGCTCACTGAGCCATGATGTATGCTCACCCTTTCGACGTCGAATATTTTTAGTTGATGATGCAGGTACCACTATGGAAGATTATATGAATGCTTCTGTGTACGGGCACGTTGCTGCGATGGAGGTTGAAGACCTAGTGGAGACGCATGACTCCTCATGCGAGTGCAACTCATGCGTTTTCGATTAGATTTTATTTGAACTATTAGAAAAATATAATTTTATATTTTATTTATGATTATCACAGTTAGATTCCTCAGTTCATTTAATATTAAAACTTCCGCTATTGTGTATTTATTCTGATTATGATTGTGGATGTGTATGGTTTAATTTAAAAGGACACAGCCTATTAGAGATCCTGATTGAACCGTTGGTTTATTAGCGGTTCATCACACCATTCTGAATAGTATGGAATTGGGGTGTGATAACTTGGTATCAGAGCCCTTAGACCCTGTCTTGTAAACCAGTATACTATCACAAAAGTTATGGACTGAGATAGGATAAAAATTTAAAAGCTGTAATAATAACACACTATAAGTATCTGTGTTGTTTGAGACAAAAAATTGAAAGAGAATAATGCATCTATTAAATGAGAAACAAATTTATATACACTCGAAGAAAAAACAAACTTATATATATACAAGTCTAAAGCAGAGTGCAGTCCACAACCTGGACAATTACTCTGAAGTACAAAAAGAAAAATAAAAAAAAATACATCAGGAAGCTGGAGCTGATGGGGGAGGCGGTGCCTTGCGGTCTCTATCATAATCCTTAGCATACACTCTAGTCAACCAAGCTATCTGAGTCTAGGTCGTCTGAAGACTAGCTGTGAGATCGGCCACCCGCTGATCAGTCACGCGCTGAGCATCTAGAAGCTCTCCCACCCTCAGATCCGACATGCGCTGAGCATCTAGAAGCTCTCCCATCCTCAGATCAAACATGCGCTGAGCCTCTCTAATCTCATGCAATATCCCCATCATGTCATCAGAAGGTGGGCGTGAAGGACCAGCTGCATGTGAAGGACCAGCTTCATAAGAAGGACCAGCTCCCGTAGCATGAGTAGGTGATAGAGGAGGTATGGAATCCACATCCATGTACAAACGATCATCATCACCCCCATGAACCTGCTCCAGCGGCTGCTGCTGCTGCCTCAGCGTCAGCCATCTCCACTCGAGTACGCGGACGCACCAGAGCGTTCCTCTCATCGTCGCTGACCTGAGCATCCCGCATGCCCATCTTACAGATGGCCTCCCAATCCAGAGGTGATGAGAAGGATTTCTCCTGAATCCTCTCATCCACCAAGTCAACACCCAGGCGGGTAAGCAGTGTAGTGATCATGCGTCCATAAGGCAGGTTGCCAACATGACCGGGCAATGTGGCATTGATCATCGTTCGCATAATGATATAAGGGAGGCAGACAGGCTACCTAATGCGGATACAGTACAGTAGGAACAGGGTCAACTGGGAGATCCTCTCGTAGTGCCCACTCTGAGGTATCAGGTTGTGCTGAATAATCTTACAGTACACCTGAGGCTCTGGACATAGGTAGATCGCTTTCATCTCCCAACGATCCTCTCTGATGAGCTGACAATCAAACTCAGCCCTCATCTCCAATGAAAAGAACTGGGGCTCTCCAGGATCACAGAACACCAAAGGGTCGTCGTATGAAATGCCCAAGAGATCCGCTAGCTGCCAACAATCAAAGGAAACCTCGACTCCCTTGACGTAGCTAGTGTTCCTGAGCTCTCTACCCCTCCCAGCATCGTTGTAATCCCCCACAACTTAGAGATTACAATAAAACTGTCGCACCAAATCTGGACGAGTACAGGTGTCGTAAGTGATCACAGGAAGCCAGCCCATGTCACTAAAATCTCTCTACACATCAAACAAGGCCAGGCTAGCCAAGTCCACCCGACGACCTCCCTCTGCCTTCTTACGAGAGTAGCAGGCATACTGTGCCTCAGCCTCGTTAGAACGGAAGCAGACTGGGTCAAGAACCCTGGGTACTTTGGTACGAGCCATACTATCTGCAAAAACAAAGAAAAATAGATACTAGCTTAGTAAAGATGAAAAACCCAAAAATTTCGACATTATAACGACATAAATTGGTCAAAAGCCTCACTTTTCACCCATACACGTGGGCAGGAGGACTTATATAGATTCTAAACGATCCTGTAAGACTCATACAGTTGGAAATTTTATCTAAAGAGATTGAATTTGAAGAAATTTCAAGAAACTCAAAAATCTCGACAAATTAGGGCAAAAATGGAAAATTTCAACTTTCTCGATAACCAACCGATGAAACTCAAATATTTTTGAGGGCTTTCGTCCATTGAGTCACCAACAACAAAATCCCCCAATAAAAATTGAATTTTTACGGTTGGAAAAAGTTTAATTTGAAGAAAACGATATAAACGAGCAAAAACCTAGTTAAGAAACCCTAAAAACTTGAAACCATAGATAACATACCTGTAGAAGAGGAGTAGACATCGAAAAGAGAAGCAAAAACCACCAATGGGTCAGAGTTGTCACTATAGCAACTCAGAGGGACGAGCCGAGTCGGAAAGGAGGAGAAAGAATGAGAAATGGATTCAAAATCGGGATTTAAAAACCTGATTTTTTGTCCAAGGGTCGGAGAATTCAACCAAAACACCCAAATCCCCCTCCGACCCCCTCATCGACCCTCAGCTCTCGGTGACCTGACAGAGAACCAGGGGTAAATCCCAGGGTCGGACATCCATCGACCCCCTCATCGACCCTCGGCTCTTGGTAAGTATCAGTGATTCTCAGGGTCGCATACCCGAGGGTCAGACATCCATCGACCCCCACCATCGACCCTGCGATGGAAAATATAGTATTTTTGACAGAATGATCTGAAAAATTTGAAAATATCATTGATTAGTGGATTTAAATATGAGAATGAATTATATAATGATTGTCTCACGTATTCTATGATTTTCAGGCATTCCCACTACCAGAACAGGTAATGGCTGGACGCAGAGTGATCAAACAAAGCCGTAACTCTATTCCACCACCTCCACCTGTGGAGGAAGACAGCCATATACACCCTGAAACACAGGAGAATCCGAACATGGCACCGTCCGTAGTTAATGGGCAGACAAATCCTACAAATCTGCCAGCTCCACCTACAGACCTGGCTACAGTCGTAATGAATTTGGCCCAACAGCTGCAACAAATACAACAAGTACAAGCTACTATGCAAGCTGCCATAGGCATGACTTTTCCAGCTGCACAGACGACACCGATGCCAGCAGGGCGGACAAGCACAGTACCAGGGGGAAGTAACACAGTACCCCACGCACCTCAGACTCCCATCATGCAGGCTCAAGTACAAAACCCTGAAGTAGCTCCAGGTGGATATCAATACCAACCACCTATGTATGGGGCTTATGTCCCTCATCAACTAAACCACTCCAGACTGGTGGAGCATTTTCTGAAGATGAAGCCCAAGGAGTATAGTGGTAAGCTAGCTGATCCGTTGTGGCCAGCACACTGGATCAATGAGATGGAGAGAAACTTCATGATGATGACAGTGAATGAAGAAGAGAAAGTATTGTGTGCAACATTTATGCTGAAAGGAGATGGACACCACTGGTGGAAGTCCACACGGACGTATCTGATGACAAAGCACACCTAAATGACTTGGGATATATATAAGGAGGCATTCTTTGAGAATTATTTTCCTAGGAGTTTCAGAGATTCCATGGAGAAGGAGTTCCTGAGTTTATATCAGGGACAGTTGACTGTCGATGCATACCAACAGCGTTATGAGGAGCTTTTTTTCTTTGCACCAGTCAGTATGCAAGTGGAAGATACAAAGACCCGAAGGTTCGTCATGGGACTTAGGGGAAGCATACGTGAACATGTTCTGGGACTTGAAAAGAAAATCTACAATGAAGCTGTACAAATTGCTCGAGTGATAGAGTCGAGCCAAAAAGAGAGCTACTTTTCTCAAAATAGAGGAATCAAAAGGCCAAATGGAAATTCTTACAACGGAGAGAACACCAAGGTATTCAAACCCTTCCGTACTCAAGGTTTCAATGCTGCAGCCAAGACTACTTCAGCAGCTCAATAGCAACAAAAGCCAAATAATGAAGGGTTAAAATGCTATAACTGCAGTCAAGTGGGACATTATTTCTAGGAATGTCCTAAGCCCAAGAAGCAACTACAACAAGGCAGAGTTTACGCGGTTACATCTGAGGATGCTACCGCATCGCCTGATGTGGTCACAGGTATCGTACCTATTAATAGCATTCCTGCCAGAGTACTCTTTGATTCAGGAGCTACTCATTCTTTTGTATCTGTGTCATTTGGAAAGAAGCTAAATCTACCCCTCAAATCCTTAAACTACAAACTGCTTGTACGATTGCCTATGGGATTAGAAGTGGAATTAGAAAAAGGTTATGGACCATGTCCAGTTCTTATTGATGAGAAGACTTTGGATCCAACTTGAGATAACAGACTTTAACGTCATCTTGGGAATGGACTGGCTAGCGCGACATTCTGCAAACCTATTATGTGCCGAAAACAAGCTGACATTTAAAGACAAGGAAGGAGCAGAGTTTAGTTTTGCGGGAACCAAACTTTCCCGTAAACGAAAGCTCATACTCTCTGCATTAAAGGCTAGGAAGTGCCTTGAGAAAGGAGCAGTTGGGTATCTGGTATCGGTGGTCGATCTTACCAAAGAAGCACCACGAATGGATGATATTGATATCATGCGAGACTATCCAGATGTATTTCCTGAAGAACTACCAGGACTACCACTCGACTAAGCTACAAAGTCTGTTATAGATCTGATACCCAGAGCCGCACCAGTATCTAAATCACCTTATCGAATGGCTCCTACTGAACTGAAGGAATTAAAGGTACAACTACAAGAACTGCTAGACAAGGGCTACATCCGACCTAGCATATCACCATGGGGAGCGCCAGTATTATTCGTAAAGAAGAAGGACGGTAGTGTTCGATTGTGTATAGACTACCGAGAACTGAATAAACTGACAATCAAGAATCGGTACCCAATGCCTCGGATCGATGACCTGTTCGATCAGTTGCAAGGTGTCAAAGTGTTCTCCAAGATCGATCTTCGGTCAGGCTACCATCAGTTGAAGATTAAGGATGGTGATAATGCCAAGACAGCATTCAGGACCAGATATGGACATTATGAATTTTTTTGTCATGTCTTTTAGATTGACGACGCACCAGCAACCTTTATGGAACTCATGAATCGGGTATTCCACGATATGTTGGATACGTCGGTTATTGTATTCATCGATGATATATTGGTCTACTTCAAGGACAAGGAAACTCATATTAAGAATCTAAACGCCACTCTGCAGCGATTACGGAAGGAGAAGCTCTACGCCAAATTTACAAAGTGTGAGTTTTGGCTAATGGAAATTGCGGCCATGTTGTATCCGCTGAAGGAATTAAAGTGGATCCTAGCAAGATCGAAGCTATTGTGAAGTGGGAAGCACCGAAGAGCATTGCAAAAATTAGAAGTTTCTTAGGTCTAGCTGTGTATTATCGACGATTTGTGGAAACCTATTCTCGAATTGTCGTACCTCTCACCAGTTTAACTAAGAAGGGCGAAAAGTTTGTTTGGACTGAGAAATGCGAGAAGAGTTTCCAAACATTGAAGGTTAAATTGATATCTGCTCCAATCTTGACCATTCCGATTCTAGGACAGTCATTTATTTTGTACACTGATGCATCAGGATTGGGATTAGGATGTGTACTTATGCAATGAGAACAAGTAATTGCTTATGCCTCAAGACATTTGAAGACACATGAGAATAACAATCCCACTCATGATTTGGAATTAGCGGCAGTAGTACATGCTGTCAAAATATGGAGACATTACTTGTACAGAGAGAAATTTCAAATTAAATCAGACCATAAGAGTCTTACTTACCTCTTTAATCAGAAGGAGTTGAATATGAGACAAAAAAGATGGTTGGAACTATTGAAAGTCTATGATTGTGATATCCAGTATCATCCGGGGAAAGCTAATGTGGTTGCTGACGCGCTGAGTAGAAAGGCAATGATAAAATCTCAAGGGGAGGTTAGCACCACTACTGCACTGTGTACTACCAGAAAAGTATTCAATTATGGTAATGAGCAGTTTGTGATAGATGCACCGGGTGAATCAACTAACCAAGGGTTTATCCATCGGTTTGCAAATATGTTCGCCACATTGAAGATTGTACCCGATATACTTGATGAAGTGAAAACAGCGATTAAATCAGACCCTTATCTAAGAACGGTACAAGAAGACATCGAAAAAGGTAAAACTATTCTTGAGTTTACCTTAGATGATGAAATAGTACTGAAGTACAAAGGAAGAATATGTGTACCTGAAACAGAAAGTTTGGACATTAGGCACCGACTAATGAAGGAAGCCCATACCACCGCCTATTCGATACACCCTGGAAGTACAAAAATGTATCATGACCTAAAGAAATTATATTGGTGGAGAGGAATGAAAGCAGATATAGCCAAGTTCATGTCTCAATGCCTAAATTGTCAGAAGGTGAAAGTTGAACGACAAAGACCAGCAGGACTGTTACAGCCGTTACCAGAACTAGCATGGAAATGGGACTGCATCACTATGGACTTCGTCACAGGGTTACCATTGACTCCTCGAGTAGTTGACGCAGTTTGGGTGATTGTAGACCGACTGACTAAAACGGCTCGATTTATAGCTATACGACCTCAGTATACACTGGAGAGGTTAGCTAAGTTGTATGTGGATAACATTGTCAGATTACACGGTGTACCTGAAAGCATTGTGTCCGACAGAGATCCATGATTTACTTCAAAGTTTTGGGAAGGATTGCAGAAGGCTATGGATACAATATTGAAGTTCAGTACTGCATTCCATCCTCAAACAGATGGACAATCGGAGCTTCTTCTTCTCTTCCTTCTCTTCTCTTTCTCTCAATTCAATTAGGGTTCTAGAAGGAGTGAAAGAGGCTTAGGGACATCCTATTTATAGAGTAGAAACTCCCAAAATAAGTCCCATTGAGATTAGGAAAGAGCTCAACCGAAATTAGGAAAGTTTCCAAATTTCTATTTCTGGCGGCAACAGGGGGTCGATGAGGGGGTCGATGATCCCGTCGACCCCTGGTTTTAAAATGTCCGACCCCCGGTTAAAAACTGAGGGCCTGACTTTTGGTACTGGGGGGGTCCGACCCCACCTCACTGGGTGTGCGACCCTCGCCCCTTTTTGAGTGTTTTTGGGTCAGTTTAATACCTGGGATCACGATCTCCTTCACGCACTTGGTCCATTTGGCTCGACCATGATGGGTAGACCTGATTCAAGGTGGTAAGACCGGGTTAGATTGACACGGGTCTTACACTACATTTCTCTCTCCTCCTTCTTTCTTTTCTTTCTTTCTCTCTTTTCATCTTTTCTCTCTTTTTCCTCTGCATTTCTTTCTCTTCAACTGCTACCACTATATTTCTCTCTCTAAAAACTGGTCTTACTCATTATCTGTTGTGTCACACCATCAGTGGGACTTTAGTGGGGCCTAGTGCCACATCAGTGGGGCCCACACATACTCTCTCTCCTCTATAGCACTGAACAAGTGTTAAACACAATCATGCTAACTGAGACGCTGCCATCTAACCAGAACCACCCAAAATGCGTTGCCAACAATGACAACAACCGAACAACGTTGCTAACTGAGACGCTATCATCTAACCAGAACCACTCAGAATGCGTTGCCAACAATGACAACAACCCAACAACCTTGCCAAGGTTCCAACAACCACAATCTTTGTGGCGAATGTTGAAGGTCAATGAACGACGCCTTTTGTTGTTTCTTACACCAAGAATGGTGATTGTCAGATCGGGTAGAGCTAAGAGGCAAGTTGTTGCAAATTCAACATGAAGATTCAACCTTTACCCTTGTCGATTGCTTCTCCTCTTCAATTTGTATAGAATACGGACCACTGGAAACCATGCAGAGGATGAGGGATTTTAGGTTGGGATGAAGAAAGCTCGTTATGTTTTCTAGCGTCTGCAATTCTATCACCATGTACAAGTATGAGAAAGGAAGGGAGAAGGGTTGCAAGAGGGAGCAGAGGGCAAGGAAGGGGAGTCAAGTAGAGGAGAGAGGGTTGGGAGAGATGCATCCAACTATATCCTAAGGGAAAAATAGGAAATATAAAAATGTAAAACAAAAAAGAATCTCAAACATAAAATTTAAAACATTAGTACCTTAAACATAGTTGTTTACTTCTAACTAAAATCTATCGACTTGTTAGGTTTTCCCAATTGATATAAAAGTGATTCTTAAAGCTTGAAATAGGATCTACACTCAAGCAAAGGTGAGGGAACAAGACCTAAACTAATTGGCTAATAATAAACTATTTTTATTTTCTTGAGTCCAATGCCATGATTGATTCTATGCGTGTATGTTTGTAATGTGCATTCAACATGTCATCCAATATTCCTGCTATTAATGTCCATGCATATTTAATTCTATTGTATTTATAACATGATGATGATGATGATGCTAGGAATAGACATGTGAATGTTTGTATGTGGTTAGTGTGCTTGATGCGAGTGGGGCATTAGGGTAGGTTTTATGCGGTGTTTGATCCGGGCACTTTAGCTATATCTCTACTCAAGTCTTGTCCACTGACATTGTCGTATCGCCATTACCATAGCAGAACTATTACGTCGTAGGGCATCAGGGGAGGTGGTCTCGAACCATGTAGTCTTCGACACTGCCGGGGGGCCTTAGCTCTATCTCTATGGACGTATTGAGGGATGCTGGGGTGAGGCCTTGGATATACTATTTGACATTAGGATTGGTTAGTTGGGAGCCCAGTTTGCAAGTCCTCACCAGCAAGGGCTTACGTATTGGTTTGGGTAGGGCACAAGGGAGGTGTTATGCGGTGTTTGATCCAGACACTTTAGCTCTATCTCTATTCCATGATGGGGTGGATGTGGACGACAATGGTGTTTGATCCGTTGGGTGGTCTTACACACCCTGTGTATAGAGGTGAGGCGGCCACCGAACCTTTCTATAGCACATTGCAAACTTATATACCCGACCACAAATATGAATTGGATGCATGCATATGTTTGTTGCATTGTTTTGTTTGCTCACTGAGCCGTGATGTGTGCTCACCCTTTCGACGTCGAATATTTTTAGTTGATGATGCAGGTACCACTATGGAAGATTATATGAATGCTTCTATGTACGGGCACGTTGCTGCAATGGATGCTGAAGACCTAGTGGAGACGCATGACTCCTCATGCGAGTGCAACTCATGCATTTTCGATTAGATTTTATTTAAACTATTAGGAAATTGTAATTTGATATTTTATTTACTTATGTCTCGATTGATACAACATAATTTGATATTTTCTTTATGATTATCACAGTTAGATTCCTCAGTTCATTTAATATTAAAACTTCCGCTATTGTGTATTTATTCTGATTATGATTGTGGATGTGTATGATTTAATTTAAAAGGACACAGCCTATTAGAGATCCTGGTTGAACCGTTGGTTTATTAGCGGTTCATCACACCATTCTAAATAGTACGGAATTGGGGTGTGACAACCCTAGCTCCAATGGAGCATTGATGGCCAATAGGGGTAGGTTGAAGTCACACAACCTCTTTAAAGTGCTCTAATTATGGATTTTCCCTCAAAATTTTACTTCAACCACTCCAGAAGTTCTCCAAAATCATTCCAGTAGCTTAAGCTTGAGAAATGGAGTCCATAGCAATTTGAATCACTTGAATCGGATGACGAATGGCTAAGATATGGCCATCAGAAGATTGGCCATCCAAATTAGTTCAAATGGAATCTCTTACAGCTCTATCCACGTGCCGCGAGGCACCGTAGCCGCCACCCTCTGACGACACCATACAATGTTGTCAAAATATGACTGGACTACATGGAATCTTTCAAATTCAGCCATTGGATCGACTTCAAGAAGGCAGGATCCAACTGCGACCATTGGAACAGCCCCATCACGTCATGCGCGATCAGCGACGATCCTAGCTGCATGATCTGGATCCACCAATGCCGACGCACGCTATGCTCACATCACATAATCATCTCTCCACACGAACCAATGTATTAAGTTGCGGTCGAAAAATTCGGTAAAGCACGGGAGCACCTTGACGCGGCAAATGAGAAGCACCGAAGCCCGCCAAAATTAGATCCATCCGATTTGGATCTGGCCTATGAGGCTTTCTTTCGACCAATAATTTCTGATCTGGTCTTTTTCGACGAACCAAAATACCCTTGTGAACTCATAAAATGGCGCATGTAACCAGCTCTTGTTAAAACTTTACTCGGGGGAGAGAGTTCCAGTAAGGTTTTCTCTCTCCCCGCATTATGTCGAACAAGTGGGGGGTGCTATTGTGCTAGCCATGAGGGCCATGCACGCGCACTACAGGCCTGTGGGCCTGCAGGCTTGTGGCTGGCTTGGCCAGCTGCTGCACCTAATTGTTGCTAGGCATGGCACATGCTATTGTGGTTGGGCCTGACTTGCTGGCCTACTGTGTATGAGGCATGGCTGGCCTGGCCTGCTGCACCTGGGCTGCCTGTGCCGGCAGAGGCTACTACCATGCTAGCCTGGCGACCTCAAGGGGGACCCACTTGGCCCATATTTCTCTCTCCTCCTTCTCTCTTTTCTTTCTTTCTCTTCATCTTCTCTCTCTTCTTTCTCTGCATTTCTTCCTCCTCAACTGCTGCCACTATATTTCTCTCTCTAAAAACTGGTCTCACTCATTATCTATTGTGCCACACCATTAATGGGACTTTAATAGGGCCCAGTGCCACATCAGTGGGGCCCACACATACTCTCTCTCCTTTACAACACTGAACAAGTGTCCCAGACACAACCATGCTAATTGAGGCACTGCCATCTAACCAAAACCACTCAAAATGTGTTGCCAACAATGACAATAACCCAACAACCTTGCTAACTGAGACGCTGCCATCTAACCAGAACCACTCAGAATGCAATGTCAACAATGACAATAACCCAACAACCTTGCCAATGTTTCAACAATCTATCCCTTTAGAATTGTTGGCAACCTACATGATATCTCTACATGATATCAAGTACTCTCCCCTTATTGTTAACAAGTACAAAGGGAAAAAAAACGACGCTCCCCCTTATCAATGCTCCCCCTGCATCAGAACTCCCCCTACATAGACTCACCTATAGGAGTACCCACCGCATCTTTCTAATCCTATAAATGAATAGTGATGCTATGCAGTCACAACTCCCCCTACTCCTATGCCATCTACAATGTACTAAGACCCACTACTCCTAGCTTGTCTTTAAGAGTCTCTCAACTGAGTTCTTTGGGAATGTCTTTATGAAGACATCTGCTACGGGAATGTCTTTGTGAAGACATCTGCTATTTGATCATAACTGACTACAGCTGCTATGTATTCAGCTCTTGCTTTTCTAGGCCACAAAAACTGTTCCCCAAAGAGAATGCACCACCACTAGTGCTCTTTCTATCATCAACACAATTGGCCAAGCTCACAGCTTTTAGACTATCAGGTTTCTAAAAGAACACACAAGTTGCCCTGTGTTTTAGTCCCTTGTGCCAAAACTTTTTCATTCTCAACATTTTTCACCACACAACCATCCTTGGTGAAGGTTACTTCATTGCCTTGATCACAAACTTGACTCATACTCAAGAGATTGTGTTTTAGTCCATTGACAAGCAAAACCTTCTAGGATTTTAATTTTGCACTGTAAATGTTGACAATTCCTCTTCTTTCAATCCTTGCACCATCATTGTTTTCAAATCTAACTAATCAACCTTCTTCAACATTCAAAGTTGAAAAAATTTCTTTGTCACCTGTCATGTGAGTGGAGCACCCATTATTCAAGATCCATGGTGTAGGTCTACTTTTGGCCTTAATAGTTGTCTGCACAAAAAGTGATTTGTTGTCCCTTTTCTTGTTCTTCTCAATCCATAATCACCCAGACCGTGTCAATTACTCGGGGAGTCAATGGTAACCCAGTGACGAAGTCTATAGTGATGCAGTCCCATTTCCATGTTGGTTCTAGCAGTGGTTGCAATAATCCTACAGGTCCTTGCCTTTCAGCCTTGACCTACTGACAATTCAAGCATTGAGACATAAATTTAGCTACATCCGCTTTCATTCCTCTCCACCAATATAATTTCTTCAGAACATGATACATCTTTGTACTTTCAGGATGTACCAAATAAGCGGTGGTGTGGGCTTCCTTCATTAGTCTGTGTCTAACATCCAAATCTTCATTTCCAGGAACACATACTCTCCCTTTGTATCTTATTACTTTCTCAGAATCCAAAGTGAAGTCAGGGTTAGTCCTACCTTTTTCAAGGTCTTCTTGCACCGTTCTCAGATAAGGATCTAATTTAATAGCTGAATTCACTTCGTCTAATAGATCAGGTACAATCTTCAATGTAGCAAACATGTTTGAGAATAGATGAATAGACCCTTGGTCAGTTGATTCATTCGAAATATCAATCACGAACTGCTCGTTATCGTAATCAAATACTCTTCTTGTGACACACACTACAGCATTTGCACTAGCTTCTTCTTGGGATTTTGTCAGCTTTCCTGCTTAATGCGTCAGCAACTACATTAGCTTTTCCTGGATGATACTGGATATCACAATCATAATCCTTCAGTAATTCCAGCCATCTTCTCTGTCTCATGTTATTAAAGGGATGAGTGAGACTCTTATGATCTGATTTAATCTAAAATTTCTCTCCATACAAATAATGTCTCTATATCTTGACAGCATGTACCACCGCTGCTAATTCCAAGTCATGAGTGGGATAGTTCTTTTCATGTGTCTTCAGTTGTCTTCAGGCATACACAATTACTTGTTTTCCTTGCATAAGCACACATACCAAACCTAACCCAGACGTATCAGTGTACAAGATAAATGGTTGTCCTGGGATCAGAATAGTCAAGATGGGAGCTGATATCAATCTAGCATTCAATGTTTGGAAATACTCTTCACATTTATCGATCCAAACAAACTTTTCTCCTTTCTTTATCAGATTGGTGAGAGGTACGACGATTCTAAAGTAATCTTCCATGAATCGTCGATAATAACTAGCTAAACCTAAGAAACTTTTGATTTCAGCAACATTCTTAGGTGCTTTTCATTTTACAATGGCTTCAACCTTGCTACAATAACTGACGTCTCCAACATATCATGGAATACCCGATTCATGAGTTCCATAAAAGTTGCGGGTGTATTAGTCAATCCAAAAGACATAACTAAAAATTCATAATGTTCATATCTGGTTCTGAATGCTGTCTTTGGAATATCACCTTCCTTAATCTTCAACTGATGTTATCCTGACGAAAGATCAATTTTGGAGAACACTTTGGCACCTTGCAACTGATCGAACAAGTCATCGATCTGAGGCAACGGGTACTGATTCTTGATTGTAAGCTTATTTAATTCTCGATAATCTATACATAGTTGAACGCTACCGTCTTTCTTTTTCACGCACAATACTGGCGCTCCCCATGGTGATATGCTGGGTCTAATATAACCCTTGTCTAGTAACCCTTGTAATTATACCTTTAGTTCCTTCAGTTTAGTAGGAGCCATTCGATAGGGTGGTTTTGATACTGCTGTGGCTCCGGGTATAAGATCTATAACGAACTCTGTCGCTCAGTCAGGTGGTAGTCTTGGTAGTTCCTCAGAAAATACATTCAGAAATTAATGCACAACTTCAATATCCTCCATTCGTGGTGCTTCCTTGGTGAAGTCGACCACGGATACTAGATACCCAATTCCTCATTTCTTGAGGAATTTTCTAGCCTTTAATGCAAAGAGAATGAGTTTTCGTTTATGGGAAAGTTTGGTTCCTGCAAAACTAAACTCTACTCCTTTTTTGTCTTTAAATGTCAGTTTCTTTTCCACACATAATAGGTTTGCGAAGTGCCGAGCTAACCAATCCATTCCCAATATAACCTCAAAGTCTGCCATCTCGAGTTGAATTAAGGTTGCATCCAAAATCTTCTCGCCGATAAGAATTGACATGGTCCATAACCTTTGTCTAGTTCCAATTCTAATCCCATAGGTGATTGTATAAGCAGTTTACAGTCTAAAAGTCTGAGGGGTATATTTAATTTCTTTTCAAATGACATAGATATAAAATAATGAGTAGCTCTAGAGTCAAAGAGTACTCTGGCGGGTAAGCCATTAATAGGTACGATACCTGTGAATTTCTTCTTATATTAATCTATATGCTCACACAAGGTAGTACAAACGAAAGGTTCAGGTCATACTTGTGACCACATCAGCCGATGCGGCAGCATCCTCAGAAGTAATTGCATATACTTTTCCTTGCTGTAACTGTTTCCTTGGCTTAGGACACTCTCTTGAATAATGTCCTACTTGATCGCAATTGAAGCATTTAACTCCAGCATTACTTTGCTTCTGTTGAGGTTGGGCTGTCAGAGTAGTCTTGGCTGCAGCATTGAAGCCTTGAGTACGGAAGGGTTTAAATGTCTTTGATTTTCCTCTGTTGTATGAGTTTCCATTGGGCCTCTTTATACCTCTGTTCTGAGCAAAATAACTTTTCCTCTGGCTCAATTCCAGTACTCGAGCAATCTGTACTGCTTCGTTATATATTTTCTTTTCTAATCCCAATACATGCTCACGGATGCTTCCCCTAAGTCCCATAACAAACCTTCGGGTTTTGATATTTTCCTCCTGCATTCTAGATGGAGCAAAGAAAAATAATTCTTCATAACGCTGTTGATATACGTATACAGTCATCTATCCCTGATACAGACTTAGAAACTCCTTTTCCATTTGATCTCTAAAACTCCTTGAAAAATACTTCTCGAAGAAAGCTTCTTTATAAATAACCCATGGCTGTTGGGCGTGCTTTGTTAACAGATAACTTCTAGTTGATTTCCACCAGTGGTGTACGTCACCTTTTAACATAAATGTGGCACATAATACCTTCTCTTCTTCATTTATAGTCATCATCATAAAGTTTCTTTCCATTTCGTCGATCCAGTGAGCTGGCCACAATGGATCTGATGGTTTGCCTGTGAATTCCTTCGGCTTCAACTTCAGGAAAAGCTAGATCAGTCTGGAGTGATCAAGCTGATACTGTGCATATGTCCCATACATAGGCGGTTGGTACTGATAATTACCTTGGTTATACTTGCCTTGGGGTGCTTTAGGATATTGCACTTGGCCTTGTACTACTGGTGTTTGCGGTGCTTGGGGTATAGTGTTACTACCACCAAGTGCCGTACTAGCTTGTCCTGCAAGTAGAGATGTTGTGTTTGCAACTGGGAAAGCAATTCCCATAGCAACTTGCATGTTGGTTTGCATTTGTTGTATATGCTGCAATTATTGTGCCAAATTCATGACCACATTAGCCAAATCCGTAGGTGGTGCAGGTAAGTTGGTTGGGTTAGCTTGGGTGTAAACATTCTGAGGTGCAGCATTCTGAGCTCCAATATTTCCTTCCTGCCTTTGCTGACCTTCATTGTCGTTGGTCTCCATAGGTGGTGGAGATGGGTTTGCATTCTATCTCCTTCTACTTACTCTACGCCCAGCCATTTAAACTCTTGGTTGATGTGTTATTCGCAAAATTACACAGGTGAGACAAAATAGAGTGGTGGTATTGGGTTAGTCTCACAATGGAAGGCGAGATAAGAACAAAATCAATAGGCAAAAGTTCGAACAGAATCAAAATGCAGACGATAGTCAGTCATACGGTCGATGGTTGCATGTTGTGCGACCATAGGTGCGACCTTCAAAATCCTAGCAACTTACTGAGGCTCTATGGTCGATTATGCAGTCGATCATTTTGGTCGAATTGTGCGACCATAAGATTCAAAATCAGTTTTAAAACCTATTATTTTTCGAGATTTTCCCTCCTATTCTCTTTTCCTTTCCTACGGTCACAACTCAACTCGCCACCACTGAGTTGCTACAGTGTCAACCGTATGAATTTGGTGATTCTTTCATCGATCCACAATCTTCATTCCATTCCTCGAGGTATGCTCTACTCTTTCTCCTTTTTAACCTTTCATACTTAGGTTTTGCTCTATTTATAGGGTTTTCTTCAAATTGGGGGTTATTGCTATTGGCTACCCAATGGATGAAAGCCCTCAAGAAAATTTGATTTTCGTCGGTTAGTTTAGTAGAAACTTGAAAATTCTCATTTTTGACCTAAATTTTGGGATTTTTCCCAATTGTCAAAATTTCTTCAAATTCGACCTACCTAGTTTAAATTTTCGATTGTATGAGCCTTGCAGGATGGTTTGGACCTATGTAAGTCCTCCTACCCAAATGTTTAGGTGAAAAATGAGGCTTTTTCCATTCTACGTCGTTATGCTGTCAAATTTTTAAATTTATCTAACTTGTTTTTCTTATTTTCTTCGCTTGTAGTTATCATGGTTCGCACTAAGGTTCCTCGAGTTCATGACCCACGTCGCTTCCAGTCCATGGAAGCAGAAACACAATACCCTTGGGTTAATCAAAAGAAGGTGGAAGGGGGAAGATGTGTTAACTTAGCCCATTTAGCTCTGTTTGATGTGGAAAGGGTGTTTGGTGATATGGGCTGGCTTCTAGTGATTCTGTACGAGGCTTGCTGTAAGACCCGCACTCTGAAAACCCGGTCTAAACCTTGGTTTTGTGTCATGACAGGTCTTCCGATGATCACCGGGCCAGTCGGGGCAAGCGGATAACAAACAGGTACAAAATCGGACCGAAGTCGACCAATTATACCTGATTTTAGGTATACCGGTCGATGGTACCGGTCTTGGTACCGGTCGACCGGTATGGCCTGCACAGCTATGTGCGGGAATCTAGAAATTGGTCTCTACGGGTCCCGCTTTCCTGATTTCGAATCCTAGAAGTTTCCTAATCCTAGTAGGATTACTAAACCCTATTTCTAGCCAATAAATACACCCTTAAGCCTCCTCAAATCCTTTCCATTGTCTCTCACAAACCCTAGAGAAGAGAAAGAGGTGGAAAAGGAGAAGGAGCTAGGAGGAAAAAGAAGGAGTCATCATTACCGTTCGACGAAGCTCTCCTTACGCCAGTCAATGGTAAGTGCTTGAATCCATCTTCTTACCCTATGTTAGTTGTGTGGGTGGATCAATACCGTGCAAAATAGGTATTGATCTAAAACCCTAAATTGGCCAATAAACCCTAAGTTGCCGTCAAACCCTAGATTCGAGTTTCGAGATGATATTCATCGAAACGAGACTTGAATGAGTTGGGGATAACTCTAACTCAAAGCCTAGACTTAGAATGGATAGGACAAACCCTGGAAATCCATGGAGGATGATCGTCGGCAGTCGAAAAACCCATGTATGGTCTTCCGGAGACATACCGGTCGACTATACCGGTTGCACATAGTGCGACCGGTATGTTGCGACCGCTACCTCTCGAGAGGTTATCTATGGGGACCGGCTGACCATACCGGTCACCAGTCTTTCCCACAGAGCTGCGACCGGTACATGCCACCGGTCAGCTCTGTGAGGGTATTTGTAATCCTGTTGGTTTCCGATCAACATGAGACTCTAAGAATGTTATTTTAATGAAACCCTAATAATATTGTAGGACTTTGTGACATATCGTTTGGATCTTGCGACGTGGAGCAAGTTATCGAACGAGCGTCAGGTAAGGGAATCTGACCTAAACCTAATAATTAATGGACAGTAAATTATTGTTAATCACCTGATTATATGAGATGTGTTGTTTGTGCATATTCACATGCCATCCTTTACTTTCAGTTATTATTACTGTTCATGCATTGATAGGATGTGATTGTTAGGCATGTGATTGTTTTCGTTAGTGTGTGGAGTGGGGCATGGGCCTGGGATCGCTCTTCACATTAGCACCTTTTGTAGTATTCTGTCTTAACATGCTTGGTACGGGTGGGGTATCAGGGGAAGGTCGTGGTACGGTGGTCTCCGATATTGATGTTGTCCCAGCCATTGTTATGTGGTACTGTGGATTCCGAGTCGACGCTGGCTTGTCCACGATGCTTTAGCTCTATCTCTATGCCGTAGGGAGTTATGTTGGGATAGGGTCTACCTGCGTATTGTTTCTATCCTAGTGGGTTAGTTACGGATAGGACATCAGGGGAGGTGTGGGAATGCCTTAGCTCTATCTCTATGCCGTAGACGGCTGTGCTGGGATAGAGCATACATTGTTGACATATAGGATTGGTTAGTTGCGAGCCCAGTTTGCGAGCCCTGGCCAGTAGGGGCTTAGGTACTGGTATGGGTAGAGTATCAGGGGAGGTGTGGGTATACCTTAGCTCTATCTCTATCCCATGATGGGTGCATGTGGGTTGGTGGTAGTGTGATCTACTATGCGATGCCACACACTCGTGTATAGAGGTGCGGGGGCCACCAAACCTTTTTATAACACATTGCAAACTTTAAACTAGACCACAGCATAAAATGATTGTTACTCATGCATGATATTGTGAAACTGACTGATTGTCTTACTGAGCTGTGTTGTGAGCTCACCCTTTGTGCACATCTTGTTTTAGATATGGATGCAGGTTATACTGTGGACGATTACGTGAACGCTCCGGCGTATGGAGGTGTAGCTGCTCTGGATGTACAAGCAGGGGAGGACGAGCATGATGCTTCATGCGAGTGCCCTTTCTGCGTGTACCTGTGATGGATTTTTATTTATTTGTTTCAATTATTTTTGGTTGGATTAAAGTGATGTAAGAGATATTATATTATGTGTTTGATTTGAATAATTGGATATTTTATTTAAGTTATCAATAGATACTTGGTTCATTCTATTTAAAGTCTTCCGCTGTACTATGTATATTCTGATTGTGGTTATGTGTAGTGGTTTGTATGAGTGGACACGACCTATTCGAGATCCTGGTGTGAACCGTTGGTTCAATGACGGTTCACTCACACCATTCTGGTTGGATCAGAATTAAGGTGTGACAACTTGGTATATCTTTGACTATCGGCAGCTAGCTGACCTGCTGGGTATTTCCTACGACGGCTCCTTCATCTTCTGTGCCCCTGGAGAGCCCCAGTTCTTCTCATTACAGATGAGGGCTGAGATAGACCGTCAGCTCATCAGACCTGATCGCTGGGAGATGAAAGCGAGTTATCTTCGTTTGGATCCGTGGGTGTACTGCAAGATCATTCAGCACAACCTGCTTCCGCAGAGTGGTCATTTTGAGAGGGTCTCCCAGCTGACTCAGTTTTTGTTGTATTGCATCTGTACTAGGCAGCCGGTCTGTCTACCTTACATCATCATGCGGACGATGATCAGTGCTACATTGCCCAGTCATACTGGCAACTTTCCCTATGGACATATGATCACTACGTTGCTTACCCGCCTGGGTGGGGATTTGTTGGATGAGAAGATTCAGGAGAAATCCTTCTCCTCCCCATTGGATTGGGATGTCATCTGTAAGATGGGCATGTAGGATGCCCAGGTCAGTGATGAGGAGAGGAACGCGATGGTGCGCCCTCGCACTCGCGTGGAGATGGCTGACGCTAAGGCAGCAGCAGCTGACGCTAAGGCAGCAGCAGCAGCCGCTGGAGTTCATAGGGAGCCTGCTGGTGATGATGACCGTCTGTAGATGGATGTGGACTCCATACCACCTCCTTCACCTACACATGCTGCTGGAGCTAGTACTTCTTATGCGGCTGGTCTTTCTCATGCGGCTGGTCCTTCACACCCACCTTCTGATATGATGGGGATATTACATGAGATCAAAGAGGCTCAGCGCAGATCTGATTTGAGGATGGGGGAGTTACTAGACGCTCAGTGTGTGAGAGTGGATGAGCTACTAGACGCCTAGCGCATATCGGACATGAGGATGTGAGAGCTCATAGATGCTCAGCGCCGGTCAGATATACGGATGGAGGAGCTTTTGGGTGCTCAACGCATGACTGATCAGCGGGTGGCTGGTCTCACAGCTAGTCTTCAGATGACCCAGACTCAGGTAGCCTAGTTAACTAGAGTCTATGCTGAGGATTATGACAGAGACCGTGAGGCACCGCCTCCTCCTTCACCTCCAGCTTCATGATTGTATTTGTTTCATTTCTTTGTACTACAGAGTAACTGTCCGGGTTGTGGACTGTACTCTGCTTTAGCTATTTATATACGTTTGTTTCTCTCTCATTGTATTTAAAATTGTTCTCCCTTTAATAGATGTATTATTCTCTTTTCAAATTTGGTCTCAAACATCACTTGTGCTTATAGTGTGTTAATATTACAGTTTTTACTTTTATCCTATCTCAGTTCACAATTCCTCGTGAAGGTATGCTAGTTTAGCGGACAAGGCCTGAGATGCTCTAATACCAAGTTGTCACACTCCAATTCTGTACTATTCAGAATGGTGTGATGAACCGTCAACAAACCAACGGTTCAACCAGGATCTCGAGTAGGCTATATCCGTTTTATCTAAACCTCATACATCCACATTCATAATCAGAGTAAATACCCAATAGCGGAAGTCTTATAATAAAATGAACTGAGAAATCTAAATATGATAATCATATTAAAATATCCAATTATGCTGTTTCAACAGAGACATAAATAAAATACCAATTACATATCTTTACTAAATCCAAATAATTAAAATAAAATCTAATCGAATACGCATGAGTTGCACTCGCAAGAGGAGTCATGCGTATCCACTTCGTCTTCAACTTCCATTACCGCCATGTGCCCGTACACTGGAGCGTTGACATAATCTTCGACGGTAATACCTGCATCATCAACTAAAAATATTCGACGTCGAGAGGGTGAGCACACATCATGGCTCAATGAGCAAACAAAACAATGCAACAATACATATGCATGCATTCAATTCATATCTGTGGTCTGGTTTAAAGTTTGCAATATGCAATAGAAAGGGTTGGAGGTCAAAGGTTAACGTTTATTAACCCTTCCTCAATACACAGGGTGTGGAAGCCCGCCCAAAGGTTAATGTTTATTGTCGTCCCCATCCACCCTACCATGAACATTGTACAACAGAGGTTAATGTTTATTGTTGTACAGTGTCATACCAACACGTAAGCCCCTGCTGGCGAGGGCTTGCAAACTGGGCTTGCAACTAACCAATCCTAATGCCAAACAGTGTATCCAAGGCCTCACCCCAGTATCCCTCAGAACGCCCATAGAGATAGAGTTAAGGCCCCACGGTAGAGTCAGAGACTACAAGGACCGTTACAAGAGTTACAATACTCTCACCTGAATCTAACGTGACAATCACAAAGTCCACAATGTCTTTCCCTGAATGGAGAGAATACCAATATCACACCACTACATAGGTGCAGGAACTTGCTTAAAACATTTCTCTTACTTTCTGAATAAATGAAAGTTTTTTGTACCTTTAAAGTCTCTCCCCCTCCCCTTTAGAAAATGTAATAAGGGAGGGACCGTATTTTGTGTGCACCTCACACAACCTTTTAACATACCACGTAAAGTTCTTAAATTCAATGGTTGTACCTAAGGATGTAAACAGATCGGATTTGGCACGGATAGACTATTATTCGAATTCGAATCTGACCTCTAACCACTCTATCGGAATCCGCCTCCGCATCTGGTAGATTTCAAAAAACTGAATTTGAATTCGAATTCTAATTTTAACTTGAAATCCGGTTAAAATCCAAGTCGAATCCAGAAACACATAGCAACAATGTTTGTAAGTAATAAGAAAATAATAAAAAATAAATGAAAAAATTTCACCCACCCCCCTAGACTTTACTTTTAATTTATGCAACCCCAAACTTTACCCATAATTTCACCCACACCAATGCAATTAAGTATCCACACCAATGCAATTAAGTATTGGACAAAAAAAATAAAAAATCTATTTTACCCTCATTGTAAAAAGCAAAATTAATTTTTTGTTTAAAAAAATGATAATTACCCCACCATCGAATCCTCTCCAATTCTGCCCAATCGTAGTTTCGGGCTCATTCTCTACCTTCTCCGGTAACCTCTTTCCATTTTTTTGTTCTTTGTTTTTCCAATTTCTTCCCACCACCTCTGCAAATCATCTTCTCCGGCAGCAGTACCATTGCCAGTGGTTGTTACGGGGAAGTGATAGGCACTGCAATGAGAATCCAAAGCCCGATTTGCTGTTGAACGATTTCCGGTGGCAGTATTGCAGGTAGTGATCCAGGTTTTTGAGGAAATGGGACAGCCTAGGGTGGTCTTTCAGCTGATGGAGGGGAGCTTTCCAACACCCTCACTCACCTTCGTTACCTTCATATTTATTCCTTTTTTTTTTTTTTCAGTCACTTCTCTGACTGTAAATGCAATTCACTCCTAATTTTGTTTCTCTTATGATCCTGACGTGTTGTGGTTGAGAAAAAAAATACAATAAAAATGGATGTCGCTGGTCAGTTGAAACGAGGAATTTTGCGGCAGTTCTCGACGGGATCAACGAGGCTAATTGGAAATTCAGCTTCACGCGGCAGTCCGGAATAATCTTCATTTCAGTTTTGGGAGGCAATCATCGCTTGATCCTCAACATAGGAACTCTGTTCCTGATGGTCTTGCAGTGCCGGAGAATCTTGACTCGACAATGCAATTGCTGTTCATGGCTTCCAAAGGAGATGATAACGGAGTGGAGGAGTTGATTAATGAGGGTGTCAATGTGAATAGCAATGATTTGGATGGCAGAACTGCTTTGCATATCGCTGCCTGTGATGGGCAGCGGTGGCCCTGGGGTGGAGGAGGAGAACCTGTAGGTGGAGTTTGAGCTTTTGTTGGGGGCAATTTTTTTATCGGGAGGAAGAGGAGGAGATCCAGTCGTGGAACCCGGCGATTCCGACGAGCTCGACAGTCTCTCTGGCTCTTCTCTCTGTTCCCTGGCGATTTTGGTGATTTTGGTTTTTTTTTACTATTTTATAAAGGATAAAATAGTAAATTAGTATTATTTAATGGGTAATTTTGTCATTTTAATATTTTAACCTTGCTACATCATCATTTAACAGACAGATCTGTTAAGTCACGAACTGTATGATACATATTTAATATCTGGAGGGGGGTGGATGACATTATGGACAAGGTTTGGGGTTGAATAAATTAAAGGAAAAATTCAAGGGGTTGAGTGAAATTTCCCAAAATAAATAGTAGATTAAGAATCAGATTGTAATAAATCCTTAACAATTTGTTAGGGTTTCTAACCCTAATTCTGCAATATTTTCGAAAAGATAAACAGAGTGACAGATAGATGGAGAGTGGATGAAGATTTATAGAAAAACCCAACAAATTTCTAAGAATTTCTTTAAATAAAAAAACAACAAAACCATTAAGAGAGAGAGAGAGAGAGAGAGAGGGATGATGAATTGTAAATCAACTTGCAGATATACCTTCAGTACAGTAGGAGTGGGGGAGCCCCTCAAACTTGCAAATACCTTTCGATGCAAATCTTTTATTTTTCTTTTCCATAGCCTATGAAAAATCTGCAAACCCAAAAGCCTTTCTCAGAAGACACCATAGCTATAAAGGGGGAGAGGCCTTTTAGGGTTCCAAAAGGATTCGATGAAAATTCACTTCTCCTTATCGATAAAAACCAGTGTTATAAAGGGAAACTTACAAGAGACGGAGAAATCTGTAGCTGCAATCGACTGTCAGCACTTGGCACTCGTTAGTCGACAATCGGCACTCGATAGTCGAAAGTCGATGGTTGGCAGTCGACCAACAGTAGTCGAAGACTTGAGTCAAAACCCTAGCTCTCTCTATTTCTCGAAAGTTTCTTCCCCTCAGGTTTCAACACAAGAGAAGAGAAGAGAGGAATAGAGGATTAGAGGATTAAACGTGGACTATAAGGTTATATATTAAAGGGTATTTACATCTTTAAAACATAACTAAACGGAGAGGATTATATTTGATCCGTAAGGGTCAAATCCGAATTCGCATCCACCTCCGACTCCAACTATCTGAATTCGAATCCGATTATTCAAATTCGGATTCCCTTAAATGGATGCGAATTCAAATCGGATCCAGATTTCGGCTATCCATTTACATCCTTAGTTGTACCTTATGACTTTTGCAACACCCCCACTGGGTACATCATTAGATTTGAGCCGTAAAGGATGACTTCGTTTCCTGGTTTTTTCGCTTATTTCTTCCCTTCTTTAATGCATGCAACTCTTCCCATCTTATCTTTATTACCTTTTTTTTATTTTAAGATAAATAGATAATTTATTAACCTAGGGAAAGAGAACACTAAAAGCAATCTGGAAACAAAGCTGCCTAGTTATGGAAAGAGACAAAAGGGGCTATGAAATGGGAAGAAACATTTTCCCTTCCCAATGTCACACTTGTGGAATCATGTGTCCTTTCCTTGCAGCATGGGTCACATTTAAAAATATGTCATTGGCAAGAAAGAAAGATTATCAATGCAAACCGTTCTACCTCAAATGCAATTGGCCAAAACTCAAAGTTTGAAGTTGAGGATATGAATTTTTTAAAACTATTTTTTATATTGCAATATTTTCAACATATTTGATCAGGAAATTTTAACATTGCTCCTTCCCGTCTCATTTCCTAAACTTACTCGCATTGAGTTGCAGGGTCAGAAAATTCTGCAGCCCCGTTTATACCTTGCCACCGGAAGCAGATGCAAGCTCACCTACACCACCAAAACACTTGGCCAAACTCACCTATAATGATGTCAGTTAACAACAGCAGTCCTCTGCTTACACCTGGAATTGTGCTCTTTCTTGTTCCCATCTTCACGAGTATATGGTACATGATTAATCAATAAACTGTTACGGACCATGGACCCTGGTTGAGTTGAATCTTGCTGTCACCGAGCTGCTGCTTGTCAGAAACGGTAGGATATGGAAGTGAATTATAGTCGACTAGTCTGATAACACCTTCAGAAACTCATCACCAATTGTATTGAAGTTGTAGCTTAGTTTGTCAGAGTAAACAACACTACAGCCTACAGCTTAAAGTCAACCCACAGGAAAAGATCCACAGTTCATCTTTAGCATTGCAAGTTGTACACCCTTGTCTCTCTCTCCTCCCCCTAACAAATACCCATGGCCATGGCCCCTCCCATCGGTGCGGGCAGTCAACCTAGCCGCTCAAAAACCCTTCCCCTAAAATAATGTATCTTATCCTACAGAATTCCAAAATAAGCCTACCAAGTAACCAGTCCTTTGATGTCCTTTCCCCACTTAAAGCTAAACTCCTCTCTGAGGCTGCAACCATAATAATGCATGTATACTTGTCATTTCAACAATTTTGAACACTCAAGAAAGCTATTACCAAAAAAAAAAGATTCAACAAAGTGCAAAAGTTTTTGTTCCATGAACAAACAATACCCCATATTTTGGAAGAGCACAAAAAAAGGGGTAATGGTTCAAGTGAATAAACAAAACTGTGCTCAGACTGAAGAAACACCAGTGTCTTTAATGGATTCACGCCAGGCATACTCTCTTGCTCCATCTTTGTCAACTATTTTGATAACAAAATTTGGTGGCGCCACAACCAACCGGGTCCTGATCTCCAGTATGCATTTGTCAACCAAATCGACTGCTTCTTCCAATGACATCCCACTGTGGTAGTGTCTGTCCATCATGGAAAGAGAGAAATAGGTTCCATAACCAAATGCCCCTTTCTCGATCTTGTGAAACGTAGCAATGTAGTCAATGTAGTATAGTGAAGGGCCAGTCTCCTTGTCATAGCCAGCCAAAAGGATGTTGAAGGAGTATGGATTCTGGAAAATCATGAGTGCCACTTATCAGAAAAGTGTAGAGTTATTCTGCAGAAACCTTTTTTCATAGGGTTCAAGGTTAATGACGAAAATTATATGGACTTACGTGTTGGTATGAGTAGGGCATCAGGGGAAGTGTTGGCGATGTTTGATCCAGACACTTTAGCTCTATCTCTATTCCATGGTGGGTGCATGTGGGACGGCGATGGTGTTTGATCTATTGGACGCATTCACACATTCGTGTATAGAGGTGCGGGGGCCACCAAACCTTTCTATAGCACATTGCAAACTTAAAAACTAGACCAAAGATATGAATTAAATGCATGCATATGTTTGTTGCATTGTTTTGTTTGCTTACTGAGCCGTGATGTGTGCTCACCCTTTCGACGTCAAATATTTTTAGTTGATGATGCAGGTTCTACTGTTAAAGAATATATGAATGCGCCGACGTATGAACACGTTGCCGCCATGGGCGTAGAAGCCTGTTAAAGATACACATGATTCATCATGCGAGTGCAACCAGTGTATTTTTTATTAGTTTAGTTATATTTGATTAATGGAACATGTAATGGATTATTTACTTTTATGTCTTGAGTTTTGAAAATAATCAGATTAATTATTTACTATCATTATTAGACACTCAATTCATTGTCTGTAAGACTTTCTTTTATTTGTTTATTACCTCTGATTATTACCGTGGAATGTGTGTGTGGTTTGATATGGTGGGTACGACCTATACAAGATCCTAGTTGAACCGTTGGTTTATTGGCGGTTCATCACACTAATCTGGTTAGACCAGAATTAGGGTGTGACAACTTGATATCAGAGTATCTCAGGTTCTACCCATTGACCTAACTACTTCCACGTGAATCATGAACTAAGTTAGGATAAAATTAAAAACTGTAATAAGAACACACCATAAGCACTTATGTTGTTTGAGAGATAAACAAAGAAAGAGAATAATGCACATAAGTAAATGAGAAACGAATTATATATATCAAAGGGGAATAACACAAATCTACATCCGGATCAGAGTATGGTCCACAATCCGGACAGTTACCCTATAGAATAAAAAGGAAAGAAGATAATGGGACAATCATGGAGCTGGGGGTGCTAGAGGAGGAGGTGTCTCGCAATCTCTATCATAGTCCTTAGCATATACTCTCGTGAGCCAGGCCACCTAAGTTTGAGTCGCTTGAAGACTAGCTATCAGATCCGCTACCCACTGGTCTGTAGAGCACTGGGCATCTAGAAGCTCTCCTACTCTCCAATTAGTCACTCGCTGAGATTCTTGAATCTCCCGTAACAGCCCCATCATGTCATCTGGTGATGGACATGAAGGGCCAACTGAATGAAAAGCCCGAGAAGGGCCAGCTCCAGTAGAATGCTGTGGTGATGGGGGAGGATGGCATCCACATCCATGTACATCCAATCATCATCCTCCTCATCATCACTCACGTGTGCCTCTACTGCTGCTGCTGCTGCCTCCTCTGCATCTACTGCCACTACCCGAGTGAGAGGACGTCTCATAGCATTCATCTCGTCATCACTGACCTATATCTCTCTCATGCCTATCCTACTAATGGCCTCCCAATCAAGGTCAGCTGAGAAGGTGTCCTCAAAGATCCTCTCATCCACTAGTTCCAGCTGTAGATGAGCGAGTAGGGTGGAGATCAGTCGCCCATAGGACAAGTTACCTCTCGAGTGAGGCAACGTAGCTCTGTGCATAGTCCAAAGAATAATATATGGGAGGCAGATTGGCTGCCTAGTATAGATACAATATAGTAGGTACTGAGTCAGCTGTGAGACCATCTCGTAGTGTCTGCCTTGGGGAGTAAGATTATCTTGGATAATCTTACAGAAGACCCATGGCTCTGGACGCAGGTTGACTGCTTTCATCTCCCAGCGGTCATCCCGAAGAATCTGGTTATCTATTTCTGCATGCACCTATGTAGACAGAAACTGTGGCTCCCTGAGTGCACAGTAAACCAACTGACCATCATTTGAGATGCCTAGGAGATCAGCCAACTCCTGACATTTGAAAGAGATCGAAACCCCTTTTACCCAGCTGGTGATCCAAAGCTCTCTACCCCTGTCCACATCCTCTAAGTCACCCTCTGCCTGTAGGTGAGAGTAGAACTGCTTGACCAAGTCCGGACGAGTGCAAGTGTCACACCCCAATTCTGATCCAACCAGAATGGTGTGAGTGAACCGTCATTGAACCAACGGTTCACACCAGGATCTCGAATAGGCCGTGTCCACTCATACAAACCACTACACATAACCACAATCAGAATATACATAGTACAGCGGAAGACTTTAAATAGAATGAACCAAGTATCTATTGATAACTTAAATAAAATATCTAATTATTCAAATCAAACACATAATATAATATCTCTTACATCACTTTAATCCAACCAAAAATAACTGAAACAAATAAATAAAAATCCATCACAGGTACACGCAGAAAGGGCACTCGCATGAAGCATCATGCTCGTCCTCCCCTGCTTGTACATCCAGAGAAGCTACACCTCCATACGCCGGAGCGTTCACGTAATCGTCCACAGTATAACCTGCATCCATATCTAAAACAAGATGTGCACAAAGGGTGAGCTCACAACACAGCTCAGTAAGATAATCAGACAGTTTTACAATATCATGCATGAGTAACAATCATTTTATGCTGTGGTCTGGTTTAAAGTTTGCAATGTGCTATAGAAAGGTTTGGTGACCCCCGTACCTCTATACACGAGTGTGTGGCATCGCACAGTAGATCACACTACCACCAACCCACATGCACCCATCATGGGATAGAGATAGAGCTAAGGTATACCCGCACCTCCCCTGATACTCTACCCATACCAGTACCTAAGCCCCTATCGGCCGGGGCTCGCAAACCCGGGCTCGCAACTAACCAATCCTATATGTCAACAATGTATGCTCTATCCCAGCACAGCCGTCTACGGCATAGAGATAGAGCTAAGGCATTCCCACACCTCCCCTGATGCCCTATCTGCAATTAACCCACTAGGATAGAAACAATACGCAGGTAGACCCTATCCCAACATAACTCCCTACGGCATAGAGATAGAGCTAAAGCATCGTGGACAAGCCAGCGTCGACTCGGAATCCACAGTACCACATAACAATGGCCGGGACAACATCAATATCGGAGACCACCGTACCACGACCTTCCCCTGATACCCCACCCGTACCAAGCATGTTAAGACAGAATACTACAAAAGGTGCTAATGTGAAGAGCGATCCCAGGCCCATGCCCCACTCCACACACTAACGAAAACAATCACATGCCTAACAATCACATCCTATCAATGCATGAACAATAATAATAACTGAAAGTAAAGGATGGCATGTGAATATGCACAAACAACACATCTCATATAATCAGGTGATTAACAATAATTTATTGTCCATTAATTATTAGGTTTAGGTCAGATTCCCTTACCTGACACTCGTTCGATAACTTTCTCCACGTCGCAAGGTCCAAACGATATGTCACAAAGTCCTACAATATTATTAGGGTTTCATTAGAATATATTGTTTAGGGTTTCATGTTGGTCGGAAACCAACATGGATTACAAAATACCCTCACAGAGCTGACCGGTGGCATGTACCGGTCGCAGCTCTATGGGAAAGACTGGCGATCGGTATGGTCAGCCGGTCCCCACAGATAACCTCTTGAGAGGTAGCGGTCGCAACATACCGGTCGCACTATGTGCAACCGGTATAGTCGACCGGTATGTCTCCGGAAGACCATACATGGGTTCTTCGACTGCCGTTGATCATCCTCCATGGATTTTCAGGGTTTCTCCTATCCATTCTAAGTCTAGGCTTTGAGTTAGAGTTATCCCCAACTCATTCAAGTCTCGTTTCGATGAATATCATCTCGAAACTCAAATCTAGGATTTGACGGCAACTTAGGGTTTATTGGCCAATTTAGGGGTTTAGATCAATACCTACTTTGCATGGTATTGATCCACCTACACAACTAACACAGAATAAGAAGATGGATTCAAGCACTTACCGTTGACAGGCGTAGCGTGAGCTTCGTCAAACGGTAATGGCGTCACCTCCTTCTTCTTCCTAGCTCCTTCTCCTTTCCAAGCTCTTTCTCTTCTCTAGGGTTTGTGAGAGACAATGGAAAGGATTTGAGGAGGCTTAAGGGTGTATTTATAGGCTAGAAATAGGGTTTAGTAACCCTACTAGGATTAGGAAACTTCTAGGAATTGAAATCAGGAAAGCGGGACCCGTAGAGACCAATTTTTAGATTCCCGCACATAGCTGTGCAGGCCATACCGGTCGATCGTACCAAGACCGGTACCATCGATCGGTATACCTAAAATCAGGTATAATTGGTCGACTTTGGTCCGATTTTGTACCTGTTTGTTATCCGCTTGCCCCGACTGGCCCGGTGATGATCGGAAGACCTGTCATGACACAAAACCAAGGTTTAGATCGGGTATTCAGAGTGCGGGTCTTACAACTCCACCACCCTTAAAAGAAATTTCGTCTCGAAATTTGCATGTAGGTTCTACAACTCCCCCACCCTTAAAAGAAATTTTGGCCTCGAAATTTGAATGTACCTTGATCGTCAAAAAGGTTAGGGTACTCCTTCCTCATCGCGCTCTCTTCTTCCCAAGTAATTTCCTCCACATTTTGGCTTCTCCAATGCACCTTCACATAGTGGATATCCTTGGTTCGAAGTTGCTGAACTTTTCAGCTTGAGAGCATTACAGGCACCACTTCGAAAGTTAAGTCTTCAGTCAAGTCTGGAGGATCAGTGATCAAGATATGCGATGGATCTCTGACATACTTCTTCAGTAATGATAAATGGAACACATTATGAACGCTAGACATAGATGGTGGTAGAGCCAATTGATATGCTACATTACCACGTCGATTCAATATCTCATACGGTCCCACATACCTGGGGCATAGCTTCCCCTTTTTATCAAACCGTTTCAGACCTCGCACCGGTGACACCTTCAAGAATACTTTGTCACCCACTGCAAACTCCAGATCTCAACGTCGATTATCCGCATAATGCTTCTGTCGAACTTGAGCTGTCTTTACTCTCTCTTTGATTTGATCAATCACTCGGCAAGTTTCTTCAACAAACTCCGGTCCTACAATTCTTCTTTCCCCCACTTCGTTCCATAACAGAGGTGTACGACACTTCTTTCCATAAAGATCATCATATGGGGCCATCTGAATTGTAGCCTGATAGCTGTTGTTGTAAGCAAACTCGATAAGTGATAGCTTCTCATCCCAAGCTCCTTTGAATTCCAATGCACAAGCTCGGAGCATATCCTCCAAAATTTGAATAGTTCGCTCTGACTGTCCGTCCGTCTGAGGGTGAAAAGCTGTACTGAACTTCAACTTGGTTCCCATAGCTTTCTGTAATCCTTCCCAGAACTTCGATGTAATACGGGGGTCTCTCGTCGGATACTATACTCTTTGGAACGCCATGAAGTCCGACTATATTATCAACATATAACTTGGCCGTTTCTCCATGGTATACCGAGGTCCGACCGCAATAAATCGAGCTGTCTTGGTGAGTCGATCTACTATAACCCAAACCGCATCCACTAACCTTGGTGTCAAAGGTAGGCCCGTGGACGAAATCCATGGTGATACAATCCCACTTCCACGCGGGGTTCGGTAACGACTGTAGTAAACCTGTGGGTCTTTGCCTTTCCGCTTTAACTTGTTGACAATTCAGACATTGGAACACGAAACGAGCTATATCTACCTTCATGCCCCTCCACCAATATAGTCTTCTCAAGTCATGGTACATTTTGGTACTTCCTGGATGTACCGAATATGGAGTGTAATGAGCTTGGTCCATAACTCGGTCTCCGATATCGCAGCCTTCGCTCTCGGGTATACATAACCGTCCACGATACTTGAGTACCTTGTCCGAATCCAAGGTAAAGTCGGGGATTGCACGTACCCTTCTCTAAGTCTTCCTGCACTGTCTTGAGATATGGATCCTGTAGGATTGCTACCTTGACTTCATCAATTAGACCCGGTGAGATCTTCAATGCGGCGAACATCATAGTGAACTTATGAATCAAGCCTTGCTCGACTGGATCTTCTGCAGTTTCGATAATATGTTCTTCATCAATTTCCATTGAACTCGAGGCTGCAAAGACACAATGCAGCATTTGTACTTGGTCCCGCCTCGGGTTTCGATGCCCACTTTCCGCTTAAGGCGTTCGCCACCACATTTGCTTTACCCGGATGGTACTGGATGTCGCAATCATAATCTTTTAACAATTCCAGCCATCTCCTCTGTCTCATATTCAGATCCTTCTGAGTGAAGAGATAAGTTAAGCTCTTGTGATCTGACTTGATCTGAAACTTCTCACCGTACAAGTAGTGTCTCCAAGTCTTGATTGCATGTATAACCGCTGCTAGCTCCAAGTCATGCGTAGGATAGTTTTTCTCATGCTCTTTTAACTGTCTTGATGCGTAAGCAATCACCTGTTCTCCTTGCATCAGAACACACCCAATTCCCAACCCTGAAGCATCTGTATATAAAGTAAACGGTACGCTTGGTTCTGGGATGGTCAAGATAGGTGCAGAGACTAGTCTTGACTTCAAAGTCTGAAAGCACTTCTCGCACTCATCTGTCCATATGAATTTCTCTCCTTTCTTGGTCAATCTGGTGAGTGGAACAACGATCCTGGAGTAATCTTCCACGAATTTTCTATAATAACCAGCCAACCCAAGGAAACTACGAATCTCCGCAACAGATTTTGGTGCTTCCCATCCTACTATAGCAGCTATCTTACTTGGATCAACCTTGATACCGGCTTCAGATACAACATGGCCCAAGAAAGCCACTTCCTTCAGCCAAAACTCACACTTTTTGAACTTTGCATAAAGCTTCACATCTCTCAGCCGTTGTAGGGCTGCCCTCAAATGCGTTGTATGAGTCTCCATGTCCTTAGAGTAAATCAATATGTCATCGATGAATACGATGACCGAAGTGTCCAACATATCATGAAACACTCGGTTCATCAGTTCCATAAACGACGCTGGAGCATTGGTCAACCCGAAAGACATAACTAGAAACTCATAATGCCCATACCGTGTCCTGAAAGCAGTCTTCGAAATATCTCCGGCCTTGATCTTCAATTGGTGATACCCCGATCGGAGATCGATCTTCGAGAAAACCTTTGCACCCTGCAGCTGATCGAATAGATCATCGATCCTAGGCAAAGGATATCGATTCTTGATCGTCAACTTGTTCAGCTCACGGTAGTCAATACATAGCCGTACACTTCCATCCTTCTTCTTGACGAATAATACAGGTGCTCCCCAAGGCGATATACTAGGTCGTATGAAGCCCTTATCCAGCAATTCTTGTAATTGGGTCTTCAACTCCTTTAACTCGGTCGGGGCCATCCTGTATGGATGGAACCTCCACCACCTCCACTACGACATTCTCTCCATTGCAAACAAACCTTAGTAGACCTTCCTCGTCCGTCTTCCCAATCCCTTCCATGGCAAGAGAGAGAGAGAGAGAGAGAGAGAGAGAAAAAGAGAGAGAGAGAGAGAGAGAGAGAGAGAGAGAGAGAGAGAGATGTGCGGCAAAAGAGGAGATTGCAAAAGCGAGGAGGAAGATGAAAGTTCGACCTCACTTGCCGCATAGCCAAGTGTCTCACCTTTACAGGATGGAAAAACCCAATGATGGTGCCACCGATGGCTTCCCAGAAGCTATACAAGATTCTAAAGGAGATGCAAAACTGATTTTGATTCTACCGTCATTTGCAATCCCATTTGTAGAAGCTGGAAATGAAATCAGTTTTGCAGCTAGGTTGCTTTTGTTTTTGTAATTCCCACTTGTTTTGCTTCTATGTTAGTGATTGTGTGGCTGGGTTGCTTCCATGTTGGAGGGTTTTGCAGATTTCTATAGAAGAAAATGGTTTCAGCCCCACCACAACAGCATCAGCAATTACAACAACAGCCACAGCATCACCGATCACAAAACACCAGTGCATCATCAAACACCTACTTCTATGGAAGTAGTCATTGTTAAATTTTTTACATTCACAAGGTTTCATCCTAAACCCTAATCATCCATATAGAGATCTAGAACACAATGGAGATATAGAGTAAACCATAATTATATGGACATTCCTATGCGTAGGAGATTGATTTTTGTCATTAACCTTGAACCAACATGCTCATGTGGGCATGCTCATGTATGCATGGTTGCATGTTGGGCATGCTCATGTGGGCAAGGCCATGCCTATGGACAAGTAAAAGTCATTTCTATAGTTTCTGAGGATGAGTTGTGAGTTGATGTGTCGAGTCTTTGTTGGGGCCGCATTGGTATGGGTCCTGTCGTTAGTTCGAGGAGAAAAGGGATGCGTAATCAATGCTAGCCGCTCAAGTCGTTGTTAGCGCATAAATGTTGTGTCTTCGGACTCATGCATTAAATGTGCATGTTCTATATAGATGGCATTTGCATTTAATACTGTGAGCTATGTACACGGCATTCACATTAAATGCTGCAAGCTTGGCATATCCTCGACCAATAGGCCATGGTGTTCCCCTTTAGATCTTATCTCTCGGTGAGTTGATGTGTCGGGTCCTGATCAAGTGACGCTATGTCAACGTATCACATTGCTATTGATCAATGTTAGTTATTTATATCTAACATTAGTCCCCTACTCCTTTGGTTTTGCAAGGTCCAACTGATTAATAATGATGTGTCGACGTATCGTGTAGATATTGGTCGGTGTTATTTATACCAAACACCTAATTTATCAATTGTAAGGTCATCTCTATATTTTAACAAGTAACACCCAAACAAAATATGCCATAATTATTAAAACTTGTAAACTAGAGTAGGTCCCTTGGTAGTCCCCATCTAGAGTTTGGATCCTCTCCCGTCGACCAGTCTATTTAGCTAAGATCGAACAGGTTGGGATTATTCGGCGTGCATACCAATACACCTAATGCGTGCCAAGTGATCCCACTCTAGACGGGCTGTTGGCTAAAGAGGATTTTTAACCTCTATATGTATGAGTTCCCATGAAGACAACTGAAATATGCAGGGTAGGTTTAGATTAAAGTCTAGGGAATATTTCACACACCTCTCTTGTACTTTGCCTTAAAAGCACCCAACCCCCGAGTTTGCAGTTAATTACACGACCCTCCCATAATTTGTTAACCATGTATCACTCGGGCCTTGCCTGTTATGATAGGTTAGTTAACCGATAGCGTAGCCTCTTCTACAATTAATTAATGTTAAAACTGCCCATGTACCCATGTTAAGTTACCATTTTACCCTTATCCAAACTCCTTAACTTTACAATACCTTACTTGATTGAAACAGAACGAAGAAACTCAAACGAAGAAACTATCACCAAGAAAATCTCACCGTTTGAAGAAGAAGAGGCAATGGATGTCTGTTTATTGTAGCAACGTGTGGCTCTCATTTTCATCCAACTTTGGGGTTGGGTCATTGTCCGGTGGATCTAGAGAATGTGACATTTGTGAGTTGAAGATGTCTTCTTCTTCTGGTTAATCAGTTAGGGATTTCTTCTATAATTATGTAATAATACTTCTAGTGGTTCAATAGTTTCTACTTCTTCCCCCAAGAGAGACTTTTTTTTGTGCGGGTGGGGGGGGGATGGTGAACATGATTTTAGGGTTATCCAGATTCCAATGTCAATGCCTTATCTAGAATCTGATCGGGGAAAATTTTCTTTGGAGAAGAGAGGAGAAGAATCGCAAGGTTCTTACTGTTGCTGAGAAAAAAGAAAAGTTAGAGAAGATGAGTTGAGGCCTAGTTTGGATCCATTTTTATTTTTATTTTTATTTCAATTTTTTGTTTTTAAAAGGGTTTGGTTTTATTTTTGAATGCTATTTATGAGAAATAAAAATAAGAATAAACCCAAAATCTCAGATAGAGGTCTTGATCTCTTTTTGATTTTTGGTTAAAAATTCTTTTTGGTTGTTTTTGCGCATATATTTAATGAACATGTGTTTTTTAATGGGGTAAAATAATATAATGAATATTTTTTATAACATTACTGTTAATCTCTCTTTACGTCTCTCTCTCCTTCCCCTTCGACTATCCATGACCGTACGTGAAAACCGTAACATAAACTGGACTGCTTTTTTATTAGGATTCTTTTGATATACAATCTTGAATCTATCGAACTTGATGAGTCCCCCTTGCAAACAACAGTTTCAGTTTAAAAGAACCTGTTATTTTATTATTCTGTTGGATTCTAAAAGAAATTGGCAGAATCTCGATAGGTTGAAGCTCATGATTCAAGAGCAGAACTCTATACTCGGAATAGCTAATCGAATTCTCTCACTTTTTGTTGATCTCAATTTTGTTGCTTTCAACTCATCACTACTTTAGTCTAAACCGGAAACCAGAAATTAAGTAAATAGAGACTGAAACAGAGTGGCGGAAGAAACAGAATCAGCCTTAGTTACAGGTCTGTTACTCTTAGTGGAAGAGGGACTTTAGGTAGGATATTCAGGGGCTAGAGTGGCCTAGGGGAGGACACCTAGTGCCCAGAAAATTGCATGATATGAGGAATAAAAGACGAAGGATAACTAGAACTAATAAAAAACTGAAATGGAAGGCATAAATTATTGGCATCTCCACTTGAAACAAGATGCAAACCCAAAGACCAAACTGTTGAATATTCAACGGTACCATAAAATAAAGGAGGGAAATTGATCATTGAAACAATTGCCACCTTCACAATGTAATGTCATTCAACACAGTAACTACAACTGATTGCAGCACACCAAGCACCGGAAAACACATTGTTTCTTAGTGTAGATGTAACCTACACCACACTATGATTACAAAATAAGGTTAACCATATACAATCCCAGCTGTAAAACAAAAAATAATAAATAATTCCCATATCTATGTCTCATCAGCATTCTTCGTCTTCTCTGTTTTATTTAATTACTTTATTTTGTTTGCTTTCATAAAAATAATCGGATCTTTATTGAATACCAAATCTATTTTTCATTCTACAATCTATTTTTTATTAGTACTACCAAACAATTTTTTATTTTTAACTAAAAATGATTTTCAAATTTTTTTTTTAATAATAGATAAAAAATAGAAATAAAAATAAATCCAAACTAGGCCTTAATAAGTGAAGGAAATGAGAGGGCAAATAAGGCATTATACATTTTATGTTAGTTAACGGAAATTTTCACGCACCTCCCCTAAAGTTTACCATAATGACAATCACCCCCATTGTTGTCATTAATGACACAAACCTGACACAAACCTCCCACCCCCCCTCCCTTTTTTTCTTTTTTGATGCTTACATGAACCTCCCCTTATTTGTTAGGTAAGTATCATATAGACCCTATTTGTTGTGACAAGACTGTTAGATGCTGATGTGTCTACCAATTTAGTTTTTTAATATCAAGAATACCCTTAGATACTTCAAAAATAAAAAAAATAAACAAATGGAAATTCTAGAGGGATTTCCTGCAACAAAGAGGAAGACTCATCTTCCCAAGCTCTGCAACACTGACCGTCGTCGGCCACCTCCTCCACCACCTCCACTACGACATTCTCTCTGTTGCAAAC
The DNA here is from genome assembly GCA_028583415.1 of Protea cynaroides. Classification (NCBI taxonomy): domain Eukaryota; kingdom Viridiplantae; phylum Streptophyta; class Magnoliopsida; order Proteales; family Proteaceae; genus Protea; species Protea cynaroides. Next base: position 28,232,643 of record CM053269.1, read on the forward strand.
AAACCTTAATAGACCTTCCTCGTCCGTCTTCCCAATCCCTTCCATGGCAGAGAGAGAGAGAGAGAGAGAGAGATGTGCGGCAAAAGAGGAGATTGCAAAAGCGCGCGAGGAGGAAGATGAAAGTTCGACCTCACCTGCCGCGTAGCCAAGTTTCTCACCTTTACAAGCTGGAAAAACCCAATGACGGTGCCACCGATGGCTTCCCAGAAGCTATACGAGATTCTAAAGGAGATGCAAAACTGATTTTGATTTTACCGTCATTTGCAATCCCATTTGTAGAAGCTGGAAATGAAATTAGTTTTGCAGCTAGGTTGCTTTTGTTTTTGTAATTCCCACTTGTATTGCTTCTATGTTGGTGATTGTGTGGCTGGGTTGCTTCCATGTTGGAGGGTTTTGCAGATTTCTATAGAAGAAAATGGTTTCAGCCCCACCACAACAGCATCAGCAATTACAACAACAGCCACAGCATCACCGGTCACAAAACACCAGTGCATCATCAAACACCTACATCAATGGAAGTAGTTGTTAAATTTTTTACATTCACAAGGTTTCATCCTAAACCCTAATCATCCATATAGAGATCTAGAACACAATGGAGATATAGAGTAAACCATAATTATAAGGACATTCCTATACGTAGGAGATTGATTTTCGCCATTAACCTTGAACCTTCGATCACAGTCTTCCACAGCCCGTAGAGGTTCCACTTGCTTTTCAATGCTCATGGGTATAGAGAGAAGAAAAACAATTAGGGTTGTAGGGACTCATTACCTAGTATATATAATACTGTCTCAAACCCTAATTAGTCCCACACAGAATTAGGGTTTGCCTATCTATTTATCTTGTGACGAACCAGCCTGAACCTGTCACATCCCAATTCTGGATGAACCAGAAGTGTAAGTGAACCAGCTCTAAACCACGGTTCACACCAGGATCTCAATAGACCGTGTCAACCAATCATTCCCAAGCAATCTAACTCAATCAGAGGTTAATACATAGCAGCGGAATAAAATAAATGAACTGAGATCTATGTGGTAATTTAAAATAATTAATCAACTTATTCCATCATCCACAAAATTTAAATAATAATTATTACAAAGTTTTAGCAGAAAAATAAACCCATCACTGAGAGAAAACACAGAACGAGCACTCGCATGACGCATCATGCTCGTCCTCTACAGTCTATGTTTCCAAAGCCGCCAACGTACTATAGGCTGCAACAGACATGAAGTCTTCCACTGAGTAACCTGCATCAAGATCTGAAAAAAGAAAAGGGTATATCCGGGTGAGCTCACAACATAGCTCAGTAAGTACAAGACCAATGCAACAGTACAATATGCATGGGATAACATTACAATTTGGGTCAGGTATAACTTGCAAATATGCTATGGTAAGGTTTGACGGCCACCACACCTCCATGCACGAGAGTGTGAGCACACCCAACAGTCAGGCACCTACCACACTACTGCTATTGCCCCACATCACTCACTCCGGTATGGAGATAGGACTCGAGTCTGGCGGGCAGGAAGAACTACAATCCCACGTCCTCCCCCTGATACCCCACACCGTACCAGTACCTCAACCCCTACTGGCAAGGGCTTGCAAGTGGGTTCCATTTCTAACCAGTCCTAGATGTCATTACAGTACCAATGGCCTTACCCCAGCACGGCTCCCTATGACATAGAGATAGGGCTCGAGTCTGGCGGACAGGAAGAACCACAATCCCACGTCCTTCCCCTGATACCCTAGTCGTACCAAGTCTGCTAAGGTAAAAGGCGATACGAAAAGGTATTAGCTGTGGATATATCCAGGGTTCCACTCCCCTTCACATTCCACACAATAACTAAAACATACACATGCCTAACATCCAACAATCCTAGCATATGAAATGCATGAATAGATAGTAATGACAGAAATAATTACATGGCATGTGAGATGCACAGACAACAAGCATTATATCCGGATCTGAAATAAATCACAAAGGTTTACTATTAATTAGTTATTTAGGTTTGGGGTCTTGTTCCTTACCTGACGCGTGATATCAATCCCGTTCTGCGTCACAGGGTTCAGTCACGCTATCTACAGGTCCTACATAATCACATTTATATGTTAGAACCCATTCATTAAGGTTACAGAGGTCAGAACTAGGTTTGGCCAAGCAAACCAAGCTCGGGAGGCATACCAGTCACAGGTACCGGTTGCAGTATTGTGCAACCGGTATGTGCGACCGATATATACCGGTTGCACTTACCGGTCTCACTCAGATCTCACTGAGTGAAACCGGTATGTGCTGCCCGTATATACCGCAGCCCATACCGGGCCTGGACCTTGCGTCCAACCGGTATACCCCGCGGTTTGGATCCGAGAGCGAGATCTCGGATCTCCCCTCCTTGTCGGCTAATGATTAGGTCTCTAGGGTTTCTCCTATCCCCCAATAAGGTCCAAGCCTTTTAATGGCCTTCTGATTTCAGCTAGAATGCCGTATCAAACCTAGGTTAGAACCGAATGAGGAAAACAATGAAAATTATAGGCTTTTTGGATCGCTGCGCTGCTTCGTGGCTCCGATCCGACATCCTAAAATTACTAAGAGGATAGAGCACTTACCGACGGTGTCTGTCGGTTGGCGGCGTGCTCTTCCTTCCTGGGCGGCTTCCACCTCCTTGCTCCTTCTCAACTCTTCTCCAGACGGCTAGGGTTTTTGAGAAGGAGCAATGGAGTGTCTCCTTCTCTATTAATAGAGGGAGGCCGTTCATGGGAAGGTTTCCTTCAGTTGGAAACTTTCCCAGTTTCCATTCTGAGAGAAAGGCCTGCTAGAGTCCGTCTCCAGTCGAAACATGGCATACCAGTCGCACATACCGGTTGGAGTGCCCGCAACCGGTATAGTCGAACCAGTATACCATACCGGTTGCACATACCGGTTGCACTGACCGCAACCGGTATAATCAAACCGGTATGAGACTTAGGCATTTTTTTTTTTTACAGTTTTCTTACCTGAAATTTGAGTGGCTCGTCACCCGGCTTCGCCCCCCGGTCCGGTTATGATTGGGAGACCTGTCATCATATATAACCATGGATTAGACCCGATTTTAAAACACGGTTCTTACAACTCTACCACCCTTAAAAGAAATTTCGTCCCCGAAATTATACGTACCTTCAGAGTCAAAGAGATGGGGGTATTCTTGTCGCATGGCATCCTCCTCCTCCCAAGTAATTTCTTCTACATTCTGGCTTTTCCAAACTACCTTGACATAATGGATAGCTCGCCTTCGAAGTTGTTGTACCTTTTTACTAATGAGCTGGATTGGCATCACCTCGAAGGTTAAGTCTTCTGTTAAATCTGGGGGGTCTGCAACAAGAATGTGTGAAGGGTCTCTCACGTACTTCTTTAGTAAGGACACATGGAAGACGTTATGGACGCTAGACATCGCTGGTGGCAATGCAAGTTGATAGGCCACTTTGTCGCATCGGGATAAAATTTCATATGGTCCCACATATCTAAGACATAGTTTTCCTTTTCTATTGAACCGCTTCAGTCCTCTTACTGGAGACACCTTCAGGAAAACTTTATCTCCAATCATGAACTCCAGGTCTCGACGCCTGTTGTCAGCATAGTGTTTTTGATGCACCTGAGCCGTCTTTACTCGGTTCTTGATTTGATCTACTGCCTTGCAGGTTTCTTCTACAAATTCTGGTCCGACGATCCTTCTTTCTCCAACTTCGTCCCATAATAATGGTGTTCGGCATTTCTTGCCATACAAGGCCTCATATGGGGCCATCTGGATCGTAGAATGGTAGCTGTTGTTGTAGGAAAACTCAATGAGGGAAAGCTTCTCATCCCAAGCCCCCTTAAAGTCGATTGCACATGCGCGAAGCATATCTTCTAGGATCTGGATGCTCCTCTCTGATTGACCATCCGTTTGAGGGTGGAAGGTTGTACTAAACTTTAGTTTCGTCCCCATTGCCTTCTGTAACCCCTCCCAGAATTTCGATGTGAAGCGTGGATCTCTATCAGATACTATGCTCTCTGGAACACCATGCAGTCTGACTATATTGCCCACGTACAATCTTGCCAACTTGTCCATGGTATATTGCGGTCTGACTGGGATAAATCTGGCGGTCTTGGTGAGGCGATCTATAATTACCCAAACAGCATTCATTGATCTTGGAGTCATAGGGAGACCAGTGACAAAATCTATGGTAATACAATCTCATTTTCATGTCGGCTTAGGTAACGGTTGCAATAATCCTGCAGGCCTCTGTCTTTCTACTTTGACTTGCTGGCAGTTTAAACATTGGAACACATATCGGGCCACATCTGCTTTCATTCCCCTCCACCAGTATAATCTCTTTAGGTCATGATACATCTTGGTGCTCCCAGGAAGTACTGAATATGGAGTAGAGTGAGCTTCCAACATGATTCGGTTTCTGATTTCCAGGTCTTCATTCTCAGGTACACATAAACGCCCATGATATCTGAGTACCTTGTCTTCATCCAAAGTGAAATCAGGGTTGGCTCGACCCTTTTCCAAATCTTCTTGAACCGTTCTAAGGTATGGGTCCTGTAGGACTGCTGCCTTTATTTCTTCCTTCAAGTCTGGCAAAATTTTCAATGCTGCAAATATAAGGGTAAACTGATGTATCAACCCTTGCTTAATAGGATCATCGGCTAACTTTATTATGAGCTGTTCTTCATCCTTTGATGAGCCATAAATAGCAGCACATAATGCGCATTTGTACTTGGTCCTGCTTCAGGGTTCGATGCCCATTTCCTGCTCAACGCATCAGCTACAATGTTAGCTTTACCAGGGTGATACTGAATGTCACAGTCGTAGTCCTTGAGTAATTCTAACCACCTCCTCTGCCTCATGTTCAGGTCTTTCTGGGTGAAAAGATAGGTCAGGATTTTGTGATCGGACTTAATCTGGAATTTCTCACCATATAGATAATGCCTCCAAGTCTTGATAGGATGAATGACCGCTGCCAATTCTAGGTCATGTGTAGGGTAGTTCTTCTCATGCTCTTTCAGCTGCCTTGAGGCACAGGCTATCACCTGTTCTCCTTGCATCAACACACAACCCAATCCCAAACCTGATGCATCAGTATATAGTGTGAATGGATGGTCTGGAGCTGGAATAGTCAATATAGGTGCTGATACCAGTCTTGACTTCAATGTTTGGAAGCATTTCTCACATTCTTCGATCCATATGAATTTCTCCCCCTTTTTGGTCAACCTGGTGAGTGGAACAGCAATCTTGGAATAGTCCTCCACAAACTTTCTATAGTATCCAGTTAAGCCCAGGAAGCTACGAATTTCAGCAACTTTCTTCGGCGCCTCCCATCCTACTATAGCAGAAATTTTACTGGGATCGACCTTGATTCCTTCAGCAGACACCATGTGACCCAGAAAGGCTACTTTATTTAACCAGAATTCACATTTCTTGAATTTTGCATAAAGTTTCTCTTTTCTCAGTCTTTGCAATGCTGCTCTTAGATGCATTTCATGTGTTTCCTGGTCCTTGGAGTACACTAAAATATCATCGATAAATACGATAACCGATGTATCCAACATGTCATGGAATACCCGGTTCATTAGCTCCATGAATAATGCAGGTGCATTAGTCAACCCAAAGGACATCACTAGGAACTCATAGTACCCATAACGCATCGTGAAAGCTGTCTTGGGGATGTCTGCTTCCTTAATCTTGAGCTGATGATACCCTGATCTCAGATCAATCTTCGAGAATACACTTGAACCCTATAATTGATCAAACAAATCATCTATCCTTGGTAGTGGGTACCTGTTCTTGATAGTGAGCTTGTTCAATTCTCGATAGTCTATACAGAGACGTACGTTACCATCCTTTTTCTTGACAAAGAGCACAGGTGCTCCCCAAGGTGAGATACTAGGCCTTACAAATCCCTTGTCTAGAAGTTCTTGCAGCTGAGTTTTTAATTCCTTCAATTCGGTAGGAGTCATCCTGTACGGTGCTTTAGACACCGGTGCCACCCCTGGTAGGAGGTCTATCACAAACTCAGTAGCTCTGTCTGGTGGTAAGCCGGGTAGGTCTTCTGGAAATACATCAGGGAATTCCGTACTACATTGATGTCCTCCATTTTTGGCAAGTCAGCGGTCACATCCACCACTGATACGAGGTATCCCACTCCCCCTTTCTCTAAACACTTCTTTGCTTTTAAGGCTGAGAGTATGAGCTTTCTCTTCCTAGGCAACTTAGCCCCTTTGAAGTTGAACTCAGTCCCTTCACTGTCTTTGAACATCAACTTCTTCTCGATACATAATAGGTTTGTCGAATGTTTAGATAACCAATCCATGCCAAGAATTACATCGAAATCTGACATCTCCAGCTGGACTAGATTGGCTTCCAACTCCCGTCCTTCAATAAGTACTGGGCAAGGACCATAATATTACTCTAGTACTACCTCCATTCCCATGGGAGACCGAACTAATAGACTTGGTTGTAGAGTCTTGATGGGTTGATCTAGTCCTTCTCCGAATGACACGGATACAAAAGAATGGGTGGCCCCCCGAGTCAAATAAGACTCTGGCGGGTAACCCTGCTATATTTACTGTACCTAAGGTTTTTGTTCAAATTCTCCCTTAGTTTCAAATGCACAAACAATTAATGCAATAGTTAAGGAACAAGTATAAAATCATACCTGTAACCACATCTGGTGATGCGGCTGCCTCTTCTGTGGTAACAGCATACACCTTGCCTTGCTGTTGCTCCCTCTTTGCTTGTGGGCATGTTCTGGCATAGTGCCCCACCTGTTGGCAATTGTAGCACTTTAAATTAGGGTTCGGCCCCGTTGCCTGTGGTGGCATTGCAAGAGCCGGTCTGGGAGGCACTGTGCTAGTTGGTGGCCTGAACGGACGGTATGGCCTGTTGTTTCTTCCGCCATGGATCTCAGGATTAGGCCTCTTCAGACCCCTACTTTGTGCTATGAAACTTTCTCTCTGACTTGACTCGATGACTCGAGCCACTTGTACAGCTTCATTATAGATGTTCAACCCTCGTCCCAACACATGTTCTCTGATAGCACCTCGAAGACCCATAGTGAAACGGCGAGTCTTTGTTTCTTCCTCCTGCATACTGGTTGGAGCAAAGAAGAATAACTCTTCATACCTCTGCTGGTAGGCTTCTACGGTCATCTGTGACTGCTGCAGGTTAAGGTATTCCCTCTCCATCTGATCACGAAAACTCCTGGGAAAGTACTTGTCAAAGAAGGCTTCCTTGAATATGGGCCAAGTGATGATCTGGTGCTTTGTTTCCAGATACGATCTAGTAGAATTCCACCACCCATTGGCCTCTTCCTTCAGCATGTGGGTAGCATATAATACTTTCTCCTCATCCTGACACTCCAGTAGTCGGAAGTTTTTCTCCATTTCAGCTATCCACTGTGCTGGCCACAGTGTTTTTCCTGGCTTCCCTGTAAAGGTTGGTGGTTTGAGCTTTAAGAATCCATCCACTGCTCTGGAAAGGCTACTCTGAGCATAAGGAACCTACCCATATGGTGCTTGTCCATACCACTGTGGCTGATATGGGTAGCCACTCTAATTTCCTCCCTGATATCCACCATAGTATGCACCCTGATATGGACCCTGATATCCTCCCTGATCTTGGTTAGGGATTGGCGTCCCTATAACCGGGTGTGGTACTGTGTTGGGTTGTTCCTGTTATGGTGGTCCTTCATTAGCTGTGCTAACCCCCACTGGTGCCTCTTGAACATTCCCAGCATTTATGGATGGCATGTTTGCAGGTGTCGACACAGGCTCAGGTGGCCTAAACATTTTTAGCATTTCTTCGAAAAACTTCTTCTGCTGAGCCTCCATATTAGTGACCAAATTCGCCATCATTGTTTCAGAGCTAGTAGATGGTTGCCCCTGTGACGGCGATTCTTCATTGGCCTTTACCAGATTTTCAGTTTCGTTTTGGGGGTTAAGTTCCTCCCCATCTTCTCTCTCTTCATTATCTTCTGTGTTTTTTGTACCTGAACTTCTATCCATGGTAGGCGCCCTTGAGTAACGGCGCCTGCGATGAACTCTACGTCCATTTCCTCTCACCATTGAAACAATTTAATTTCCCTGTACGATATCTGAATACATTGAAACACATAGAACCATTTAGAAAATTATTCCAACAATATTTAGTCTCAACATATGCAGCGTAAGTATTCATCAACAGGGAAAGAATCATAAGCAAAATTTTCAATTATTTCAAAATTTTCACAGGTACAATCCTTCATTCTAGTCTTATCATGCAGGCGTGAGGTCTGGATTCGAGTTCAGTCGACTTCTCAAAATGGTTTTGTATTCCCAATCCCCATAGGTTTCCGGCGGTAGTACCGGTCTCTCCTGGAGGGAGACCGGTATGGCTGGCCATTCATACCGGTCTGACCATACCGCAGGCAGTACCGGTCGCACAGTCCATATTTATGTGCAACCGGTATACCCTATGGTAGGCACCGGTCACACCATACCGTAGGGGGTACCGGTCGCACTGTCCAGCCCAGGTGTGCGACCCGTATCCCTAAAAACCTTTAAAATCGCGATTCCGGTCTCATTTTCTCATTTTTCTCTTCATATTTTACTCCGGTGGCGATTTCTCTCTGGGTCTCCGAGTCTCTACAGTGCATCCGGTGCTCCTAAGATTATTTCTACTTCATCCTAGGGTACCAATCTCGTCTCTCAGGTGAGCTCATCCTTCTCTTCTCTCTTTTGAAAAATTTTTCATCTCTTTTATACCAAAATCTAGGTTTTTCTTGATTTGAAAGTTTTTAGCCATATAAAACTTCTTTCTTCGCTTGAGAAAGGTTTTAGGGGTCTAAATGTGTAAAACCCCTCAACAAATTCAAAGTTTTATCGATTGGTTTAAGATAATCTCAAAATTTCGACTTTTAACCTAGGTTTCTAGTTTTTTTTTTTTCTTCGAGATTTTTGATAAATTTGTTAATATGCCTCCATTTTTTCTGTTTTGATGACATTGTTTAACCTATGTTAGCATTGTATCTCCACCATAAATCATTCCATTCATATTAGGTATGTTGTTAGGATTTTTCACCATTTTCTATCGTTATCTGAATTTGTCTCTAACTGACTCTGGTTCTTTGTTTAACAGATACACTATGTCTAGACGGCGTGGAGCGGGGAAACGATCATTTATGCCTGGTATGCACAGGCCACATCCCCCTCCAGTCTTATATGATGAGAGATACTTCCGGTCGGAGGCGGCCGCTTCATGCTTGGCATGGTTTCGAGCCAAGCATATCGAAGCAGGCCGTTTTGTTAACTTGGAGCATCTTCACCGCTTTGATGTGGAGTCTACTTTTGGGATAGTAGGTTGGTTACCCCTTATTCAGTATAGAAAGACTACTCGTCCCAACTTGGTAAAATTATTCTTCACCAACATGGAGGTGGAAGGTGACTTAGAGGATTGGGAGCATGCCAGAGACCTTCGCATCACTAGTTATGTGAAAGGGGTGATGATTTCATTTAACGTAGCCAAACTAGCGGCTCTTCTGGAGCTTCCTGACGATGGGGAACTCATCTATTGTCCACCCAAATCCAAAGGATATCTCACAGAGGACTTGCGGGCAGCTATAGCCGCGCAGATCTTATTACCTGGTAGAGTCAAGTTAGCTTCCAACCTACTTGCTCAGCCTCGCCTTTTCTGCCGGATCATTCAGCATAACATTGTTCCCCAGAGTGGACACTATGGAGAGTTATCCCAGTTGACTCAGTACCTCACCTACTGTGTGGATACTCGGGAACGGGTTTGCTTGCCTTATTTGATTATGTGAATTATGATCTTTGCAGCCATGCCTGATGTGTCGGGCAATCTCCCATATGGTAGGTTGATCACAGCTTTGCTACATCGTCTGGGTGTGGATATGCAGGGTGAGGTGGTTGTAGAGGTCACCATGAGTTCTGATATAGATGTCGAGGCCATCTATAAGATGCAGATGGATGATCTAGAGCTCAGTGATGAGGAGTTACAGGCTCGTCCTCTCCTACCTAGGAACCATGCGGCCCTTGCAGTAGCAGCAGCTGCCGCAGCAGCAGAGGCAGCCGAGATGGGAGATGATGAGGGTGCACACATGGAGGACATCCCAGCACCTGCACCCCAGCATTCCCCAGTTGCAGGACCTTCTAGGCCTTCTCCAGTTACTGGACCCTCTAGGCCTTCTCCAGTTGCTAGATCATCTAGGCCTTCTCCAGTTGCTAGACCATCTAGGCCTTCTCCAGTTGCTGGACCATCCCATCCCCCTTCGGACCCAGTGATGAGCATGCTCACGGAGATCAGAGATACCCAGAGAGGCGTCGTTGATACTGAGAGAGACAACCTAGATACCCAGAGAGGACTCAAGGATTCTCAGCGAGAGATGGGTCAAGAGTTGGGGCGTTTAGCTCGTAGTCTACGGGTCACACAGGACCAGGTTCATTGGCTCAGAGAGGTGTACGAGCGGGACTATGATATTGCAGACCCGGTACCATCCAGGCCTGCCACACCACCTTAGGCAGATGTAGTTTTTATTTTTATTTTCATGTATTTTATTTTTGTTACTAGAGTAACTGTCTGACTTGTGGACTGTACTCTGTTGTTCACTTGTACTAAAGAAAATTTTATGAAATGATTAATCTGTTTCCTTTAAATTCTTCAGTGTTTATAATTGTTCTTCCATTATTAGTATATTATGCATCTTTCTTAAGTCTCAGGCATCAACCAAGCTTATGGTGTTCTTATTAAAATTTTTAATTTTCCTAACTCAGCTCATTGGACACAGTTAGATGCAGAATGATTAGCTGGACAGAGCCTAGGGCTCTGATACCAAGTTGTCACACCCCAATTCCGGATGAACCAGAAGTGTGAGTGAACCGGCTCTAAACCACGGTTCACACCAGGATCTCAATAGACCGTGTCAACCAATCATTCCCAAGAAATCTAACTAAATCAGAGGTTAATACATAGCAGCGGAATAAAATAAATGAACTGAGATCTATGTGGTAATTTAAAATAATTAATCAACTTATTCCATCATCCATAAAATTTAAATAATAATTATTACAAAGTTTTAGCAGAAAAATAAACCCATCACTGAGAGAAAACACAGAACGAGCACTCGCATGACGCATCATGCTCGTCCTCTACAGTCTGTGTTTCCAAAGCCACCAACGTACTATAGGCTGGAGCAGACATGAAGTCTTCCACTGAGTAACCTGCATCAAGATCTGAAAAAAGAAAAGGATATATCCGGGTGAGCTCACAACATAGCTCAGTAAGTACAAGACCAATGCAACAGTGACAATATGCATGGGATAACATTACAATTTGGTCGGTATAACTTGAAAATATGCTATGGTAAGGTTTGGCGGCCACTGCACCTCCATGCACGAGTATGAGCACACCCAACGTGTCGGGCACCTACCACACTACTGCTATTGCCCCACATCACTCACTTCGGTATGGAGATAGGACTCGAGTCTGGCGGGCAGGAAGAACCACAATCCCACGTCCTCCCCCTGATACCCCACACCGTACCAGTACCTAAACCCCTACTGGCAAGGGCTTGCAAGTGGGTTCCGTTTCTAACCAGTCCTAGATGTCATTACAGTACCAATGGCCTTACCCCGGCACGACTCCCTACGACATAGAGATAGGGCTCGAGTCCGGGCGGAAGGAACCACAATCCCACGTCCTCCCCCTGATACCCTAGTCGTACCAAGTCTGCTAAGGTAAAAGGCGATACGAAAAGGTATTAGCTGTGGATATATCCAGGGTTCCACTCCTATTCACATTCCACACACTAACTAAAACATACACATGCCTAACATCCAACAATCCTAGCATATGAAATGCATGAATAGATAGTAATGACATAAATAATTACATGGCATGTGAGATGCACAGACAACAAGCATTATATCCAGATACAGAATAAATCACAAAGGTTTACTGTTAATTAGTTATTTAGGTTTGGGGTCTTGTTCCTTACCTGACGCGTGATACCAATCCCGTTCTGCGTCACAGGGTTCACTCACGCTATCTACAGGTCTTACATAATCACATTTATATGTTAGAACCCATTCATTAAGGTTACAGAGGTCAGAACTAGGTTTGGCCAAGCAAACCAAGCTCGGGAGGCATACCAGTCGCAGGTACCGGTTGCAGTATTGTGCAACCGGTATGTGGACCGTATGATACCGGGTTGCACTTACCGGTCTCACTCGGATCTCACGAGTGAGACCGGTATGTGCCTGCGGTATTCCAACCGGTATACCCCGCGATTTGGATCCGAGAGCGAGATCTCGGATCTCCCCTCCTTGTCGGCTAATGATTAGGTCTCTAGGGTTTCTCCTATCCCCCACTAAGGTCCAAGCCTTTTAATGGCCTTCTGATTTCAGCTAGAATGCCGTGTCAAACCTAGGTTAGAACCGAATGAGGAAAACAATGGAAATTATAGGATTTTTGGATCGCTGCGCCGCTGCGCAGCTCCGATCCGACATCCAAAAATTACTAAGAGGATAAAGCACTTACCGGCGGTGTCTGTCGGTTGGCGGCATGCTCTTCCTTCCTGGGTGGCTTCCACCTCCTTGCTCCTTCTCAGCTCTTCTCCAGACGGCTAGGGTTTTGAGAAGGAGCAATGGAGTGTCTCCTTCTCTATTAATAGAGGGAGGCCGTTCATGGGAAGGTTTCCCTCAGTTGGAAACTTTCCCAGTTTCCATTCTGAGAGAAAGGCCTGCTAGAGTCCGTCTCTAGCCAAAACATGGCATACCGGTCGCACATACCGGTTGGAGTGCCCGCAACTGGTATAGTCCAACCGGTATACCATACCGGTTGCACATACCGATTGCACTGACCGCAACCGGTATAGTCAAACCGGTATGAGACTTAGGCATTTTTGTTTACAGTGTTCTTACCTGAAATTTGGGTGGCTCGTCACCCGGCTTCGCCCTGCGGTCCGGTTATGATTGGGAGACCTGTCATCATATATAACCATGGATTAGACTTGGTTTTAGAACACAGTTCTTACAGAACCGGTCAGCTTGTGACATAGATTCCCACTACTCAATGTGCCCGATAACTAATCAAGCCCACCAATATATTATCCAATAGCCGTGGCTGTCCTTGAGCAACAACATTAGTTGGATTTCTTAGAAGAGCTCATGGGCCTCATTGCCATAGTTTATCGACAGTGGCAGTGGAAATGGGATCTTCATATGCCAATTCCAGCTCCAACAAACCTCATTGTCGGAGTTTTCTCTTCTTCTTCTTTTTTTTTTTTTTTTTTTTTTTTTTTTTTTTTTTTTTTTTTTTTTGCATTTTGTGGCTTGATATATTCTTTGAGTATGTCGTGCCTTCAAATCTTGTATTTGTTGAATTTTGTCTCAAAATCAAAGAAATTTGTTACAATTAATGGAAAACCTCTCTTCTTTCTTTCCTCTAACACTCTAATTTGTTACGGTTTGTGGCAAAGTTGTAGAGCTTTAACTGGCGAATTTTTTTCGATTTCCTTGTTCAAATTAGATAGAAAGAAGGGTTTGTTTAAATTGAATGTAGTTTCAATTACTCTTCACTATTGAGTTGTAGTACTTCATTATATGTGATGTCCTTCACCTCATTTTCTTGTACAAAGTTTTATTCTGCTTCTTTAAAGAGTTGGTCTCGTCAAAGAAGTTTGAAGGATTACTCACATCCACAATCAGTTCTCCCCATGTGATTTTTTTTTTATTCTTCTTCTTGAGATTTGAAACATCGTAATGCCCTTAAATTTCAAGAGAGAGTTTTTGGAAGAATTGCAGAACAACTCACTACAGGTTGGTGCAAAATGGCCACAACCTATATCTGCATCTGTTACCTCCATTTTGTATTTGAAAATGGTTGAATCCCAACTACAAGCTATATAGAAAGCCAAACTTCGACTCCTGCAACTCAATCCCAACTCAATCTCGGTCCCTCCACTTCTCTTCTTTCAATTTTCAGCACTCCTCTCCTTAATGCTGAGCAACTTAAATTTGCCGACAAAGAAACCCACCCTCTGCATCTCTCTCCCTGCCACCATCTATTCCCTTAGTCTACAAGTCCACCATTGATAGATCTCCCTACCGTCCTTTGCAATGCCTCACAGCGTGGGACGTTCGAGTTCATCTCTTATAGGCCAGACAAGATAGATAATCGACAAAGAAGAAAAGCTTTTCTTCAACCATTGGAAGGAAAGAGAAGACAAACTTTTAAAAAGGATGATGGTGGTGTTTTTCATAGCAGGGTAAAATTATCATTTCATATATTCCATTAGTCAATTTAACAGTGTGGGATGCGATAGTCATTAATGACAACAATGGGGTGGTTGCCATTATGGTAAACCTCAGGGGAGGTGTGTGCAATTTTTTTAAATTAACAGAGTAGGTGCGGTGGTAATTAACTACAAACTTGGAATTTAGTGCCCTGATACCTTTAAGGCAAAGTACAGAGGAGGTGCATGAAATTTTCGGTAAAATCTATTTATCACCTATACCTATTTACATGCAATTTTTTTTGTTAAAAGGAGAAATGATTGAGAAGACGAATGGATACAAGCTGAGGCTTCATCAACAAGCAAATTCTGAAGCCAAGGAACGAAAATGGGCCATAACACCGGATCCAAGATGTTAACGGCTTTCTTGGCAAGGGAGTGAGCAACAATGTTAGCTCCCCTTGAAATATGACGGAAAGTACAAGAAAGGAAAAAAGACGCCAAATTCCTAATATCATTAATGATTGGTTGAATCAACAACTCTTCCATAAAGCTCCTATTGTTGATCAAGTTAATAACCTCCAGACAATCAGCTTCAATAATGATATGCTTCAAGCCATCTTCAGTAGCAGAAAGAAGAGCTAGATAAATGGCAAGGGCTTCACCTTTAATGGCCGATGAAAAGACTAGTGGTCTGGAAGCAGCCTTAATAATCTGACCTAAAAGGTCATGAAAGACGAACCCAGACAGCCATGGGAAGATGATTTATGGAGAGCAGCATTAGTACTGATCTTAAACCAATCACCTAGAGGGGGCGTCCCAACAGCAGCACTGGAGGGAAGAAGAGGGGAAGCACCGAAAGGGTTCTTAGAGCTTGGAGATGTAGAAAAAAAAATTTCTTCAAAGGCAGCTTCAGCCCTCTTAGCAACCTCAATAGGAGACCAGATTTTTTTTTATTGAAGTGGAGATCATTCCTGGATTTTCAGAGATACCAACACACAAAAGAAACCAGGCTAAAGGCCTTACGAGTATTATCTTTGGAATGAAGGAAAAGATTGTTCCAACTCTGAATCCATTGGAAGACTTTAAGATTATCATTTTCTACAGCCAAATATGAGAGGGACAATCTAAACCAAACCGCCCTAGCAAAAGGGCACGAAATGAGAGTATGATCAATCGTTTCAACTGCAAAACTGCATCTTTTACTGCAAGGCTCAATATGAACATTTTTATGAATCAATTCTTCAACAGATGCAATACCATGACTACAAACTCTCCAAAGAAAAGATTGAATTTTAGGCAAAGTATTGTAGTTCCATATATGCCTCCAAACCTCTTTTAGAACAGATTTCCAGAGATGATTTTTTGAAGATGAAGGGAGCTGAAGTTCATCCTCGTCTTGTTTGTTGGAGATGAAGTGATAGGTTGATTTAACTGAGAATTTCCCATTCTTTGAGCTGCTCCAGACAAGATTATCCTCTCTAGAAAGAAGGAAGCCAAAAGATCATCTCTCAATCTTCTGCTATCATTGTCAATAATGTCTGAAATAAAACAGAGAGGATAATCAGAAGGTTTAGGATGCTTGAGACAAAAGCCTTTTATAGAAGGAACTCATTTATCTTTGCAAATTTTTATCTTTCTACCATCTTTAACTTGCCAAACCAGACCATCAATTAACACTTGCCTTCCTTCAAGAATACTTTTCCGTGCCCAAGATGGACGACTACCCAATCTGGCATCCAAAAACTTAGTATTAGGAAAGTAAATGGACTTAAGAATTTTACCCCAATTAGAGGAGGGATTGGTCCAAATGCGCCAAGCCAATTTGGTAAGTAAAGTTTTGTTTTGAATTGCAAGATCTCTCAATCAAAGACTTCCCTTATCTTTTGATTTGCATAATCTCTTCCACAAGATCCAATGAATACCTTTTTTATCACTACCATTATTCCAAAAAAAGTTTGCAACTACCTTCCGAATTTGGCTACGATGAGATTGAGGAAGCTTAAAATGGAAACCAGTGAAATTTGAAATGAAAAGAGCCACAGATTTCAAAAGAATTTCCTTAGCATGAGAGAAAAGGCCAGCTTTCCATCTTTTCATGTTATTGAGGGCTCTATCTAAGTCATTATTAAATGCTTGCTTTTGATTTGGCCGAATTCAGAGGGAAGGCCTAAGTATTTGGAAGGCTCGTCCCCATAAGGTATCTTAAGGATTCTGGAAATCCATTTTTTAAATCGAAAAAGAGTATTTGGACTAAATGTAATAGAGGATTTCCTAAGATTTATACCCTGACCCAAAGCATGACAATATTTATCAAGGCAGCCTTTGAGAGCTATAATATTTCGGATGTTGATTTTAGAGAACATAAGGCAGTGATCGGCAAACAACAAATGAGTAAGAGGAGATAAGGATCAAAATTTAATACTTCGGACAAAGCCCGAATCAATAGCTTCTTGAAGGCATGAGGAAAGAACTTGGGCACATAAAATAAAAATGGCTGGAGAGAGGTACCACCCTGACGGATACCCCTAGAAGGCACAAAACTTCCATGTTTAGCACCGTTATTGATAAGGGTATAAGTAACCTGATAGTCTGATTATCTCCATAACCAAACTTACCCAAAAAGTTGAGAAAACCCGAGGAAAACAAAAAAGAAAACCCCTTCACTTGGATGCAACCTTTGGATTTCATTCTGAAAAGCATACACAGAAACGACACAACTGAGTTTATTTTGTTTGGGGTTTCGAAATTGGGTCTAAACTGAAAAAGGGAAGGGGAAAGAGAAGACGCAGTGAGAAAGAGAGATGGAGTGTGTTTTCGGACTTGTTGGGAACGGATTTGCACTGGTGGTGGCGGATTCGTCGGCAGTAAATAGTATACTGGTTCATAAATCGAACGAAGACAAGATAATGATCCTCGAGTCTCACAAGCTTATGGGCACCAGCGGCTAGCATGGTGACAGGTCCTCTCTTACTGTTTCTCTTGGGATACTTCTGATTGGAAGAATTTATCGTAGTTGACTCTTTTTTTTATCAACTCTTGAATTGTGAAATTTCGTCTTTCTTAATTATAATGCAGAGTTCAATTCACCGAGTATATACAGAAGAACGTAGCTTTGTATCTATTCCGTAATGGGATCCCGTTAACTACGGCAGCCACTGCGAATTTCACCCGCAATGAGTTAGCTACAGCCTTGCGAAAGGTTCTTTTCCTATTGATAATTCCTCCTCCTTATTTGGGTTCTGATGTTTTTAAGTTTCTACTTTCTGGGGCTTAAGGTCTTTTATCCCTCTCTTTCAGCATAGTTATGTGTGATTGTGAATGTTGCGATCTGACGCTGGGGGTTGGGGAGCACATAACTTGTGTCCCCGTTTATACTTCTTCATTTAGGCTTGTCCTTTTTATCACTTGAGCCTGGGAATGCTCGTAATGTATCATAGTTTTGAAACCTTTATTTATCATGCTGAGTAATTTTACAGATGTGATTCCTGATAAGTGTGGGTTTGAAGGTGTTAGAACAAGTCAGGAATTGGTGTAAGATATTTCTGCTATGTGATGGGTGAATTTTGGGTCGATATTTGATTGAGAAAATTAACTTGGCGTTTTTTCAGCCACTGTTCTCAAATATCTTTATTGAATCCACTAGGATGGTATGTAAGCCACCAGTAGCCTATTAGGGTCATGGGATTAAATAAATTAATATTTGTCAAATTGCCAAAATATCTGAATTTTTTTTGGGGATTAAAATTATAATATTTCATTAATTTCAGTTGGGATCAGCTAAGATTATGTAAAAATTACAGAACTGCTACCAATATTGAAATTGAATCCCTTGAAAATATTCTGTGAGCCATGACTGAAGTTGATGCAGTCCAAGGACCAGTTGTGAACCAATCTAAGAACCAACATAAGGACCAACCAACATTGGTCTATGGAACCAGCCAAAACGCCAAGCCAAAATACTGTTTACGGTACTGTTCATGTGAACAGTACCAACAAGATCTTTTTGCTATTTTTGTTTCTCTCTTTTGTTATTTCTTTTTTAAAGTTTGTTTAGATTTTATTTCTTAAGTTGAGTTACTTTATGAGTCAATCTTAGTTGTTTCATTATTTTAGAAACTTTCCTATTCTCTATAAATGAAGTTTCTGTTTAATTTCCTAAAAGTTGTTTTAGAAACTTTTCTATTCCCTATAAAGGAAGTTTCTGTTTCAGTTTGGAGTTCTTATTTTTGGAACTTTTTCCATAGTCTATAAATAAGAAGAAGTGGAATGTTGGCAGTAGAGAGAGAGTTGACCAGAGTTTGATATTAAATTCTGGTTGAGTCTCACTGGTTGTGAGACTCAATCGAAACTCCTATTTTGTTCATTCCCGTTTTCAGATAATAGTGGTTTTTCGAAAATTCATAACTTCTTTATTCATGGTTGAATCACTTTCAAATTTGGGTATGTTATTAAGCACATCCTAGAGTACTTCCCCTCCAAGTTTGAAGACATTTCAATGGCTGAATCACAAGATAAGTGAGTTTTTCCATAATTTTATAATTTTGGTTTGCTAAAATACTTGTTTGAGACCTACGGGCAAGATTGGTTTCAATCCCATCCGTTGGATCAAGCTCATCTTCTGGGATATTGTTCTTCATATTCTAAGGATCAAGGATCCCAATTTTTGAAGCATTTTTACAGACGGATTTGAAGTTATGGAATTATTTGTCAAATTCAATCATTATTAGTTGTTGTTAAAGTGTTAAATTTGGGTTGGACAGTAATAAGATCCTACAACAAAGAGGGGTAATTGATTTGAATGTGTTGAGAAACCCTCTTTGCCATCAGAAGTCATGTTTGTATTAGCTTAAGTTTGCAATGTAATGTTTTCACATGCTGTGGGTTTACCACTGGCATTGTCTTATGCGTGGGTTATTAAAAGGATGTTGAATGATGGGCATGTTTAGATGGAACTCAGTACAGGAAGTGATCGTCTAATGGGTAATGGGTTTTACAGTTAACCACTTTAAAGTGTAAAGTGATATGTGGGCCTGCTAACACCAAGCCCCTTATGGGAGAAGCTTTGGTAGTTATCTGTTTCAGGGTTGGTCTGTGCTCTCAGTCTATATTTTAGTTGCAACCACCCAATAGTTGCCAACCCTAGCTGTATTTAGAGAAGAGAGCAAATCAGACCAACAGAGCGCTATAGGGATTGTCTTCCACAAACGCTATGGATCCATGTATGGTTTCCACTCTTGTTTAGATTCCCGTTCAATGATCCGGCATGATCAAGTAATTCTTACATGCAATCCATCTTTGCCCCCAGAATGCTAGAATGGATACACTTTGTTTACTAATCTAATGTCTGGCAAGATCTGACTCATTGCATCCTTTATTGTTTGGAAGTGGAGAGTCTTGCTCGATATTCTAATATTTTGCTGGTTAGTTGGAAGATCTTGGAAATTATCTTTCATTTACTGTGTTATTGCTATTGTAATTTGCCTTCAATCCATCGAGCTCTTCAAAAAAAATTAATGATGTCACGTTTCACACAATATTTGCAGTCTAAATGAAGGATAGGTGGTACCTTTTGATTTAGTGGCCATTTAAGTTTTGTTTGTGATATGTGTGGTATTTGGGGGGTGGGGGAGTTTTCATATTTGTGGTTCTGTCTCCATTTCGAAAATCTTAAGAAGAAGGTGAAGATGGTCTAGTGATCATCAAGAAGGCTCCTTAAAACTTTGAAATAGTTTATGTCTGGAAATGTTTATAATTTACTAGCAAAGGACTTGTATCAGAAGAACAAAGTAAAATATTTCACTTATATGTATGGAAAGCAGAAGGAAGTGATAAATTTGCATCTAATTAATTAGAAGTTTGATCCTGATAAAATAAATGAGAAATTCGTTTGAGGCATTTTAAAGGCTCTAAATGAAGTATCCTTTGAATCTTAAGGAATTGAGCTTTCTGAATTACAAAGGGAGCTTCACTTACCAAGATAAATGAATTCGAGTAGTAGCCAGGAGAGGAGTTCATTGAAAAAGAATAAGTAGAGCTGTAGAAGCCTTGAAGGTCATCAATCGGCCCACATGCCTCATGGAGCTTAGCAGAATAGTCTTCCGAATCATTCCTGTAGATAGGTAGGCACGATGGACTCAAGGTTGGGTGCTTGTAGATCAGCTCTACTCCGCCTGAATGCTCGGTTGCTTGGGGCAGCAGACTTTCTCTTCACACCTTTGCCTAACGTTAGGGATCTGAATTTTCTACCTTTAAATATTATGAAAGGATGATCTAGCTATGGTTCAATCTCATAAATTATACTCTTCAGCAGAGAGAAAATTGAATGATGTTACGACATCCAGTCATGGTACGTAAAATATTAATGTACCATGTAAAGGCAACTTCATGCATAATCTGATGAGGACATCACAGCTGATCGAGAATTTTGAGTGTACCAACGGAGGTGTTGCATATCTCTTCCCTCCCCTTTTCTATGGTTTGAGGATGAGTTTTGAGGCTATCATGTTGGTAAAGAGCATAGGAACAGCAGTCTTAGTTAGATAGTAGTGACTGTTTATTTTCTATTTATGTATTTCAGTTTCTATTATTTCTGTTTATGCTATTTATTTATTTTATTTTGTTTAGTCAGTAGTCATGTGTGAGGACAGTGTTTTCTGTTGTTAGTTGAGACCATAGTTAGTTAATACGGGTACGGGAAAAAAAATTTGAACGGTATGTAACATTTAAAACGGCCTAGAAATTAAATGGGATGGTAAAAAATACCGTATCGTTTTTAAAATGGCAAAAAAAAAAAAATGGACGGTTTGGGTTTTAAATGGTGAAATTCAACCAATATGGGACAAAAAAAGGGCAATATGTACTGATAGATTAAGCAATTATTACTTAAATAACTACATCCAAATTCAAATCAATATCAAGATTTAAGCTTTCAAGAACCATGTAATACTTTAGCTTTCTTATTTTATACAGTCAGTGATAAAACTTCAAACAAATGACAAAAATTCAAACAAATGAAACTACAAACAAATGATAAACTGGCCTTCGTTGAGATAAGACCATTGCCTTCGTTGAGGACCGATTTTACTGGCCAGGCTTGAAGAAGGATTTGGCTTGAGTTATTAGCCAGTGTAGGACATGTCAAACTGCTACGCCACAGAAAAAAACATTGGCTTGTATACTCCTCCTCTTGGTCCTCACATTCCATGGCAAAACCTGAGTACGGACTTTGTGCTTGGTTTACCAAGAACCTTGAGAGGCCATGATTCTGTCTTATTGGTTGTAGATCGCTGCTCAAAAATGGCACATTCATTCCATGTTCTAAGACTTCTGATGCTTCACCTGTTGCCAAGCTTTTCTTCCGAGAGATCGTCAAGTATTATGGGTTACTGAAGACCATAGAGTCAGATAGGGATGTTAAGTTTACTAGTCATTTCTGGCGAACTTTGTAGCATATGTTGGGTACTAACTCTGTTTTTCTTGAGCTTTACACCTTTAGACTGATGGTTAAAGCAAGGTCAGTAATAGGAGTTTAGGTAACTTATTGTGTTGTCTCATAGGGAACCTCACAAGTTGAGATTGTGTTCTTACCCAGGCTGAGTTTGCATATAACCTTTCAAAGAACCGAACCAGTAACTTTTCTCCCTTTGAGATTTGTTTAGGTTACCAACTTAATGTATCTCAATGGTTGTTAAGACAGATGTCAAGATCTTGAGTCCATGGGGACATATTGCCCTCAGAAGTTAGAGTGTTAACCAGTCAGATACCCTTTTTATAAACAATCTTGCATTGTGCCTAGGTTGGTTGATGATCAGTCAAATAGAGATTGTGGCTTAGGATGCTTGTTGTCTAGCATCTTTCTTTCACTTTAGTTTTATTTTGATTTTGTGGATCTTTTCCTTTCTGGAACTATATCCATTTTTTTTTTTTTTTTTTTTTTTGTATTCCGCTTGATATTTTCTTCCCTTATGTATTTCTTCCTGCTTTGTAAGGTCCTCTGTACTGAAGAAGAGAAGAGAAGGATCCTCCACCAGTCTAGGCTCTTGCTTTTCAACAGCCCCAATTCTGGCCATTTTGGTATTTCTTAATGATGGCTTGGTAGTTTAGACAATTTTGATTAAGGTTGTGGGTGGGTGTAGAACATAAATTGCCAGCCCTGGCCTGATTGTTCTGGTGGCTGAAGCACCAGCACCAATGTGAGAGAGATAACTTCTAATGACTTGGACTATCTGATGTTCAATTACCATGTGATAGGTTGAAGCTTATGTCTCCATGGTATTGTTATCCTGGTTTATGCCATCTATTCCATGTGGAGTAGGCCTCTCCTTCTGCTACTGAATCCCCATTGGAATCAGTGGGGGAGAAGACCAAACCATCTTGTCTTTTGGAGGACTCATAACCAGTTTCTAGATTTAGAAAATATGAATTTGTAGTTTTGTCTTGCCTTCTTATCACTACAGCTCTGTCAAGTAATATGTAGTATTAAGATTTACTTGCAAATTCATTGGGCGGTGACTCATAGGACTGATATTTGTTGCTTTGAGCCTTTGTGTGGGGAGATTTGATGAAGCAAAGGAAAGAGCTCTATAGATGCTGGAGCATGTATTGGCTAAAGCTACGTGGGGCAATTCAAAGCAAGACTGAGGCTCAGGGATTATTTTTAAGACCTAGGCAGCTAGGAAATCTCTGAGTTAAATGCTGAAAGATACAAGCTGGCAGAGCGGAATGAAGGAGAGGGTTTTTGAAGGTGAAATTTGACAGGTAGTGAATGAAGGGAAATTTAATTAGGATCGTATAGCGAGCAGACTTGTATGATGGTTTATCTTAGTCTTAGATTATGGTGATTGGGATGTATCCAATGTATTATATAACTACAAATTATTTATTCATATTCTATAAAATTTATGATCAGTTATTGGCATTTGTTATAATATAAGGGATTATTTAATTCTGATGAACTTTCTGTTTTCTTGATGAAATTGGATGGGTTGTAAACTTTTTAAGTTTATTTCCTGGTTGAGTGTTTATTATCCTGTGAGATTGGTGGGTTATTCGTTTATCCATTGTTGGTTGATCTACTTGAGCTTTTTTAGGTGATTGCAATCTCACCTTCTTCCATGCTCCGTTTGGGGGTAAAATTTAACAACTTATAATTAGAAATGCCAGGGGCACGCGGCGTCTCAGAGGCTGAGTGAACAATGCTCAATTTTTGAGAACATTTCCCTTTTTCTTCTTTTAATGGAATCCTTTGTGAGAACATTGGTTTCTATGATTTCATCTTGGTAAACTAGACAGAGCAGTGGAGTACAAATCATATCACAAATTTGTAGTAATTAGCTTGATTGTCTTCTATGTCCTTGATTCAGATGATTTAGTACTTTTAAGCTCTAGCCACTTTTGTATGTCATTATCATCTCGATAGTTCTGATTGGACTCGAGTTGTAACATGTATGGAATTTGAAGTATAAAGCTGAATGTCAATGTATTATTAATTGAATTACAAACTGATGTGCTCTCTCTCTCTCTCTCTCTCTCTCTCTCTCATGCGTGTATGCACACATAAACACACACGCACACACATACACGTATAAACGTGCACGCACATGCACAATCTGGTATGGAAATAGAATGCCACTGAATCATGTAGATCTTAGTCTTGATGAAATTAGTTTTGAGCAAGGATTGGTTCATTTTCCTTAACTGGGTTTGTCACTGGGAATTGAATTCCATACCACCAATCCCAGTCATTTACCTGGGGTCATCTGGTCACTGGCCTCTGGCCTCTGGCATGAACTTTTCTTGATGTTTAGTGTGTGCAAACATCCCTTCCATTAGTGGCTATGACTATCGAATTCGTTCAACATATCAATGAATCCCTGGCCTTCACAGAAAAGGAATCATTTTGGCAAGGGAATTTTTATTTCGATGCCCTGTTATGATAAGAGTACCCATTTTAAGCTACATGGGCGGATGATGTGGTGATTCTGACACAGGCCAATTTTTGGAGTTTCCACGTGTTTGGAAAATCTCCCACGTCACCAATGACATGGTGACAACTAGGATCCAAGTATCCACGTCAATACCTGGACGTTCCCATAAATCCAACCAATGGATAAGGACAAAAACATCATTTCTACAACTTTACAAGGATACTTCGGTCATCACACATCAAACAAGGGTAAAAGCGACATTTACAAATATACACTATTGACTATAAATACCACGAATCCCGAGATTTCAAGTACTTCTACATTTATTATTCTTTCTTGGGATTATCGCTCTGACACCTCGGACTGAGAATCTCTCACCTACCCCATTTAAATATTGTTGTGGGCTCGGATGCCGAGCCCATCGACTGTTCATAGAGCCCTAACTTAGGCATCGGAGTGGACCCGAGGCCATAGGCCCGCCTCCCTCTTGTCTTTGCTTGTGTTGCAAGTCTAGTCACCGTGGTGGACCTCGGATACGGATTTGGACCAAAACAGTTTGGCGCCCACCGTGGTGGCCCTAAGCGATTTGACGTCGGAAGATAAAAGTCAAAGAGAAATCCTGAGGTATGAGCCCAAGGAGAAAAAGAAGTCATATGGTTAATCCCAACCCCTCTTTAATTGAACAACGGCCGGCCAACCCAGAAGATGAAGATAGGTTGGAACCTGGACCCGAAGGGAGAGAGGGAAGAGTGCGGCAAATCAAGTGCCCCCATCGGAGGCATTCGTCACCTATGAACAATTCAAAACCATAACTCAGTAGCTCGGAATATTAACTAGATTCGTCCAAGGACTTCAACCTCCAGTCGCTGAGGCAACTTCTCGCCCACCAGTGGGAGTCATCCCTCCGATCAACCCTCATAGAAAGGCTGACCTTCCCCCGGAACCTCCTCCGGACGATCGTCCTGGGCAATACAGAGGTAGACCCATCAGAGATGGGATTAGAGCGCCCCCGGGTCCGGAAGTAAGTGGAACGGGATCAACCTCACAACGTAGGAGGATACTTGTTCGAGAGAGGTTAGGTCCACTGCCGAGAGCAACACTTGGGCGAGGTGAAGATGCCTTGGAAGAACTTTTTTGGTTCCACGACAAGCGCCGCTATTAGAGGTTGTCATGGGTGCAGAGGACAAGCAGAAAGCGCCCATGGATCCAGAGGTAGCCGTGAAAATAACGGACCAGCTAGCACTCTTGCACCGGAAGGTCGAGACAATGGAAAAGGCTGGTATGACCCCGGATGAAGACAGGGATTACTCTATAGACAACCCTCTCACTGATATTCTTATGAGGGTCCCTCGGTTCAGCATGCCACCCGTGGATTCCTATGATGGATCCACCGATCCGGTTGAGCATTTGAACACTTTCGTGGGGGCGATGGTCCTCCATGCGAACCCAGATGTTATCATGTGTAGGGCCTTCCCCTTTACTCTAAAAGGTGCGGTCAGGATCTGGTTTAACAACCTGCCTCCGAGATCAATTGACTCTTTCAAGACCATGGGAAAGCTATTCAGAATGCATTTTCAGGGAAGTAGGGTGCAACGGAAAACAAACGCACATCTCATGAACATGAGACAAAGGCCTGATGAGACTCTGCGGGCTTTCTTTGCCAGATTCAACTTGGAGGTACTCCAGGTAAAGGATATAGAAGAGTCAATTCACTTCGCTACTTTGAGGGCGGTTGTCACTGATCCAAAACTTAGATTCTTTATCGCAAAAAAGGAACTGGCTGACTTGCAAGAGCTCTTGGCTCAGTGTGAGAAGTTTGCCACCGATGAAATCTACGAAGCCAACAAAGGCTTAGTCGATGTTCCAAGCAAGAGAACAAATGAAGGAAGAGACCTCACACGACCAGGGGAGCACAAGAAGTCGAGAAGATAGGAAGCTAGAGCTCGCGGCATAATCCATAAGAAATTTAATGATTACACTCCGCTCAATAGGCCCCTCGAAGTCGTCTACACACTCATTGCTAAAGACGGATATCTCCAAAGACCCTAGAGGATTTTAACCGAAGCATGGAGAAGAAATCCAAACAAGTATTGTCATTACCACCGCGACATCGGTCATACCATCGACGAATGTTGGAACTTGCAGGCAGAAATCGAAGACCTCATTAGAAGAGGATATTATACGCGAGATATGGATCACAATGCTCCAAGGGTACCAAGAACACCGGGGAGGACCCGAGGAGACCACCCCCTCCCACCACGGGAGAGAACTCCCGAAAAGGAGCAGAGAAGGATAGAAAGGAGAAAACCCATGAGGGTAAAGAGAAGAGAAGATCGAAGAAATCCTCCAAGAGAGGAAAGAAGAAGAGACGGGGCGGGCAAGCCCCAGTACCCGGACCGATGTCCTGAGCAGCAACCATGTCAACAAGAAGAAAGGCGAGAAAGAGGATAGACCCCGACAAATAGGGACGTCGGTGTCCTCCACTGTCAGTTTGCCTTTACACTTGACCCAACCCCTCAACAAGTGCATGAAAAGGGAAGGGTACTGAACTCCTTAGAAACAAGGGGGAGAACCCGGCTCAGGATCGACCCCAGGATCCCACGGCAACGCCAGGACGAGACTCGTCTGCCGCCACCATTGCTAGTCCTTGATCCACCACCAACAGTAGACTCGCCCTATGATCATGTGGATGCCATCAGAATTGCGGAGCTGGGGTATATCCCACCAAAGAGGAAGTGAGCATCGAGGGTACCAGAGATCAGGTCGGTACAAGAAGAGGGTACAAAAATTGACCGACTCCTTTCGGCCGAGGCGGCCACCTCAGCCGTGGTCGAAAATTTAAAGTATAACCCCTCTAAGGATGGGCGAAAAACGATGACTATCACTAGGGGACCCGCAGCTGGCAATACATCCGCCATGGCAGAAAGGCCTATGCGAGGAGTGTAAAATCTACAGAATGGCCCGGTAAGAGGGCACGCATAAGAGACTTCCTGACCGTCAACGACGAAGATTTATGCGGCCTAGAATTACCTCATGAAGACGCCATTGTTATCACCCTACGGATAGAAGACAGCGATGTCCATAAGATAATGGTTGACACTGGCAGTTCTGTCGACATCATATATTTGCAGGCCTTCCAACGCATGGAAATTCCCCCCGAGCGTCTACTACCTGTGAATTACCCTTTGGTCAGTTTCTCAGGTGATCTCGTCACAGTAAAGGGATCCATCCGGTTGCTTGTCAGGGCTGGTGGTTACCCTAGAGAATCTAGGGTCATGATGAACTTCCTGTTAGTCGACGTCCCATCCTCTTACAATGCATTGCTGGGGAGACCAGATATGATTGCACTTCGGTCGGTCCCCTCTCCATACCACTTGGTAATCAAATTCCCCACATTTAGAGGAGCCGGTAAATGTTGGACAGACCAACTCGTTTCACGAAAGTG
Organism: Protea cynaroides; assembly: GCA_028583415.1. Classification (NCBI taxonomy): domain Eukaryota; kingdom Viridiplantae; phylum Streptophyta; class Magnoliopsida; order Proteales; family Proteaceae; genus Protea; species Protea cynaroides. Next base: position 28,260,264 of record CM053269.1, read on the forward strand.
TTAACTCTGCCGAACTCACTGATTATAAAAAATCAGCCCAGACCTTGCATGTTCACATTTAAGATTTGCGGGACGATCCCAAGCAATAGAGAGGGTCCCCCGCTGAAGATCTAATCCAAGTCCCTCTGGTGGAAGGAAATCCAGAAAAAAGATGATCCAGATAGGGTCGTCGCTCACAAAACCACGGAGAACAGAGCTGATAAATTTCTTAAGGACAAATGCAGACATTTTTGCCTGGTCTGTAGCCGATATGCCTGGAATACCACGAGAAATTACACAACATTGCTTGAATATTGACCCTTGGCACCTGCAAGTACGACAAAAGAAAAGAACGTTTGCTACATTCGACATCGTCTAATCGACGACAAAGTCGAGAAATTATTACAGGCCAAATTCATCAGAGAAATCCATTATCCAGAATGGCTTGCAAACGTCGTCATGGTTCCCAAGACGGGAGACAAATGGTGAATATGCATTGATTTCACAGACTTGAACAAAGCGTGCCCAAAGGACATCTTCCCTCTCCCTCAGATCGATCAGCTGATCGATGCTACCGCTGGACATGCGCAGTTGAGTTTCATGGACGCCTACTCTGGATACAATCAGATCCGAATGCACTCGATCGATGCGGAGAAAATTGCCTTCGTCACCAATCGAGGCCTCTTCTACTACGATGTCATGCCTTTTGGTCTCAAGAATGCTGGGGCCACATATCAAAGACTGGTAAGTAAGATATTCGAAAGGCAGATCGGAAGGAATGTAGAAGTATACATTGACGACATGTTTGTGAAGAGCCTAGTTGGCGGGGATCATATTAAGGATCTGGAGGAAGCATTTGGAGTGCTAAGGCAGCACAGAATGCGCCTCAACCCTACCAAATATGCATTTGGAGTCGTTTCTGGAAAGTTCCTCGTATTTATGGTGTCCAGCCGCGGTATTGAGGCCAACCCCATAAAGATTACAGCCATTCTCAGCATGCCAGCGCCGTCTAGAGTAAAGCAAGTATAAGAACTTACTGGATGAGTAGCCGCACTAAGGAGATTCATGTCCCGCTCGACAGACAAATGTCTCCCCTTCTTCCAGACTCTTAAGGGCAACAAGGCCTTTGAGTGGACCGTCGAATGCCAACAGGCGTTCGAGGAACTAAAGGCTTACTTAGCATCTCCTCCACTGTTGGTTAAGCCCGAGATTGAAGACATATTGGAGCTATACTTGGCAATATCTTCAAAGGCGGTCAGTGCCGTATTTATGAAGGAGGTAAATGGCGCACAACAACTGATATACTATGTCGGTAAGATTCTACTGGAGGTTGAAACTCGATACCAATTCATCGAGAAAGTTGCTCTGGCACTGGTCACGTTAGTAAGAAAGCTCCGGCCCTACTTCCAAGCACACTCCATCAACATCCTAACTGACCAGCCTCTGAAGAAAATTTTAACGAGGCCAAACGTCTCTGGCCGGGTGATCAATTGGGTTGTCGAATTGGGAGAATTGGATATCAGTTACAAGCCTTGCACAACCATTAAGGCTCAAACCTTGGTCGATTTTCTAATCGAATCATCTCTTCCTCCTTATTTGTCGATGGAGCCTCGAACAAGACCCAGTGCGGTGTTGGTTTCATACTCACAAGCCTCGAAGGCTTTCAGATTTGATATGCCCTTCGGTTCAAATTTCAGGCGTCAAACAATGCCGCCGAGAATGAAGCCTTGATCGCTGGACTACGCCTAGCCAAGGTAGTAATGGCAAGGAGGATTGAGGCATCCAGCGACTCTCAATTGGTAGTACGACAGGTAAATGGGGAGTACGAGGCAAAGAAAGTCAATATGACAGCATACTTACGAAAGGTATAAGAGACAGCCTCAGTTTTTGATAGTTTCACCTTAAACCACATACTTAGGGATCAAAACACATAGGCAGACACCCTTTCCAAATTGGCCACCTCAGATTTATCAGACCTTGATCACTCGGTGTATACCGAAACCTTACTACAATCAACAGTGGATCCAAATTCCAAATTGGTAATGCCAGCCACGGCAGAACAATCATGGATAGATCCAATTTATTCATTTCTCAGAAAAGGCATCCTCTCGGAAGAAAAAAAGAATGCCCTGAGCTGGCCGAGGTGGCCAGCTTTGTCGGATAGACCGAGGTAAAAAAAAAAATTCCGAAAAATCCTGACCTGAGCCGGCCGAGGTGGCCAGCTCCGTCGGGCGACCTTAGTCTGGCGACCCTGTAGGAAAAAAAAGAGAAAAAGAAAAAGAGAGAGAGAGAGAGAAGAGAAAAAGAACACATGAGCTCGGCCATGTGACATAAGGTCATTTCTTGCTCAGTCAAATCTTACAGATTTATCAGAACAACGAGGCAAGTGTTGGGAGAGCATTCTTTTTTTCACTTGCTCAGTCGAACCTTACAGATTCATCAGAGCAACGAGGCAAGTGTTAGGGAAATCTCCCACGTCACCAATGACATGGCGACAGCTAGGATCCAAGCATCCACGTCAATACCCGGACGTTCCCATAAATCCAACCAATGGATAAGGACAAAAATGCCATTTCTACAGCTTTACAAGGATACTTCGGTCATCATACATCAAACAAGGATAAAAGCGGCATTTACAAAGATACACTGATCACTATAAATACCACGAATCCCGAGATTTCAGGTACTTCTATATTTATTACTCTTTCTTGGGATTATCGCTCTGACACCTGGACTGAGAATCTCTCACCTACCCCATTTAAATATTGTTGTGGGCTCGGATACCGAGTCCATCGACCGTTCACAGAGCCCTAACTTAGGCCTCCCCCTTGTCTTTGCTTGTCTTGCAGGTCTAGTCAATATGATGGACATCGAATACAGATTTGGGCTGAAACACCACGTGTCAAATTTTAGGTTCAAATTCAGTTGCTTCCAATGTATGTCCGTTCATGCTTGCATTTATTAGCTGTCTGTATGTCTATGACCCTCCATTAGTCCCTAAACCCCATTTGGGCTACATACATGTATGTAGGGAGACATGGGATCTACCCCCTCCACAAAATCTGAGTCATCAAGTTCCCATTGAAATTGGATCTACACCCAATCTGATCTGCCACATGGCTGATATTTGGGCTGTAGTGGAAATGTGTGGCCGGAAAGGGTAATTTCATGTTCTTGTTTTTGATTTGTGGTTCTAAGAAAAGGTTTCTGCAGAATAACTCTAAACTTTTCTGATAAGTGGCACTCATGATTTTCCAGAATCCATACTCCGTCAACATCCTTTTGGCTGGCTATGACAAGGAGACTGGCCCTTCACTATACTGCATTGACTACATTGCTACATTTCACAAGATCGAGAAAGGGGCATTTGGTTATGGAACCTATTTCTCTCTTTCCATGATGGACAGACACTACCACAGTGGGATGTCATTGGAAGAAGCAGTCGATTTGGTTGACAAATGCATACTGGAGATCAGGACCCGTTGGTTGTAACGATACAAATTTTGTTATCAAAATAGTTGACAAAGATGGAGCAAGAGTATGCCTGGCGTGAATCCATTAAAGACACCTGGTGTTTCTTCAGTCTGAGCACAGTTTGTTTATTCACTTGAACCATTACCCCCTTTTTTGTGCTCTTCAAAATATGGGGTATTGTTTGTTCGAAGCCGGAACTGCAAAGCTTTGCACTTTGTTGAATCTTTTTGGTAATAGCTTTCTTGAGTGTTCCAAAATTGTTGAGTAACATGTATACATACATTATTATGGTTGCAGCCTCAGAGAGAGGAGTTTAGCTTTAAGTGGGAAAGGACATCAAAGGACTGGTTACTTGGTAGGCTTATTTTGAATTCTGTAAAATTAGATACATTGTTTTAGGGAAGGGTTTTGAGCAGCTGGTTGACTGCCCACACCTGATGGGAGGGCCGTGGCCCATGGGTATTTGTTAGGGGAGGAGAGAGAGAGACAGGGTGTACAACTTGCAATGCTAAAGATGAACTGTGGATCTTTTCATGTGGGTTGACTTTAAGCTGTAGGCTGTAGTGTTGTTACTCTGACAAACTAAGCTCACAGCTTCAATACAATTCTGGTTT